>OX459020.1:14057944-14657944 GCA_949774965.1 Diarsia brunnea | reverse complement strand
CGTCTTCTTCTGTTTGTACTGCATGGAGCACGTTGCCAAAATATGAATGAAACACAAATCTTAGTTAAATCTTCACTTTATTTATCATAATTCTTATCAAAGTATAGGTATGTATTTATTGGGTGTGAAATTGGCGGAAGCAATTTCTTTTGTTACTTTCTCCTACCACAAAACACAGATGCATATTGCATTTCACGCAAAAAACTTTGGTTCTTCCCTCTTTGCAAAACCTACAGCGTGATTGCTTATTTGCTGATTCTGGAAAATGTCCGACAGCATCGTACCTGACACTGTCCACCGGGCGTTCAACTGTAGGTTTCTGAATTATTTTCCCCTTCACCTTCTCGATACTTCCACTTGACCTGGCAATTTTTCCAGCCCGACAAAGTCCTTCAAATAAATCAAGCCTAAACTCTTTTAGAGACTTTTTAATTCTCCCATCTCGCCTGTAAAGAAGCCAAGCGTTATTTATGCATATATCTAGCAATTGCGAAAATATACCCAAATACCACCGTCGGCTCTTGAAAGGGGTCCTGTACAAAGATATAAGCATATCTGCTAAGTCTACGCCCCCCATATGCTTGTTGTACTGCTTCACAAGTTGAGGGCAGTCAACATCGACCTTGCGTTTGTCTTCCTTCGAGTATCTCCTTATCTTTTCTATAGGATGAGAATCCACGTGGGAACTAATAAGTGTTACCACCTTGTTATCGTTCCACTTTACGATAGCTAACTTATTGTTATTGCATACAACTTGGGCACTGTATCCTCTCCTTCTCTTTTTTATTTCTTTTTCAGAGGGTAACAGATCTTGACAACCCCTAAGCCGGTTTGTTCGTATTGTTCCCAGGCTAAATATTCCATATTCTTCTCGCAATAAGTAAATAAGCTCTGGAGAAGTAAAGAAGTTGTCCGCGTATATGATAGATGGCTTCTTTTTTATTGTTTTGCATAATGCTATTACCACCATGCCACCAACCCCAAGTGAAGCTTCTTTGGCTGTAAAAGTGTGTTCACGGAACGTGTCATCTCCACCGTACATGATGAAATCATATATTATGCCTGAAACCCCGGCGCGTACAAAATTTTTGAAGCCCCATTTTTTCGGCTTGTTCTTTATATACTGCCTTCTTTTCCCAGCTTTCGTGCCTTTGTATGGTATCATCATTTCATCTATTGAGTACTGCCCTTCTTCCTCTATCTTCAAACAATTTTGTCTGATCTTCTCCATAACAGGGCGTATTTTGTAATAGCGATCTGAATTCTCCATGCTATTATCCACAAAGTGAATGTTGCGGCGTATTTGTTGATAACGCTTTAGGGGCATTTCATCAGCTATTAGAGGATATCGAGTTTTTCTTGCCCAATAATCAGTGTATGCTGGCATGTGAACCACACCCATTATCATTTCAATAGCAAGAAAACGTTCTAACTCTTCATTTGTCAACTGTATAGACTTGCCATGTTGTTGAACCGAATATAAGTTTGTATTGTGAACGATATCTGAAATGATGTCTGGTGAAAAGAAACAGCGAAAGTATTCCAATACCGTTTTGTTTTGCGTTTCATGAAGTTCGTGTATTCCTTCATCCACGTAGCCCCTATGGCGTAAATAAGTTTTTTTCCAGCTGTAAATCAGTGAAAATTTAGTTTTCTTAACCTTTTTGACTACTATTGAAGGCTTTTTACGTTTAGATCTAGTGATCGGCACAGGCGAAGCTTTTGACGTGCTAGGAACTGGTGACTGCAGAAGTTCTACAGATGGAGTGGGTAATGATTGAATTGAATTCAATGTTGGGATGGCAGCGTAATTATTAGTTGACGGAGACGGAAAAACCTCTTGAAATGTTGGTGTTAGTGGTACATCATCAATGTTACAGTCAAATACGTTATCAGAGTCGTTGTGGTCGTCTTCTAGAATGTTCAGTCTTTCAAATGAGGAGTCTAATGAAGGTGGGTCAGAGCTGAGCTTAGGTGAAGATGGTGGAAGGATGTGTGATTCGTCATCAGCACTAGAACTGTCATCGGAACATGCATTTTCTTTCGGGATCAAAGCTAAAATCTTATGCGATCGTGTCAGGTTCAAGCACTGCAGAAAAAGAAAAAGAACATGCTGTATGACATACAATCCACACCGCAACCGAAGTTATTTTATATAAAAAACCAACAATTAAAAAGCTAGTTTGCATTTCTAAGTAATAGGCAATGTACTTCGTGTATACCAAAGTTTATTTTGTATTCTTTACTACGTACTTGGCAACGGTATTCAGGGAGTACATACAAAGTTATGATCTTATAAAATTGCGATTACATTATTTACACATAAAATTCCGAACGATTGATATAATTTATAATGTTCCTATGCAATATAAAGCCTAATAACCGCAAGTCCCATCCAAAAAAGTGTAGAAAAACTGAAAAAACTTACCCGTGACGCAGATACACCAGACCGCTTCGAAGACATTTTGAATTTGACAGATATTTTTCGATGTTACCTCATCCAAATATTTTTTCTACCAAAATATACAACTATTGCAAGCTAAAAATAATAATAAATGGTACGTTTTTTTAGATTAGTACTACAATCGATTTTATAAAAGTCTATGTCTTTGGTGGAGTACACTGCCAATTTAAGGGTTAATAGCATTCCCGTGTCGGACGCGAGTAATGAGTAATAACGAATGCTAGTACAAAAGTACCAGGAGAGCAGGGCGCGCAGGAGATTCTCGCTTTATGATGCAGGGTAGGTGGCCGCTCATTATGAGGGATATCATTGGTCGTTGAATCACTGCATATTGTTTCGGTCGTGTGTGGTCCTTAGATTATTTTAACTAGGTGTATTACCCGAGTTCAGTTTTTGTTGGTAAATAAAAGTGTTTTGATTTACTTCAGAATTCTTGCTGTCTACAGAATTGGAGTATGAAATTGGGCTTACATTTGTTTCTGCCAGGACAATTTTGCCGGCTTTTTTATACCTGACCTTGTATTATGTTTGTTGAGATCGGTCAGGACAGGAGTTTCTGTTCTCCCTTGCACTATTCCATGATCTCCAACCTATTCTTACGTTCTGTGGTATCTATCTTAGTCCTTTAGTTTGGTTTCCACACTTAATCCTCCAAGTAGACCATCGTGCGTGTTTATAGATTGATACTACTCCTAAATCCAAGAAAAAAAAAAATGATTTGCATGTTTCTTTTTCCTTCGTATCTATGGCAGGGCTTATCAAATGCCTTAGGTTCAGTAGGTGACCAGTGGCTATGTTAACTACTATTCACATATCTAAGCGCCGATGTCTTGTACGGATCCCTAATATGAGTAGTAGTGAACCAAAACAAAGCAACAACGAGTCGTATAACGTCTCGTACCCGTCCAGTGAGACAGTAACGCCGCACTTACAGATAACAAGAACATCGGACACTCCTCCAGCGTGCAGCGTGCCATCCTCTCATACTCTCATGTGTATGGAATGTGTACGCTTTACGACGAAATGGCATGGACATTCATTATTTGCTAACATGATATACTACTCTATAATATGTACATTAAAATGTGTAAATAATTACAGCCACTCGGGGCGATCTTTAGGTTAAGCCATGCTTGCCAAGGTTGGACCGTGGATGGGTGACCACCCCTTGCATACCGAGTTTCCTCCGTGAAAGCCTGACAACGAGTCTTACCAAGAGGTGTCGTTTTATCAGTACCAACTGGGTCGACTTGTATTCAACTGCATCTGATAAGTGAAGTGTTTCCTCGCCTTCACCAGGTCGTTGGTCCATCTTACGGTTAGTTTTCCATTGCAGCGTCTTCCGGTAACACGCTTAAGAACCTCTGCTCCCAATTGGTTTTCAGTTATTTAAAAATACGCGTTAGAATATTATGTAATCATAACTTTCTGGTGCCATAACTGATTTGCATTCCTTCGTCGGAAGAATCCTTAGCACTCACACATACATGCTATACTAACACTCTTTACAATGCTACTTTAAAGAAAAAATATAGTATTTGTTCAAGAGCGCACAATTTAATACTCACTAGTGTCTCATAACTTGACTGTCAACAGTCGCACAGTCGCACTGACCGTAAACTAGGCGATCATACTCAATGTAATGAGCCTCCCAGCAACACACAATATGTGGCTACCTGTGGGGATACCATGACGTCTTATTGGCATTTCAGTGTGGTAAAGCGTGAGAGCTATACAGATTAAAACAATTCTGCTTTACGACGTCATGGTACGCCACCTGATTTGACTGGTGAGTCTTGATAGTAAGGACATGGTAAGGTCGAGTCGTACTCAGCACGAGTGAACAGACATTTTCTGGGGTTGCTCGTTCCATCATAGACTTCATCCATCGCTTTCTAACAGGCGTGATTGAGGTTAAGAGCAGGCCTGTTTAGCAAAAAAAAAACATATTATAATTGCTATACAGATACTGTCAAAAGTAATTTTAACTATTTCACAATATTCTTTCTTTAACGTACTATTAGTTTTTAACCGACTTCCCAAAAAAGAGGAGGTTCTTAATTCGATCGGTGTGTTTTTTTATTTTATTATTAAGTACCTACACCTCTGCCTAATCCTTCAAGCATCACAAGCGTGATGTTATGTTGGATGTCGCAGTCACTTTAGCAATATTAAATCAATAATACAAAAAACCGTCCTTCGTCTCTCGGAAGCAGTGTTAATAAGAACCACTCCACGCTCGCAAATATCGGATATATCCGCGCGTTAACAATATTGCATTAAGTCTCGTGTCGTATATTTGCGGATCTGTCCGACAGAGAGATTTCAATTAACAACACATTTATATTTACTGCACTTTCAACCTCTCCATTACCTACTTTGAACTCAAGAAGTGCTGTATCAGTGTCGATAGTTTGGTTGTCGATGGAATTATCAAATTCATTAATTGTTTCTTATACTTGTCTTATAAAGTGTAAAATATTTAATGATGGTTCAATAAATATAAAACAAAATTATTCGCCCTAAGTCAACACATTAGTCACAACATAGTCACTTTAAAAATACATAAATTGTGTTTGTGATGAGAAAAATAAACATATTATTATATTATTATTATATTATAAATAATACATTGATAGGACTACTTAACTGAGAGACATCCTCTATTTGAATCTTTGTGCCCAGGTGTTAACCCCGAATATCGATATTATCACCAAGAACAACATAACATTAAATTATTTTTAATTACAAACCTACTTTATCGAACGGATGTAGCAAGAAAAATGTATTGATCAGCTTTTATTGAGAACGCTGTTGTGATTATTAGCTAGCTATTGATCAACTACCTTTAACACAGCCCAATTATATAATTGCTCGAATACCAATTACCCTCGTTGGTCTAGTGGTTACAAAAGCGCGACTGCTGTGCATGAGGTCCTGGATTCAATTACCGGGTCAGGCAGTGTTATTGGGTTTTCCATTAGGATTTTTTCAGTAGCAGCCACGGAGTCTGGATATGTGCCCGTGTGATGGCGAAAGGCTCGCCCCTTATTGCATGGGACTTAAACATTACAGTGAAATGTGGGTGTGCGAACGAGTACCACTATTGCATAACCCCTCGGGGATAACAAGCGTGCTGTTATGTTTACTGAGTCCCTAATCTTTATTACCAAAAATGTTGAATAACACAAAAGTATCGATACTCGTATGTGGCATCAGCCAACACTATCACCCGCTGTCTCGTATATTAACAACTTATTTAATTTGTTGCTTCATTTACTTATTAAGACCTTGCTTTATAATTTAATCCGAAAGAGGTGTGAGGGAAGATTATCAGTGAAGCTGACCTCGGTGAGATATGGCCTGTAAGTCAGTCTGGTCAGATGGGAGGCTTGATTATAGTGATTATGTGTTGGGTCGTCTATTAGAAGATTATTCTCGCTATGATTTGTATCCTAATCAGTAATCAGCCATCAATCAGATAACCTGTATTACTTTCATCGTAAAGTTATGGTGCTTGAAATTACTTGGAATGATAATTTTAGTTGATTAAGGATATGAAATATGGATACTCGTAAGAGCCACACTTTCCACCGCATTCGGTGTTTGAATTTAATTTAATTTTAAGTTTGCATACTGAATTTTGTAAGCGAAATATGTGAAACCTTTTATTTTTAAGAACATAATATTGTACCATATTTCATGCAAATAAATAATCTTGAATCTCTTTCTTTATCACTGTTTTTCTTTTCTTGTTCTAACTTCAACCTTACTGTTTATTTATTTATTTTTTACAACGTGGCAGAGTAAATTCTTTAACGACTACAAAGGGTAAGGTATCTACAGGGCAGTACTGTATGTATACATGTTTCGAAACGCTTTATAGCAATTTAATTTGCAAAACAAATCATTCACGTAGACAACTTCTAAATAATTGCGAAAACAGTCTTATCTCAAAATCGAAAGTTGCATCAAAATGAAAGTGACACTTTTTGAACGTCAAAAATGACATGAAACAATGGCACCCTTGACCAGGGTAAAAACAACATCTATCACTGATTCATCACCTTCCTGCCCTTGGGGTCGGCGCAACACGTTTTTTCTTCAATTCTTTTACGGAAGAGAATTGAAGATAATAAATTATTAACTAATAGAATTGGAGTAAATTATACGCGTGACGGTTGTGACGGTTGGCGGTAACCGTAATAATTTACTTCTTGTTCTTTTATATCAATTCTCACACAATCCATTCATCCAATAATAAACATTGATTAATTTCAAAATACTAGTTACAGACAGGTACAGATTTCCAATAGATGTAAGTACCAAATACTCATTATCTTGATTTGACCACCAGCCAACGGCAACCTAACAATTAATGTCAAATAAAAAATACTTAAACCAGAAAGTTATTTCTGTAAAATGAACAAACATACCAGAAGAATTCCTAAAACATATTCCACCGCGGGCCTTAATCATGAATCAAGAAATGTTTAATTATTGAACTACGGACCTCGCCGCGGGCATCCTAGCTTACCCCTTGCCCACGAGCTACGCGCTTACGCGGCACGCATCATGCGACAATGACTGCGGACAAAACAAATGAAATAAGTTGTTAATAAACGAGCCACGAGTCGACGCGCCTTGCGTAGCAACATGGCAACAGTACTATAAGGCATTTCAGATTAAACTACAAATGATTACAGCATAATTATAGCAATTATAGCACATCGCATACAATTTATATGGACGGTGTAACACTGAATGTGAATGTGTCCTTATCAAATATGTGCTCAGAACATGAATGTGAGAGTGTGATCACAACAATTTTTATTTTACTGTGGAAATTCCCGTCTGGTAATGGAAATAAGTAGGTATATCATGCGATTGTCGCTTGCCACGAGTCATATAGCGTGTCGCATCACCCGAGGACGTGGCGTTGCAGTCGATAACTACACGATACGTAGTTAAAACTACAAGAATGTCGTCTCGTCGTTAACGATAGGAATTCAATCGACGGAGCAACAAATGAAGTGTTTATGGGCCCCTGATGGATATAATGAGCAATGTTTCACATATTAATCATTATAATTTTTCAAGTTAACCCGTGCTTTGGTTTGCACTTCGGCCCAATGTCCTCTTTACTTTCTCTCAATCATTTCAGCGATCATTTGTTATAGAAAGAGTAGACATAGACACAGGAACGAAAGTAAACCAGGACTTATCATATGACAGGTACTGAGGTCCGGGTACGAGTCCACAATCAGTCGTAACTCCGGCTCGATGTGTCATTGCGCGCAGTATATTGAGTTGAGCGCGGTGTTTAGTACCTATGGAGTACTGCTAGCCTGGTACTTGCAGTTTATGACAGCACTGCTAAATCACTTACTAAATGTGTATGCTGAGTTATTTGGCTTTTGAAAAGTTAACCTAATAATACTGTCTTTAAAGTTTAACAGTTTCTATTTCGAGTTACGTTTTCTATCTCGGTTTTATTGGTTATGTACCGATATCTAATAGCTACCCTATTAGGGTCAATACATAACCAATAAATAACAAAAAAAAATCTAATTAGTCCGTCAGATAGATTTTCAAAAATATTGGACACGTATTTTTTCTTTTTTTCACGTAAACAAACAATGAAGACGATACAGTGCTTTAAAACTCGTGTGACGTCATATTCTAAGACATTAGTATGACATTTTTTTACTGGTGAGTGACGTCACAACCCCCCACTCAAATCTTTGACGCGTTTTATCTTCGTCAATTTTTATTGATTTTATAAAACAAAAAATACGTATCCATTTTGATTAGTCAGTAAACATCCCTATTTTTATTTCTAAAATAAAAGCCCAAGTTACTCTTTATAACATCTGCCAGCAAAATCGTCAAAATCGGTCCTGCCATTTCGGAGATTAGTCGATACACACACAGAAAAATTTCAAGATGGGATTTTAGGTGCCGTAGGTATATTACACTAATATTATAAAGGCGAAAGTTTGTGAGTGTGTATGTTTGTTAATCTTTTACGCAAAAACTACTAAACGGATTTGGATAAAATTTGGTACACAGAAAGTTTATAACCTGGATTAACACATAGGATAGTTTTATCCCGATTTTATCTTCCCGTGGGATAATTTTCGAGTTGTAGCGGGCGAAGCCGCTTACAACAGCTAGTAGTTTCAATTGCGGTACCTGTGTACCCAAAGCAATTCCGTAAAACCAAATTAAAGACATACTTGTAGGACGTTCCTTATCGTAGACTACAGAATAGTACAAATAGTAGTAAACAGGCTCTCAGTAATTATCCGCGTCACATATTTGTCGTAATCAGTGAGCAGTGGAAAACTCTCTCACGTTACATACAACAATATTTGTTGAGCGGTCGGCGAGCTTCCATCGGTTGCGTGCGTTGCGGCTACGGCAGTCAGGGATGGCGAGAGACCGGATTTGACGAATACAATAACTACCGTCATTACTGAAACATACTAAAAATATTAATTTACTAGCTGACCCACGCAACTTCGTCCGCGTCACATAATATATAACCTTTCTCGATAAATCGACTATCCAACATATTAAATTGAGTTAAATCGTACTCGTAACAAACAAAAAATCTTACCTTTCCTCTTTAGAATACCTATTAGTTTAGATTGGCTTCGATTATATTATTAAAGTAACATTTACTATAGGTATCTCTTACTGTTTAATATAAAGTAACACCTTGTACTTGTAAATATTTTGAATTTGAATTTCTCTGGAGCCCCCAGAGGCCAGAATCCCCACGTACCTACCGCACCGGACCGAATGACTGCCACGCGCTTAATTATTTTGTCGCCCGTATATTTTTACATTGCGATATCTTCTAAGATATTTGTTTAAACTATATAGAGTAAAAGGCACAAATATTTTATATTAAATTTCCATGCTAACAAACACATTTATATAGATATAGATTAATACCATATGGGTTAAATAAGCTTCGCAAAATATCATTATTTTTAACCTAACATTTAAAAATTAAAAAATGATTACAGTGAGTCAATTTTAAAAGATAAACATATGCTATCGCGGACTTTTTTTTAGAACTTTTAAAGGGGAACAATTTCTTGTTACATAGTATTTACGTAACTTAAACCGTTTTCGCAGCGCACGCAACGGAAGCTCTTAAAAAGGAATATCTTTTCCCGTTTTTGCAACATTTTTCATTTATGCTCCGCTCCTATTGATCGTAGCGTGATGTTATATAGCCTAAAGCCTTTCTAGATAAATGGACTATCCAACACTAAAAGAAGTTTTCAATTCCAACCAGTAGTTCCAGAGTTTACCCCGTTCAAACAAACAATCAAACAAACAAACAAACTCTTCAGCTTTATAATATTAGTATAGAAGTATAGATTAATTATAATTAAAATGAATAAATAACCATTTACTGTAATTAAAATTGATTCCAATTAATTGATTAATTATAATAAATTGATGGATTCAATATGTTGACAATCAGTTAAATTTCAGAAGGCTTGGAGGGAGTTTTATAAACAGCACTGTCTGGTGACCAAAAATAAGAAACTGATTTAAATAAATCCATAACATTGTATTTTAATTTATCAATAGGTTTTGTCAAGTACTAGGTGTACAGAACTATTGTGGAGGTTGTTCTTTCGAAAGTGTCAGCCCTACAAACTAGATTGTAATGACAGCTAACCTCCTCGCGTCTCTGTGCTCCGGGTGATCCGTACTAAATGCTGGTGTGTTGTTGTTTCTGATTGCTCTTTACGACGCATTATACTCAGATTAGCCGGCATGCTTTCTCATACAATATTCATGAATATTCTGTTGAGAACTCATTAATTTGTAATAGTGTAGTTTGATTACACATTTATTATCTAGCAGTAGACAGATAGACTGCCTGAAAGGTTACACAGGGGTGCTCGAATTAGGCATTTTAAGTTTTTTTTAAATTAGTCCTTTTAAGAATAAATCATTTTCAGGATTAGTTCTTTTAAGAACTGGCCAGTTTAAGAATTTTATTAGTCCTATTTCAAGCTGTTAAGCATTTTAAGAATTGGTCATTTATCAACTAAGCCCTTAATACTACACCCACATTTTGCCAGTTATGTTTGTGTCCCTATGCCCTAATAAGGGGCGAGCCTATAGCCATCAACCGGGAACAAATTCAGACTCCGTGGCTGTTACTCAAAAAATCGTAATGGAAAAACCCAATAACACATTGCCCGACCACCACTAGAAAAACGATGCAGTCTATCAATTAATTGGTTAATCTGAAATTGAAAATGCTTCCAGTACTAATGAACCATATCCAACACCCATTGACCCACATGAGACCCATTTGGTGATTGTCAGTAATTTTCGCAGGAAGCCACTAGATTATATTGCATCCTAGATCTAAATATGGAAGATGTCCGTCTGAATCATGCCGCCATTACTCATTCATTCATAACATCTTAATCCACACGCGACTGTATGACACCACTAACAATCATGTCTAAAACTGACAATGCTTAGGATCTGTACACACTACTTAGGATATTTACCGCTGAAATGTTCCAGTGAAAAATTAGTCATAGGATTTAAGTTCGAACGACAGACACCTCTGTTTTTTCGGATGCATGTACGTATTGTATGATTATCACTTGCTTCGGTGGAGGAAAACTTCGTGAGGAAACCAGCATCACCTTTATCATTTTACATTTCAGCAGAAAGACATCCACTGCTGGACATGGACCTTCGACTCCAGGTTAGGCACTAACCACACGATAAAGAAGACGACACGTTAAATACTTAATTGCTGAATACTAATGAATATTTTACATGGAGCGACTGTCTGTCTGACCTCCACAACCCAGTAAGTACTAGCTTTAACGACTGTCAAAGACCTACAAATGACTACCTGTAACGTGCGTTCCGAGGCACGGAGGAAACTCGGTATCCTAGGCAAGTGCGGCTTACCCTAAAGATACCCGATCCAACCCGAGTGTTATTACTTAGCCAGCTCTTTCTACCTCACTCGGCTACTGTAAGTTTTTTTTTTTTTTCGGAGGGTGGAAAATCATCAAATGACTCCTACGACTCTGGCTGGAGCGGAAGGGTGTGTCAGACTTCTACTGACTAAAAACCACCCATGTTCCTTGTTAGCCCTTTGTGTCCGGGGCCGCGGTATCTCTTTCGAACCAGCCCCGACAGGCAAGCTACTGTAAGTCTTGGCGTTTAATTTTGTTTGCGACTGTATGAACAGGACCTAAGATTCGCCACTCTGATAGTTCACCCACAAAACAATTGCGGTGCGGCTCAAGGAGATTAGCCACTTAGCGCATTAGGCGCGGCTCAATTGGCAACATTGAGCCGGCGCGCGGCGTTAGCGTTCGCTTCCACCAATTAATGGCTTCTTCCGTCTGCAGCCATTGCGCTGATGAATGAATGATAGATTGTCTGCAAGATACGCGCAACTGGTAAGTAGGGGAATCAATTGAAATGTACGTAGAATTTGGAGAGTCCGTAAGACAAGATAGCTATGTTTAAGGGATCATTGAAGAAAGCAACTGAGTATTTGATTACAGATGATCCCAGATAGATACATCGACGAGTTTAAAAAGATGTTAAATTATAAGAAAATACAACGTTTTTAATCCCTTTCGGTAGATAAAGACTTCTAATAGTAACGGTGTACCCATGTAATAGTACCTACTTCGACATTTCTTAAGTTATGTTATGGTCCATGTCATAGAGAGCGAGCCTTGCCATCAACCGAACACAAATCCAGACCCCATGGCTGCTACTGAGAAATGCTAAATAAACCGGTGGTATTACCGCTGATAGTGATATCTTCCATACAATCTCTGGATGTACTAAAGCTAAACGAAGTGAACGAAGTATTCCGAGCGACACAATCATTACGTAACGTTCGTAGCGAGTCGAATTCGTTTCCGATGGGTATCGCTGACTCATCGGCTCATCGCACGTTCACCTCTCTTTGAACTGATACTGATACAATAGTTCGGTGGGACTTACTTATTTTGTAGATCGGAAATGTGTGTTCGTTTGTTGCATGTTACATGACGAAAGTAAGAATTGACGAAAGTCTACCAGTGTGTTGCCAGTGATTACATACCCGCCGCGCGGCCCGAAGAATTGCCAAACTTAAGTGGCAGTGGCCAGGGTATGTTGCGCGTAGAACGAATGGCTGATGAGGTCGAGAAGTTCTGGTGTGGTGACCGCGAACCGGGGGACGTTGCGTTTGGAAGGCCTCTTACTAGATGGGCCAAAGAACTGGTCAAGGTTGTGGGAATCCGCTGGATGCGAGACGCACGGAACCGATCAGTGTGGCGATACAATACTATGTTCACTAGTAATTGATGCCAATAGGCTTAAAAGATAACTGATGATAAATGTGTTGTTAAAAAAAAGAAACTTTGCCCCACACTATGAATTTCTCCTGTATCTGTGTGTCTGTGTGTGTGTATGCTTTTATAGTCACATTTCTGCCTATGCCTGCCTTCAGGGATTACAGGCTCGATATTATGTTTGTTTATAAAATACTGGGTTTTATTGAAAGTAAAACCGTAGAAACAACCTAGTGTCACTGGTCGATTGTTTTCATTGTCTACGGACTACGAACTCGATCGAATTTTTCGCTTTGACGCAAATGACAAAGCGTGCTTGACGAATCGCATTCACTTGTTTACTATTCAAGCGGAGACAATATGGCTACTGTTTCATAATCTGTGGACAGTTTTAGATATTAGAGATAAACTCAGAGGCCGTTGGAATCAATTGTATAATTATATGGCGTGTAATAGGTATTATATTTTTTCTTCTTCGATATTAGGTACGGAAGGTGGAAGGCTTTAACTAAAAAGTACTTACTTATACAATAAAACATCTTTTTAGCAAAAGAAAATACGGAAAATTACTTTATTTTCGGAAGTCCTCAGAAAAAAAATCAACGAAACAAAACGTCCGATACCGAAATTAACATTATTTTACGCATTTTTACCCGACTGTGGCAAAGCCCAAAAGCAAGGTTATTAATTTCAATAATCGTTGTTACTTATAAAATACAATGTCTCGTTGTCTCGGAACAGACGTAACCCGGCGTCGTAGAATTAAATTCAGTAATAATGTCATGTTATTAGGCATTCACTAGTTATCTCAATTATATCGGCTCACTATAATTTAGTCATCAACCGCTGGCCCACACCCGGCGGTATTCAACGGCGTATAATTGTATAGAGTAGCTAGGTCTGGCGGTACCTACTGCGTAAGCAGTTTCGATTCGGAATTACTAAACAAACCTGTGTTTTTGGAAAAATCTAGTTCAATAACTACATATACATACATACATGACATTACGCCTGTAATCCCAAAAGGCTTTGGCAGAAGTGTACCCAATAGTACGCCTACAGATCGCCAGTTATGTTGAAGTCCCATGTTATTGGAGGCGAGCCTATTGGCATCAGCCGGGCACAAATTCAGACTCTGTGGCTGGTACTGAGAAATTTCCAATAACACTTTGCCCGAGCCGGGAATAGGACCATGTTCAGCAGTCGACCAACGAGGCTGTCGAAATACAAGTGGCGGAATAAACTCGGCAGCAGTGTATATGTATGTATAGTGCAGCTAGGTGTGTCGGTATGTATAGTGCGTGGCAGCTACTCAGTGACGTGTGGTGGGCGATCAATTTACACTGACACGTTGACTTACTGCCGTCTGCTGTGAGCCTGTGAGATGTGGTCGTTAAGGTTTATAACTACTGTAAGAGCTAAACTGTGGCGCACTGACAACTTCTACTCAATCACTAGCAATGGATGTGCTGACATTGGTATGAGAGGATGGGGTATTTTGTGGACATCAAACGCCCTTAAATTATTTATTTGCTTACATTTATCACTTACATCATCTGCCTAGCCTTTTCTCAACTATCTTGGGGTCGGCTTCCAGTTTAACAGGATGCAGCTTAGTACCAATATCAACCAGTAGTACAAGTAGTACCAGTTAAAAACTTCCATTGAACAGACTATTTCATTTAAACTCTCTGTGGGATGAATTTTATATTTTGTGTTAGTGCTCATTTTTGCTACAAAAGGCATTATTGTCGGGAATTGTACACTAAATAGTCTATTCATATCAGTGTATGAATCAATGAATTTAACACTATTACAATATTTGTAATTGAAATCATCGCCCGCGTGCATTCGTCCTTACCCATATCCAGGTGTGCGATATTGTAAATGCCTGTTCGTTCGTTACCGCGTGTTTTACCGTAGTTGTTACAGTTTACAGCATGTTGTTACAGTTTACAGCATGTTGTTATAGTTTACCGCCCGCAAGCATCGTTATCATGGCGTCAATCAATCAGTTCCGTACGACCGCCAGTGTCCGGAGTCGATCGTGTTACATCGTGACATTCGATACGGTGATGTACAAGTTGTAAAACGTCGCGCGGACACGTGCCACAGTTTGTTTATCGGCTTGTGAACTTGGAAACAGAGTTTCGGTGCTGTATTTTATGGAAACATAAAAGAGGTTTGCAATTAGAAATATAGAAGGTCTAAGATTTTTTTAATCAAAAAGATAACAAGAATTGCCCAAATGTAGCCTGTTACGTGGGACTTAAATCCTGCGTAATAGTCTACATTCATGGGTGCTAAGGCGTCTAAGTAGTCCTGCGCATCGCTTTCATCTGAAAACGTGCCCAGACGACTGTAAGCATTGCCACGTTGAATGGCATGAAATTTGTTTGGCCAAAGAAAGAGTAAAACCTCTGGTCACGCAAAGTCAATCAGTCAGTCCAAATCAGTAATACACCGAATAATACACAATAATAACATAGACATACATCCGTATTATATTCGCTGTAGTAGGTACCTGTCTATTCATGAAACGGTTGCTATGGTAATGTCCTGATTGTTACAACTTTCCCCGCGCGGCCCGGACATGGGAACTGAACGGGTGTAGTTCACTCTGTTGTGAGTACTTGTGAGCTATGGTAATCGGATGTACACATTCACTCTGTTGTTCTTTAGACGTAGTGTGTCCTGGTATAAAGGTAAGGAAGGTAAGTTGCTCTAAATGGTAACTGAAGAATATTATGCAGGTATATCCCTAGATATTGCCGAAAAAAAATACTCAAATTACTTCTTTTTTTTTTACTTTCTTGTTTGCCTGCAGATTTATGCTTGATTGTGATTTAAATTTATAGAGGAGCTCGTGGCTACATAGTAAGAGATGTTCAGGTCGACATTCAGGTTAAGCCGCACTTACCTATGTTTGTCTGTAGATGACTACTCCCTACATACCGAGTTTCTTCCGTGCCTCGGAAAGCACCTAAAGCCTACCATGTTCCTTGCAGTGTAGATCTTTGACAGTCATTACAGGTCAGTCAGTGACACGAAAATCTGTCTTTTGATAGGGTTATCGTATTACCCAGTACTAACTGTGTTGTGGAAGTCAGATAGGCAGTCGCTCTATGTAAAATGCTTTCAGATGCATCCGGTAAGAACACTCGGTATGTAGGGGGTGGTCACCCATCTACGGACCAACCTAGGCAAGCGGGGCCTAACCTGAAGATTGAGCAGCTTTTATTATTTAACCACAAGCTCCTACCGTTACTACTACTTGCTTATTTTCCACGCGACCTATATTTACCACAGCGCGCGACTTTCTTCAACCGCTCTGTACATAGGTTTAGTACAACACTAGTGCTCTCGATATACACTAAACGGAACACTAATAGTGCATGACTGCTGACCTAATGGGTTTACTGCGAAACAACAGTATGGGACGAAATGAGGAAGAAATTATTTACGCTTTCGTCCCATTTCGTAGTCGGTTACAGCTTAGTTTAATGATCTGAGAAGAATTGAGTGTGAATGTATTGACTACAGGGAAACCTAAGAAAGAACGGATAGACTTTTTTTATTGGGTCATTTTCGCCACACTATTCCCAAGTCACTGCGACGTCTGAAAGGCAAAATCAACAGTGGTGATCACCAGAAAAAGACAATGAAGCTCGACGACGCTCTAGACAAACAATTTTACCATCAAAGTCTTCTAAGGAAAAACACAGTGTAAAGTCTATCAATTGATTTGACCTAGACCCATCAATAATCTAAAACAGGTCTAGAACAATACCTAGTCAGAGCTACCCACGAGTGACCTAATCCGTGTAATGTGATTATAGTGGAGCAGGCAACAACCGCGATAGGCGTGTCCGATGAGATCAACTGCTGGCCAGACATACAGACAGGTGATTACTGCAGTTTTTGTGGCTCTGGCTTGTTCTAGAACATGGTGTTGTGTTCGCGTGTGGTATCTATTTATAATTGGTAGGTAAGACAATAGGGATGTTTACTGACTAAAAAAAATATGATTACAATTAGTCCGTCTGTTAGATTATCGAAAAATATTGGATACGTAATTTTTGTTCTATCAAATCAATAAAAATTGACGAAGATAAAACGCGTCAAAGATTTGAGTTGTGGGGATTGTGACGTCACTCACCGGTAAAAAATGTCATACTAATGTCTTAGAAAATGACGTCACAAGAGTTTTCAAAGCACTGTATCGTCTTCATTGTTTGTTTACGTGAAAAATACGTGTCCAACACTTTTTCGAAATCTATCTGACGGACTTATTAGATTTTTTAGATTTCTTTTGTTAACTACCCTATTCGATTCCTAACATCATCGCCTATAATCCCCGAAGTGTCAGGCAGAGGTCACTCACATTTCGCCAAATAATTTTTAAGTACTATTAATAGGGGGCGAGCCCATTGTCATGAAACGGGCACAAAATCTAGACTCTCAAATTCTCATTAGTAGCCCGGAGTTTTCGGATTGCCGTCTCATCAGATTATGAGAACAAAGGAATAGAGAGAGGACCTGTGTCTGCGCACACACTTGTGCACTAATATCTCCCGCACCGGTGGCTAACCACCGCTATGACCGAAAACGGTAAACTTACCATCTTAACCATCAACTGAGGCACCAAGACCATCAGACCACCTAAACAAATAACCTTTCGAAATCACAATATAATTTGTGGTTTGATTTATTGCATGCTCAGAGCTAGTTGCAAATGTCTAGAATCTACATAGACATACGCTAAGTCTAGACGATCTGAGTTTCCTATATGATTATGATTAGGTTGGCAATGCCGGCGGCGCGCGGCGTTCCGGTAGACATTGGTAGTGTAATGTGAGATGTCTGAATCAGAGGCGGCGTGTAATTATGGGAGCTGTAATCACGGGTGACGTGTGGTGTGAGTGACCAGCGGAGAGCGGGGAGATGTTTCTAATTTACAGTGACTTCAAAGTCGAAGTATTGTCTTAACATAAACCTATTTTTCGCCAGTGCTTAAACAGGGCTTAAACAATTAAACCCCATGAATTAGGGACGACCCTTTTGCCCTAAATCGAGCACAAATCCGGACAGCTACTGAGAAGTCCTGATGGAGAAACACAACAAAACTTTGCCTGACCCGGAAATTGAACGCAGGACCTCATGCTTAGCAGTCGACCGCAGTCGACCTGCGACCTATAGACCAACAGTAGTCCTAAATAGCGCAGCAGTTTTAAATAGCGTCGTATAAATTGAAAATAGGCAAATTAAAGAACCGCCAAGTTATCGAGAAAGCTTCTGCTTTGCACCGTATCTAAATTACGTCTGAATTCATCCGATATCAGACACGAACATAAATCAAACAAAAACTGACAGCATCGTTCAGCTAATCCGCTCCCGCACTTTTTGTGGCCCTACACCTAATGCAAAACTTATTGCTCTTATAAGTTAATTACATTGACTTTATAGCTCGAAACCTTGCTTCTATTATAATAATGCAACTTTAATCATGACTTATGATTAATTTATTATTATTTGAACGGTCGCCCGGAGATAATGGCCCAGACTTATCGAGTCATAATAAAGGTTTTGGAAGGAGCTCGTGCCTAAATAATGACAGCCGCACAGGCCAATCTTCTGGCTAAGCCGCTCCTTCATAGGTACCAACCTGAGGATGGGTAACCAATACTAGTTGGGTTGTGGATGTCAGATAGTTACTTGCCATGTAAAATACTGGTTCAGCTGCATCTGGTGAGACTGGAAGCCGGCTCCAATATAGTTGAGAAAAGGCACGCAGATGATTAATTTATTGTTGAGATGATGCATTACTTTGCCAAACAAAAATCATCAAACATGGATAAAAATGTACAAAGACTGTGACATCTACCAACACGCACTGGGCCCGTGTGGTGGAGTACAGGCCACATCTCATAGAGAGGAGGCCTATGTCCCAGCAGTAAGGACATTACAGGCTGATTATGTACGTTCCTATTATAATAATGCAATTTTAATAATTACTTACTAATTTATTATTATTTGTTTAAAATGCAAATAAAGTGTGTTGAGTTACTGTGCGGTCGCATAATCGCGTCTAAACAATTTACGATTATCGCAGATTATTTACATAGAACATTTGATATTAGTGTATGTATTAGAGCTTGCAAATAAGTGTTATCATTTACTTTGACCATAACTTAGACGTTATAGTGTACATTGCACTACGCGACGCATGTAATCAAGCGCGAATCAACTTGAGGGATAAATTAAATAAATATGTCGGGATGTGAATAGGACGATTAGTTGTCGGATGTACAGGATGAAGGGGTCATTAAAACTAGCTATTTACTGTGCGACGTAAGTTTAATTAAGGAAGCGCCTGAATAGCTCAGGAAATTAAAATTTTCTTTTGTTTTTTGCAATTCGCAGGACACCAAAAATGACAAGACACTTGCATCTGTTTTAAGACATGAGCTTTCAAACAATCTTCTTAAGTACCTTTGTATTAATTTGAAATAAGGTATTTTACCAAATAAATATAATTAGTCCGTCAGATAGATTTTCTAAAAATAATGGACACATTTTTTTTTTTTTCATGTAAACAAAAGATGAAGACGATACAGTGCTTCGAAAAGTGGCGTCAAGTCGTATGACGTCACAAGGTTAGAAGTTTTTTATACACCAAGTGACGCCACAAGCCCCCATTCATGATCTTTGACACGTTTTATTTTCGTATCTTTTTATTAATTTGATAAAACAAAAAACACGTATCCAATATTTTTCGATTATCTAACAGACGGACTAATTTGTTAATTTGGTGAAATACCCTATTGTCGTTAGTCGTTAGTCTAGTGGTCGCAAACTGCTGAGTATGCGGTCTTGGGTTCAATTCCCAGGTCATATGCCATCAGGAATTCCTCAGTAGCAGCCACGGAACCTGGATTTATGCCCGGTTGATGGTAACTGACAAAATGTGGGTGTACTGTTAGGTACACCTCTACAGGCGTGATGTTATGTTATGATTTCATGCTTTACGACCAGGAGGTTTTAGTTTCGGTCAGTGAATGTAAGATTTACTTCCATAAAATTACACAATTCTTGCTTCTGATGGTAAAAAAAAACTGATAACTTGAATTAAAAATTTTGACGGTCGTGTTTTGTTTCAAAAAGTAATTAATTTGCTTGTCGCAAAAATTACATTGCCCGATCAATATTTGTAGCTACGTCGTCGTCACCTATTGAATATTCAGCTTTAGGCTACAGGAGATTACCTCTGAGTGTATACAGCATCAGCTTCTCTATGTGATAATGATCGGCAAACAGCCGCGAGCCGTATACAGATATCTCTATTAATAACGTCGCCGGTTATTAAATGCAGGCAAAAACGGAGAAACTGAACGCGACGGTTGTTATGGAAATATTAGTGGGATGGGCCAAGTTGGTTCTTGAAAATGTAAGACCTTTTAAACGATAAGTAATAATAAAAAATCTGTAAGCCTTTTTGGAGCTCTGATGAGGTGGGAAATTAACGCTCTTGTAGTTATTGCACTCTTGTGAGACTGGTGAACGAAACTGGGGTCCTGGGTTTGTGTTAGCTGAAAAATGTTGATTTATGTAGGTTTACAATTAGCCGGGGAAACTGGAAGGCGCACTAGTTCCCACGATCCGCGATGCAAGTGTGGGAAGGGAACACCGGGGTGGTTTTTGGTCAGTAAGACCCCTCCGCTCGCACCAGGGTAGAGGATATCCATGAGCAATTTTGACCACAAAAAAAATTGGTTTACAATAGGCCTAATAACCTGGGGAATATTAGCATGATGTTACATAAATGCAGTTAGACGTTAAAGAACTTGGCCCGCCACTACCGTGCACCGATACCAGTTCTATAAACAAAGTGTCGTCTATGATACATGACAGTTTGTATGATTTACTTCAGAGCTATCGCGGTTCGGAGAAAAACATCAAATGTCAGGTTATATCGAGAGCATGGAAACTTGTATGAGACATCGTTTTATAGGTACACACTCGCGTGCTTTAAATAGACTGGTTGAAAAATATTAGTCTCCCACCAATAGGTAAATAGATAGGGTTTTTAATTATGAAATACGGTGCCATACAGAATCTAAATTCATATTAATCATGGATTTATTAACAGTATGTACAGACTGATAGATCGAGTTCCTCACATCGAAATCCGAAGATATTAAAGGTTACCGATATTGGAAGTCGCAATAGGGAACTCAAATGGAGTTGAGCAGAACGCCAAGCAAGAGTGATGCCAGGTGGACTAAAGCTGTCACCGAATGGCATCCAAGAACGTCTGGCGGCGAGATGGGCACACAACATAGTTGCCATTGGGGGAAAAATCTGGATGAGACTGGCATAAGACCGTAGAGGTTGTCACCAGAAAGAGAGCTATGAGGGGCCCACAGCACAGCACTGCTTTTCAGTGGTCATACGTGAAAAAATGCACGAAAGCCCATAATTTACACAAAGTTCTAAGTTCGCACCACTGACTTACGAAATTCTATCAATTTCGAAACTGAGATACCCGTCTCTACACAGATAAACAAGAGACGATCACAGACGAGAACACTCGACACCGCATACCGTGTAGCTACAAGTTAATTACACCGTTTAAGATTATTATCGCGCTGTTAATTTACTATTATATCGCTCTTGTAGCGCCACTAATTGACCCAATATTAATTATGTTTATTATACACATTACTTCAACGAGTGTCGTACGTCTACCACTTCTTTGTAATTACGGCTTTTGAAACCTATTTCAAGAGACATAATTACGAACAAATTAATTGTACCTTATACGTAGTAAAACGTACAGTTTTCATATTAGTAAAGCTAGGTACCTAACTGCTTCGTTGGTCGGTAGCGCGACTGCTGAGCATCAAGTCCCAGATTCGATGCCTTTGTCGGCCTATGTGTTATTGAGTTTTTCCACCTGGAATTTCTCAGTAGCAGGAACGGAATCTGGATTTGTGACCGGTTGATGGCAATAGGCTCGCCACCTATTAGGTACATGGGACTTAAACATAACTGGAGAAATGTGGGTAAACTAATTGGTACACCGCTGCCGAACCTTTCAAGGATTGGAGGCGTTTTGTTATCACTATCACTACAAGGTATAAAACACTGTCGCTGTCTGTCCGTCAATATGTATGCATAAATCTTTAAACCTACGCAACGGATTATGAAGCGGTTTTTTAATAGATAGAGTAATTGAAAAGGAAGGTTTTAATATATAATTTGACCGACATCCACGCGGGTGAAGCCGCGGGCATCAGCTAGTGTTATGTAAAACGAAGCAGCAGGTGAACAATGAAAGCTAACTAATTGTTTCAGTGACAAATGAACAAGTTAACACTGACAAACGTGTCAGTACCAGCTGAGCTAAACCTTGACCTTCTCACTCGGAGGTGATTGCACTCACACACTCAACAACCAATGTTATACGACTCTTCAGTTTTTGCGCATCAAGTTAACGGTAACATGCGTCAGAGGTCGATACGGAAACATTTTATACTTAGTCCTTTAGTTTGAACAGACAACTCTAGCTTTCACATCCATACATATAACATTACACTGGTCATTCCCGCAGGGCTAAGTAGAGAAGTACCAAAATTTCGCCGATTCAGATTTAGTCTCATGTAATCTATTGATTGAGACTGGGCAAGCCTATTGCCACCACGAAACCAGACTCCGTGGCTGCTACTGAGAACTTCCTGATGAA
This sequence comes from Diarsia brunnea, assembly GCA_949774965.1. NCBI lineage: Eukaryota > Metazoa > Arthropoda > Insecta > Lepidoptera > Noctuidae > Diarsia > Diarsia brunnea. The sequence goes on along the minus strand of OX459020.1, from coordinate 14,635,374 downwards.
AAAACCTAGTAGCACTTTACTCGACCTTGAAATGAAAAAGAACCTCCTCTTTTTTGGAACTTGGTTAATGAAGACCTACTCGGCAATTGTGCTAGCGCCACTCAAACATATGCTCATGCTTCATCCCCGTGGGGGTAGACAGACACGCCGATGCTGGAAGAGAGTAGCATGATAGTTTACTAGATTATTTGTAATATTAATGTTTGCACAATTTTCTATGTATAGAACGACGCGCGGTTATGACGTCTATTTATATCTCATAGATTTCACGCTAATCTCGACTAGAATCTAGTTTTAAATTGATATTCACGACTCAGTAATTCTCAGTCTCGTTCAAGAAAATATTCTAGAATAGCCTTAGTATTAGATTGTTGATTGATGGAACTTAATTGATGATTTAGAATGTTGACCTCCACGAACAACGTATTAATGAATTTGGTGTTATTGTTGCCAGGACATCGACTGCATCATCTGCCTAACCTTTTCTCAACTATGTTGGGGTCGGCTTCCAGTCAGACTGGATGCAGCTGAATGCCAGTATTTTACATGGATCGACTGCCTATCTGACAGCGACAACTAGTTATGCTATGATGATACCCTTTGGGAAGAGTGGTTATCAACCTTTTGGACCACTGACTACCTGTTAGGACAGTCATGGATCTACAAAAGACAGACGGGAGCAACGGCTTAGCGTATTGCTTCCCGTTATGCCGATAATGCTTTCCCTATCGTACCATGAACCCAGGATCATGTTCAGCATATCAACCATTAGAGGTACCAGCGAGCCAGTCTTTAGGCAAAATCAAAATCAAAAATCAAAATCAAAAGTCATTTATTCAAACTAGGCTGATAATCAGCACTTTTCGAACGTCAAAATTTACTTTACTTTACTTTACTCATTTACAAGTGACAGTCCCCCAAAACGCCCACCCTTCGACACTTCCTAGTGTTTTTTGCTGGAAAGAAGAAGTGGCGGAACAAACTCCCCAGCAACACATCTGTCTGTTTGGTTAGAAGAACCAGACTCGATACAATAGAAAGGTGTAACTTAATAATGGCATATTCTCAGATACACGATACAAGGGAAAAGTTAGCTTAGGTAGGTAAAAATGTCAAACAAAAAATAACAGATAATTAAACCTCTTCGCAAGAAACCTTTATGTATAGTAAAACGGGCGCGTGCCTAGCAAAGCAACTAATCACATGTATTCATTATCAAATTATATATAGGCAATTAAGTTTTTTCCTCTAATAACAGCTAACTTCCCTACGATTTAAAATAAATTACGACTCAACTGCTCACCGGTAAACCAAACTAATAATGAAGTTGTCAAAACTCGCGCCACATTCGATGAATTCAAATAAAAGACAATAATTACATGTCTATGGTTCCTTCCTAGAAAAAACTACACTGACTTTATGGTTCTATCAGGTGTTCTGATTAGTTCGTTATTAAATTAATAAAAGTTTGATGGACGAGTAGCGATCAGGAAACCGGTAAGGCTGCGGTCTTACCGAACGATTAGCGGGTAGCGGGGAGACTTAATCCACCACCACTGCTCCAACAATGAAGCTCGCTTTGGTCGGAGAAGAAGAGAGTGTCAGACCCTTATTGACTAAAACCCATCCATGTTTTTTCTAATAGGTTCACTTTGCATTCCAGGGCCGCGGTGACTCTTTCGAACGAATTCCGCCACCCTTTAGCTCATAGGAACTATAATATTTTAATGTAGTGGAAATCTAGTGTCTACCTCAACAGCGTGCGGTGGGACAGTTACCTATGGGCCACGGCGCGGGCGATTATAACGAGCGATCATAAAAACTAATAAATAGTAATTTATGTGTAGAACTTGGCTGCGCACTGTTATTACCAGTCGCTGGATTGAGACTGTATTTGAACATGGCTATCATAATTTACATAACTAGGTAAGTATAGTTAATTCGTAAAATATGAGTCTAGGTATTTATTTTGGTGGACATGTTTTGTGCAGAAATATAATTTAATTAACTGGGTTGCAGTGTTGCAGACATTAGCTCTCTGAAAAGTTCTGCATACAGTGAAAGATGGAACCTCAAAACATACAAAAACCAAACAAAACCATTCTTTGAGTTGTTTTGACTAGCCTACAAAGTGTCCCACTGCTGGGCAAACGCCTCTCCTTTCTTCTTCAAAACCCCTTCCTCCTCGAGTTAAACTTTAAAATTGAATATTTAAGTTATTTGGAAAATGAAATACAGGTAATTGAAAATGTAGCTCTAAAGACAGGTTGGCACTTGTACAGAAGCTATTAACTTTACCTTTAGTGCTTTGGAAGTTTTAGCGAATGATTCTAGAAGGTCATCTTTTATGAGAGAAGACGGTGCCAATTCGAAGATTTCTAATATTTTACTAGTTTTTAATTGGTCGTAAAGTTAATAGGAGAAAATTCAAGGTTGTGACGAGAAAATTAATTTAAGTGTTATGTAAACAACCAATATTAACATCACGCCTAAAATCCCCAAAGAATGAGACAGAGGTAACAAAATAATGAGTGTGCTTCTAAGCGTTTATGTTGAAAAATCGTAAGTTCGCAACCAGCCTAACAGATCAACAGTAAGACCTACAGAATCAACACCAAATCCAAATGTTTTTGCGTAACGGTAACTCAATCAGACATATTGGATTCGTCACAAAAAATAAACATATTCGTACAAAAAACATCCCACGAGTGATATGACATAGATGTCATGTGAACAGCGAATGTCTGTCGTTTCGTAATTGAAGTGTGATGACAAATATCAAATATAACAATAACAAAATGTTTATGATTTGTCAATCACAGTTAGTTTGTTCAAGTACACAGGTTTGTTAGGGGCTTCTCACGGTAGCCAATAGCTTACTTAAATAGCCAATATGAGTGACACGTGAAATGCACACAGACCAGCTCTCCCTAAGAGTTATGACCAGTCCTACCGATCCGATCGATCTGCAAGCATTATTTATAGACATTAGTTATTTATGAGGTTTGATTCCCGGGTCGGGTAGAAGAGTTGTTGAATTTTTCCATCAAGAATTTCTCAGTAGCAGCCTCGAAGTCTGGATTTGTGCCCAGTTGATGGCAATAGGCTTGCACCTATTACACGGAAAACTGGCCAAATGTGGGTGGTACCTACTGCCTAACTCTTCGGAGATTATAGGCGTGATGTTTTGTTATGTTCATTAATAGTTCCGTAGCAAACTACGTATCTTATCTAGAGCCCAGTTAGTTCCAGTTAATTCTCCAGCAGAAGCTACTCAATATGATAAGTCCACGTCATCCATTACCTTCACCCAGCCGTACATCACAGCTGGATTATCATCAACATGTCACAACGAACACGACTGCGCTAATCATTCAAGCTTGCAGTCATTAGGAATGAGTCGTTCATCTGACGGTAGGCTAGATTTGTTGGGAGAGATAGTACGAAATATTGTGTCAGTTATTCATATTTGACATCTTTACTAGAATATTTAAGGCTTTGTGCGTGTAATATTCTTTAATAAGGAGAGGAAGAGGTAGGCCAAACGAAAGATGGTTGTCATGACGTCTGACAGGAGAGAAAGAAAGAAGAAAACGTGTTGAGCCAACCCTGAGTAGAACGAGACCCGGGCAGGAAGATGATGTACGTTTTAAAGATAACTTTTTCGCCCGCGTTGAGTTCGCCAACTGTCTCACGGAATCATACTACCAGTATGAAATGTATCTTATATGTTTACCCAGGTAACCAAACTATCTGCATGCCAAATTTCTTCCAAATCGGTTTCGTAGCTTGAAAGAATAACAAACAAACTATCGCACTTATAACAGTAATAAGATGACCGCGCAGACATGTCGTGAGTGTGCAGCCAGCCTACATCACATGATTGGATTATGACAGAGTATCTTGTCGATGATTTGTTTACGACGCACTTTGGGATTATTTACGACCACGCCGCTCACTTCATTACAAAAAATATCATTTATGGCAGCCATTAACTGTCGAGTCGGATCCGATGCCATTTTTGTGATAATAACAGATTCTGAGCGGAACGCCGTTGGTTTTGATGTAATATATCTTTAGTATGTAAGTATTCTAATTTTATTAGATCCTAACCCTACGACGCGCGGGTTTGCGAGAGATGAAAATAATGGAGGGAGATCTTTGCCCAGGAGTGGTATAGAGCATACTCATCATCTACCAATCCTTTTCCCAACTATATTGAGGTCGGCTTCCAGTGTAACCGGATAATAGGGGGCGAGCCTATTGCTATCAACGGAGCACAAATCCAAAATCCATCGACTGAAAATTTCCTGATGTTCAAACCCAACAACACTTTGACCAGAGATTTGAACTCAGGACCTCATGGTCTGCAGTGGCGCTTGCGACCGCTAGACCAAAGATGCAGTAAAAAAATTCTCATTCGTTTACAAAAAATCTTACACCGATGGAATGGTTGACTATTGCCGAATGCCACAGAATGTGTTTATGTAGTTGCGGGTAGAAGCTAAGAATATATAGTTCTTAATCTATCGATCCCATGTCCCCAAGCTCAACAGCCGCGCTTGTGTCCACTAGACCAACGCAAACGATTAGCTAGTACACGTTATACAAGGCACAGCTGAAGGCGCTTGATGTATTGTTGTACTTCAATGAATTCAGGTTACGTTAATAGCGTCTGACATGCGATTCATTAATTCATTGACCAATCAAGTCACCAGTAAGTAGGTGTTTATGGGGTGAAAGTGGTGCCATTAACATACACCCATTTTCTATTTACATTGGCTTGCGACACTTCCTATAGATACCAAGATTATTTGACCTGCTGTGAGTAGCAATGGTTGCTTTCATTCGGACCCAGATAACCCGTCTACTCTATATAATAATAATTCACACTGCTGGACAAAGGTTTTTTCTCATACAGAGATGGCACGAAACTTGATCACCACGCTTGCCGAGGACTGGTTAGCTGTGTCAGATTAATTATAAGTCCAGGTTTAAGCACAGTTTTCCTTCACCGATGTCTGTAATGTTCAAGTTAAACTTATAAAGTGAAAAAGTCACATTTTTACTTGCTTGGATTTGAATCCACAACCTTAGGCTTCTGGAGGAAGGAGAACTTCTGGGCCATCACTCCCATATCATCCATGGTACATACTTTTGATTGTTTTAAAAGTCGCATTTGTCGGAACACCATAATGCTTATCCTAAGTACTTACACAAGATACTAATCTTATTCGGCCAGCAATAACTCAGAAAGCTTTTGGCTCTAAGTAAATAATACCACATTATCTAGCGAATAATAATTACTTTACTGAAACTGGGACATTGACCTTGCAGTCGATGGCACTAGAGTTACTATTATGTCCCATACAACCTGCGACACAGAGTAGACATATAACATAGAGGCCACCCTTTCTGTACTCCTTGACTTTTTGAAGGATAGCTGCTGCCATTCGGGGTTCGATCGGGAAAATGATATAGTATTAATAGATTTTTTCATTTGGAAAGGCGAAGTGGCCAGAGAAACTAAACTAGCCCTTCAACACATTATTACCTAAATGTGGGTGTAACTGTACATTTCTTTATCTTTGGGCAGTACAGGTGTGATAAAGTTACACCAGAATGACTTGAGTTTTGTACTGGAATTAAAAAGCTCAGACACGTTCGGCCATCAGTACAAAACTTAAATCGAAATTACCCTTTACGATACGACGCAATACGTTGATCCGTGCTGGGCTCTCAGGTTAAATTGTTACGCTATCCTCCCGTTGGGTAGTTAGTCGTCCTCGGTGTGTTCTTTCACACACGCTCTCCGTTGTCTCCATGCCCTTCAGGTAAGTGTAGTGCGTGACACTTGGGTGAGTCTCTGTTCACTATCTACTCGTGTCCTCCCAGTGCCCTTTCAGCTGCGTGCGTGAGATAGCGCGGAACTTGCGCAGTGCGTGTGTAGTCTGTCTGTAATCTGAGCGTAGTATCATGGTAATGAGCCGGTGTGAACTGGGCTCTGACCCTACACTGTTCAGCAGGTGCCAGAGTCTACATACGATGTTTAAACTAGGTGTACCTACGCAAAATAACAGCTTTTCCTGTGAGCGTTTTAAAAAAGCTACTAAGAGGCTTTGGCAAGAGGATTTGTTATTCGGACAAGCCTGCTACACTATTCCCAAACCACTGCATTTCCTGAAAGCCAGAATCAACAGTGACAACCACTAAAAAAGCGTCGATACAAAGAAGCTGGACGAAGTCTCAGAAAAACAATTGAACCACCTTGGACCGCCAACGAAATTAATCAGAAAAGAACAGCGCAAGAGTAGGAAAAATAAAATTTCTGCTTCCCTCCAGCAGGAGACAGAACAAAACAGTTTGGAGTTTAACAATCATAGCTACATCCTAAACCCATTAATAATATTACGAAAATGATCCATTTATAATAAAACTCGCACACCGAATCGTCTATTTGGCAATGAGTGAGGATTATCCGATGTTCTATCACAATATGAATGTAATCCGATTACTGCAGCCAGTCATAGGCACCTATATGTCATGCGGATTATATGCTCAGCGCCATATTCGGGCATATTGGCAGATAATCGATTGATTCACTGACTTAAGTCGACTCGTTTAAGAGTTCACGCTTGATCGGTTTCCGTTTAGGAAAATTGAGCAAAATGTTTACTAATTAGGTGCTTTGTTGCATGGGACTTGCCGTTCTGTCATCATCAAAATCCTGTTTCAATATCATGTTTGTTGATAGTGTATAATTACATAGCACATTTATTGAGATCGCTAATTCGCTAACTAATGGTCCTTCGAGCCGGATTCAGCTACGGTAGATACGATACGATAGAATTATAATTCATCGAAAAATAATGCGTTCGATTGTAAGCAGTATGTAACGGTTTACAATCATTCGGTTCGGTTCGGTTCGGTGGTTCGGTTTTCGGTTTACCTGATGATTTGCCTGATAATGACAATGCCTACCATCAGCAGATCAGGGCGTGGGCGGTTGTTCCAGCTGAATCACCAGCGTCTGACCTTCCATCCATTGACGAATTCATGAAAGTTGTCAGAAAACTTCCACTTAACAAATCGTCAGGTGAAGATAAAATATCTAATCGGATGATAATAGAAGCATGTATAACAGCGGCCGACGCAATTTTAAGTGTTTACAACCGTTGTATTGCAGAAGGCGTTTTTCCTCGTATATGGCGACGCGGCTTTATACGAATAATTCCGAAAAGTGGCGACAAGCCACCGGACGACCCTAAGTCTTACCGCCCTATAACACTACTACCATCTTTGGGGAAACTCCTGGAGCGTCTTATCGTTCCACGTTTACTACCAGACGGACCGAAATTTCACAACAACCAATTCGGTTTTACCGTGGGAAAATCTACCGTAGATGCGGCACTATCTGTCAGGGAAATAGTCAATACATCCGAACATATGTATGTAGTTGGGATATTTCTAGGTTTTTCCGGGGCATTTGATAACGCATGGTGGCCGATGCTACTCCTTAAACTAAAAATTCGTGGTTGCCCTTAAAACATAAACAATCTTGTTTACTCGTACTTCTTAAATGGTTCCGCGAAACTAAAACTCGGACATCATTCTATGTCAAAGTCCCTTACCATGGGATGTCCTCAGGGTTCGGTTATGGGTCCGTATGTATGGAACGTAGGCTTCGATGACTTCCTCGCGATTCCACTTCCATGCGGGTGTTCATTAACCGGTTACGCGGACGACGGCCTGCTGCTCATTCAGTCAAGTACTCGGGCTGGACTCGAAAATTTGGCAGATACTTGCCTAAAGTTAATATCCCAGTGGGGCGATCGTAACCGTCTGACCTTTGCACCACACAAAACTTATCAACTTCTTTTAAAAGGTAATCTTAAATCATGGCCTAGTATTAAATTTAATAACGTCCCCGTGAAAAAGAAGGAGTCCGTGTGCTACCTTGGGTTTGTCTTGGAGAGGAATTTTTCATTTATTGAACACATAAAAACCGTCGGTGAAAAAGCAAAAAAAAACCTTTGTGCCTTAACGAGAATATCCAAATCTACGTGGGGTTTGTCATTTTTTAACTCTAAAGACGATCTATGGGGCTACTTACTTGGGGTGTATGTGCTACGGGGCACCAGTTTGGGCCGATAGGGCCTCCATAGGAGCGGTACGACGTAAATTGCTTCAAAGCCAGCGGTTGGCCTTAATTTTCTTGTGTAAAGCATATAGGACGGTTAGTACTGAAGCCTTACCGGTACTGGCAGGGGTACTTCCAGTCGATCTTGAAGTGCAGCGTCGTGCTTCAATGTACTACTGCGCACGAGAGACCGCAGACGCAGACTTTTTAACGCAACGCGACCGTGCTAAAATAGCTAGATTACTTAAGCCACAGGCTGACGTCTGGGAGGAACTTTTGTCCGAATGGCAATGTAGGTGGGATAATTCCATCAAAGGCCGACACCTCCATCAGTTCTTTCCATCCGTTCGTGAGCGGCTGGCCAGGACATGGCTGGAGGTGGATCACTGTGTTGCCCAATTTCTCACAGCTCATGGTAACTTTAAGAGTAAATTGTTTTCCTTCAAGCTTGTTGACTCACCTTTTTGTCAATGTTCTACATCTGACTGCGAATTTGAACAATCTGCATATCACATTTTATGGGAGTGTAGTCTTTGGCAGAATGAACGTAATATTATGTTAAACAGTGTACGGGTTACATCCGGAGTTATTTACTATACGGACCTTGTAGAAACTAGAACAAATTTCCGTGCGTTCAAGCATTTTTGTCATGCCTATTATTGGAATCAAATATAACAGCTCACAACTTAGGACCCAGTAATATTAAAAACAATAATATCCGTGGTGCTAGGCAACTGGGCCTATCCCAGTTGTATACGTCCCTGTATGCCTATTGGCCTTGTTCTGTTCTGTCTCCTGCTGATATGGAGGGAAGTGGAAATTATGTTTTTCCTACTCCTCCGCTATTCTTTTCTGATTAATTTCGTTGCGGGATCCAAGACAGTTAAATCGTTTCCCTGGGACTTCGTCGAGCTTCATTGTCTCGGCGCTTTTCTTGTGGTCGCCACTGTTGATTCTGGCTAACAGGAGTTACAGTGGTTTGGGAATAGTGTGGCGGGCTTGTCCCATTAAAAAATCATTCGACAGTTTACAATCACTATGTGGAGATAGATTACAATCTAACGGTATTTTCAATTTTACGGTGACATATCCACGGCCCGCTCTGGTGAAAAGGTAACAAACAGACTTTTGAGGTAATTTTGAGTTATTCATATTTTGGATTTTTGACCTAAACTGTAGTTAAGATGAGCAATAGCAACTAACCCAGCACACACACAATCTGGCGTTTTCCTAAAACCAACAGTAAAGACAAAATGTCGCAATTTGGAGATGAGCTCAGAATAACAATCACGTTTTATTGAAGTTTCCGTAGTTTTAGGCACTCATTACCGACTGGCATTCCGTCACAGCTCCAACATTAAGATATGCATCATTTTATATTGCAACACAAAATATTACTGCTTGTATTCTTATATTTTACTTGAATTATGACCAAGGTTTGATGTCCTCTTCGTCATTATTCTAGGATTTTGGGACATGTTGAGGTCATCTGTCTAACTGACCGATGTATAATGGTTTTTTTTTAAGGATGTGTAATCATTAAATGACTTCTCTCGCTCTGGGTGGAGTAGAAGGGTCTCTTACTGACTAAAACCCATACTTGATCCTCCTAATGATCTTTGTGATCCAGGGCTGGCTGCGGTGACTCTTTCGAACAAAATCCTGACAGGCACTGGCCCTAGAGGGCCTGCTGTGCTGACATCTCTTTGTGGTTTGCGACAAACACAATGTCTACTGGTAATTGACTAACATAGCCCCCCCATCATATCATGATTACTTCTCGGTAAAAGTTAAATGAAAGTGGCGAAGACGAATAACTTATTTCTTATTATCTTAATTTGATTATAAAAGCTTTATTAGCCAATTATAAGAATAGCTGCGCAACCTCCACAACAAAAAGCCACAAAAATATTCTTGCCATTAGCTAAGTTTTCGTACTAATTGCCATCTTCCACCATCTATCATAAATAACCTAATTCTGTTCCATCCATATACTCCATATTGATATAATTTAAATGTAAATTAATTAACATAGCCGTAACAGTGTTTATGGCGAGGTGGGCGCTATGGCCGACGCATTACCATCAATCATATAATCGTAATAGGAGGTAGGCAGAGAGGGGGCGACGTGCCTACGCGAGTGGTGATGGTTTGCTATTGGTTATTGTTTGATATTGATACTGTTATGATTTTGTGGGTATTGTGTACTGGCCAATAAGAAAACTTGAAGTAGTGTTAGACAATTAGATTAAGATAGGAAGATAATAGACAACAATTCTAGGTCACTCATTTTTTCATACTAATTTTATAAATGCGAAGGAAATATAGGTGAGTCTGTCATTATGTGTCAAAGACAAAACCGTCAGGTCAGGAAATACACTATTTTTTTTTTTGGGAGGATGGAAAATCATCAAATGACTCCTCCCGCTCTGGGCAGAGGGGTAGGGAGTGTCAGACTTCTACTGACTAAAAACCACCCATGTTCCTTTGTGTCGAGGCCGTGGTATCTCTTTCGAACAACCTGCAGCCCCGATAGGATCCTTAAATTACAACAACGGAGTGCGTCTCTGCTAATAACATCCATGGCTACTTTTGAAATGAAACTGAATATTCACCCATCATCATCTGACTGCCTTTTTAACCGACTTCCAAAAAGGAGGAGGTTCTCATTTCAACTGGAAATTTTTTGGAAGTGAATAGCCACAAATCTCTCTACGATAGCTTCCTACATAAAATGTTTATGTTCACATACACCCACAAACTCATAAGCTCTAATTAAGAGCCAATCAAGTGTGTCGACTGCTCGTAAACTTGATGATTATACAATTAAACGAAAGCGTTACAGCATGACTGTGTGTGTGAGTGTGTCATGGTGCAGAGCTGTGGACACGTTACCGAATTGGCGCTGGTTTATGGCCACTTTGATGAAACTATCAGTGACATGGAGTAGGAGGATGCTGTTTATCAAAATAAAGAAAAATAGACAATGAAGTTTAGGTTAAGCCGTCACTTAGTAAAGATTTCACATACTTTTGTATGACCAAACCTTTACTAAGTGATGGCCTAAGTAATCATTAAAGCTCTCTGAGTGCGGCAGTCAGACATACAAATCACTTTAGCTCACAAATAGTTGCACTGTCCTGATACTTTGGTTTGTTTTACCCGGTTGGGCCGAAAACTTCTGGAGTGGCAACCGCAAACCAAAAGACGTTGCGTGGGAGGCCTCCCATTAGGTGGACCGACGACCTAGTGAAGATTAAGGGAGGCATTTCTGCGACAATAATTATAAAGGCTCAAAAAGATTCAAAATAAATTTTAGGGATCAGAAGCAAATGGTTTCTGCGCGATTCTTTTAACTGACTGAGCTTTCCTTTAGTATTGCACTAAAAATCACTAAAATATGAGGCTTATCATAGGTAGCTGTATCATCCTTCTCCATTGAAACTTTGTCCACCAATGTCTCCGTAACTAGAAAGTTCCCAGGTATGGTCTAGAACAAAATTATATCAATGACGGGGAGAATAAGGGCCTTTCGGTATTTTTACACCCATAATGGGTGTTCCTGCTCTTGCATAGGATTACCGTTATATCGACACAACAGCAAAAAATCTTCGACTACTCAAAAACTACAACCATCCTCTCCGTCATAGTTGCACAGTTAGCTTGTCATTTAAATAGCTTATTAATAAAGTAATATTTTAATTAAGAAAAAATAAAATTCGTCCCACGACGCCGTTAACAACGGGTGGTCCGCCATTTTGTAATGTTCTTAGACCATAACGTTGTGTCTCCTATACGTGACCTTTGATTAAATTAATTATTAATCAATTACGATTGTAATAAATTTCCCGTTTCCGCTTTTGGATGAAGATATCAGTGTCTCTTATAATTATTATTTTTTATCATAATTTTTAGATTTTAATATTCCGTTATTGTGAATACCGGTGTCTGTCAACCAGTAACAGTATGCCAAAGGTTAGGTTTTCTGAAGTTAAGCGATGTTTTATAGATCAAAGATCTACATATGACAGCCGGGACCAACTAAACGTCCGTCTTTCCGAGGCACGCAGGATACTGGGTACCATAACTTAAGGGTGATCACCCATCCACGAATAAACCTAGACAACCGCGGCTTAAATCCAAGATCGACCCCGAGTGGCTGCCATTATTAAGCTTAGTGCCTAGAGCTATATTTTGCTAAAGTTTCATCGAGCTCGTCGTCTTTCGGTTAACCCGCACTGTGCTCGGGCGTGGTTGATTACCGCCCACTCCACTACCTCTCGTAGAGTGGAGACCTGTGTCCCAACAGTTGGTAAATTACAGGCTGATTAGATTATGTGAGTCTTTCGTGTCTCTATCTGCATCTTAGATAGCTTTATACCGTAACCAATTAATCAGTTAATTAATAAATGCTAATTAGGCTATTAAAAAATGTAGCTAAGTAAATAACATGCATAATATTCACACTTTTAGTATAGAATTATTTTCGAAAATAACAAATTCCTCTAGAGCCGGTTTTTTTGAAAAAAAAAAAACTCATTAGCTAATTTAGATTTTGACTGATCAAATAACAATAAATTACTTTATAATTAAACTAACTAGTTTTAAACTACAGTTAGTATGAAAATATTCGCCAGTATTTGAAAATCTCATTAATTTAAATCAAATGTCAAATTACGTGTCAATTTTTGATTGGTTGTTTGAGTTTAGGTCAACCAATCACGTTGGTTAATTAATGAGTTTATTTGCAAACTCGAAACTATTTGTTTTCAGAGACTGACTGTTAGTGAAAGCTTTGGCTGACCTATTAGATTTAGAGTTTCCTCCATCAGAGCATCCTCGCCGGGAAAGCAAATTGAGCCGATGATCCTGGCTGTCATGCATTGTCGTTGTAGATGTTTGACAGTTATTACAGATTATATATGTCTTAGAAGTCTGTTTTACCAGTGGGTACCCAGTTCAAACTGGGTTATGAGGCTCAGGTAGGCTCCAGGCTAGTCGCTCCATATAAAATACTGGTATTCAGCTCCATCCAGTTAGACTGGAAGCCGAACCCAACATAGTTTGGAAAAGGCAGGCAGATGCAAAAATATGACAACGATTTGACATCTTTATCCGAAGTTTTGCAGCTTGGTTTACTATACCATCGTACTCTGTGTGCCATGACTCACTGCTCATCTGGAGACTCTCATTACTACACACTGCTGTCATGTATTACCCGCAGACATATTTGTTGTTCGCCGCTGGCTTCCGCAAACAATGACCGCACTCCAATTTATTGATAGTTTCACAGAAATGCTACACATAAATAAATACTGCTCGGATCTAGGCGGTTGCTGTGTGGAGGGAATCCAGGTTAACTTTATCAAGAGCTAGTTTTTGTCCACGGCCACGCCTGCCTCGTGGATGGAAATTTTCTCACGGGAAGCGAACGTCCTAATAGGATAAAAAGTATAATAACATCACGACTGTAATCCCTGGAGGGTTAGGCTGATGTGTGTTTTAAAGGTTCACACATTATTTTATACCAGTTATGTTTAAGTAGATTGTCATAGGGGCGAACCCGTTGCGACATAAATCCAAACTCTGTGGTTGCCACTAAAAACTACTGAGGAAAAACCCAATAGTTTACATTTTTCCTGTCCAGGGAAGCGAATATAGGACCTCATGGTCAGTAGTCATACTTGTTACCACTAAACCAACGAGTCAATCGTGTCATTTTCTTATCGAAATAAATTAAATATGATTTCTAGTCCGTGAGAATTAACGAAAGTCTATTATAAGAATATTACTATTACGCCTACGTTTGTGTACCGTTTAGCGAACCGTAAAGTCTTAATTATTCCGCCAATTAATTGTCTAATAAACCATGACTTGTGCCTAATGTATATGATATACAACCTAGCTATGTATGTCTTGTATAATGCAGTCGTTGATAGACGGTGCTCTATCGAATCGGTCCTGTGTTTTTGTGTGGGCGTGAAATTATATTATAACGTCTGAGTGTTCAAGACCGTTTGGTTTTATTTAGAAAATTATTATGTTAATAATAGAACTTGAAATCAAAATGTTTTAAAATACTCTAAAAGATTTTGACTTATATTATTCCCTTTATTAACTTTTTAACAAATTTTGTACATTTTTAAACATTTCTATATCAAATAATATAAAAAAACATTTAAAAATATAATAAATTGACTTATATAATTATTATGACTATCCTGAACTGAAATTATTCATCCAAACAAACTCTTCATCTTCATAAAAATTAAGTAAACCCAGATATAGATTTCAACCTGAAGAACTTATTGAAGTTGCTTAATATCCATACAATACGATACTGAACGCATTGACTTGCAAAAAAACGTTAGAATTTCGTGGGTCATTGACTGATATTTCAGTACCTACATTATCTGTCAGATAATCAGATTCCAGTGTTCGGAGCCGCGTCCGCAATTAGTCCGTATCAGTTTGACTGGATCTTTATCCCTTCGTGAAGCTTTCCTTTTTCCGTTCTTCTTAGGTACCTTCAGTTCTATTCTTAGCAGTAAGTCACGTGTCTATCGATTGCTCTCTATGGTGACAGCTGCTAACGAACGGGCGCGGTTATCAACGAGATTAGATGAATGAAGCTTTATGTACGACACAATGATAGCACTAGGGCTGGAGCGGCATACAAGCCAGTTCTCGATATATCGATAGTTTGCTTGTGACAAAACTATTGTTTTTTTGTTGACCGGTTTGCGTGTATGACCAGATGTATGAATATAGACTAGGCAAAAGGAGTATGCAAGGATAGTATCAGTTGGCGTTCTGTGGTTTCTGCTTACCCCGATGGGAAAAAAGCGTGACTTTACGTATGTATGTAAATCTCACAGCTCAGCTAAAACTTTGAGCCTAAAAACATGTAATTTTGAAGTAGACATTTGAGGGGCAATAGCTACCAACCCGCACTGGGCCCGCGTAGTGGATTATAGCATGTTCCCTGTCATAGACAGGAGCCTGTGACATCAGTGGGAACATTATATAGGCTGTGGCGAAGGGTGGACGTTTTAGAAGGCTGTCTCATAATTATATATGACCTTTGATTCGATTCATTTGGGTTCTTGATAGATTTTTAGTTAGAGATATATTTATTTGTATAGCTACCAACCATTTTTGTTACTCTCGGTATCTCTGTTCACAAAACAGCCCTACGTATCAGCACTTTGTGTGCTGATTTGCAGGCAGCCAGAGATTTACACAAATTGAAACGTTTCCATCTGTCGCCGCAGTAAATACTCCACAGATTATTATATCGTATCGCTTGATTATAGTCCGCTAGAAAGTTGGTATCGGTATCAGATTTACAGTCTCGGTATCGATACCACGCTGGGACGCTAATTGTGAGTGAGCTTGGGGCGGTATCCGTGAGATTGTTGGGGCAACGATTAGTGGCGCTCAGACTGTATCTAGAGATTAATGTGTTCATTTACAGGTAAACAGTACAAAACATTGATTAATTTTGTTAGAAAGTTAACAAAATTACTTCTCACTATAATAATTTCGTCATATGACTGCCTTGTTTGGTTTAGTGGCGGTAAGCGCAACTGCAGCATGAAGGCAAACTGGTTTTTCTATCAGGGATTTCTCAGTAGCAGCTATGAATTCTGGATTTGTGTCCGTTTGATGGCAATAGGCTTGCCCCTTATACAACTATGGGGCTCAAAACATGACTGGAGAAATGTGGGTATCAAATACACCACAGCCAAACTCTTTGGGAATTACAGCCTCGATATTATGACTTAAAATGTGGGTGTACTTTACTATATAGTTGACAAATTAATTTGTCCAATAAATC
This sequence comes from Diarsia brunnea, assembly GCA_949774965.1. Lineage (NCBI taxonomy): Eukaryota > Metazoa > Arthropoda > Insecta > Lepidoptera > Noctuidae > Diarsia > Diarsia brunnea. The sequence continues at coordinate 14,619,394 of OX459020.1, read as the reverse complement.
CAGCACTCCTACTTAACTGAACAACCCTTATATCACCCACCCACTCAACATCATTATTAGCACTGATAGGATCACACCACATCGCCGCGCTAATCTCAGCCATAACTAGGAGGCCTATCGCCGGGGCTCAATCACTGGTGCTCCAATAGGACTGAACCCTCGATATTACTGGAGTCAGGACGAGCTTATCCGACGTTCTTTATCAATGCACTTTGTCGCAGTGACAACGTGCAGGTTGGTTACAGAAATACCACTGTGTACAACATTGTTACTTTTGTTACTATACTGTCTCTTATGTTCTCTTGTTTCGTACTCAATCACCTTTTTTGTAACATATTCAGATACAATGTAAATTGTTATTGAATAAATGAAATGAAATGAAATGAAATGAATGAATGAATTCCTTTTTTATAACCACCGACGCAAGACCCCGGTATTATAAGTTTGGCTGATTAGTGTGTGTATGTTTGTTTTTTTTTATAGCGAAATGGGCCTGCTCTTGACCTCAATCATGCTTAATGGAAAGCGATGGATGATTTCTATGATGGAACGAGAGTACCCAATAGATGCCTAGAGAGCTACGGTGCAAACTGGTGTGAACCGCTTTAGATGTGAATTTTTTAAAATTTGATAGCAGGTTTCTAGCGGTGGACGACGATTTTCTAGAGTTTTGAAAGTCCAGTAAGTTGTTATCTGGACAGTTCTGTTTCCCCTCGATCAACTCCTGTAGGTAGTAGAAGTCAAACTAAAAACTCTGACTGTGTGGCTTTAGCTTCGCTTGCTTTGTTTTTCTGACATTCAAAAGTGCCTGTAATGGTCTAATTGAAATAAATGCTTTGAGTTTGCATGAGAGAGGGCTCCACATTTCCATAGGTTACAATATCGTGCTGTGTTTCGGAAGGTTCTTTAGTTCCCCTTTCGTCCAAAATGTTTCTATAGTGTTAGTAAGCAATAGACACAAAGATGGAGAACAAATCTGAAATATAGTCACTGTCACAATTTATGAAAATTCAAGTTAGCACGACACATATAAATTGTAGAATATTATTGAGCATTGTTGCAAATTTTAGTTATTTATTAGCTGCGACTAATGTGAGTATTGCGGTATTATTGAGTCAATGTTCACATTGCAATGTTTATTGAATTAAGTTTTGATTCTGAAATCAATATTAATAAAGTTGGGACTATAATTTTATACTAATATTATGAGGAAATACTTCTTGTATTGTAAGGATACTATCGAACAGAATCCGAAAATTCTTTCACTAATGGGAAGTTTTAATATCCACGAGTTTACGTGTAAAAGTAGGGCAAGAGAAAGTTAATGAGTATTTCTAGTGCGTGTTATTCTGCCCTCAACAATTTACTGATTTACAATTTCCTGACCTTGATTCAGATAAGTCGTTACCGCGCTTTAAAGTGTTCCTTACTTCTATATTAGTTTTCAACATGATTACAGCTATCGGTAATAACTTTCATGCCAAATGTTATGCAATCAAAGTGGGACTTCTGTACGTTCTCTGCTTGATGTCCCGATTGAACCCAACGTAAAGATTTATTAAGATGGTAATGTATTGTAGGGCTGTTGTCGAGTTATTGCTATTAAACACAGATACTTGGTGACACGCTGTTCAGATAAATTAGTGTGAGAGAGTTCCATTGTTTAGCGGTGTGAGCGATATCTTGATTTGATTTAATAGTTGTTTTAGTGTTAACAGGACCTAGATAAGAAGCAATCGCTTTCGAGGTTTTATTGTTTCTACAGCAACTTTTAACGGGATTAGTTGCTTAGTTGGTTTTTGCTTTGTCGTGTCCGTCTGTCTGTCACAAATTCACAATATGACTCTTATTCCAACAATAGAGTGATGTTGCCATAGCTGTTTTTAGTTCTCTTAGGTATATTCCTAAACAATTTTCACCAAGTTTTTTAGCTGTCTTACTATACTACGGATAAATATTATTAGTATTTTGTTCAAAACGACTACTAAATCGATAGACTTTTCCAAAGAATCGATACTGTGTCTATTGTCCATAGAAATCAATACTAGTTCATTGTTAGACATCGACACCTTACCCAGAACATGAACGTCGTAACTTGTAAATCGCATCGCAATAGATTCAGTGACTCTTGATATTGACCCGACTGCGACTGCGACAGGTCACTGGGCACTCGGGCAGGCTTAGTTTGGAATTAAAACATCTGATGGTGTATCGTTTTCGTCTAAAGTGAAACTTGGTATCAAAAAATTATTAAGTAAGTTATCATTCTCTTGTCCTTATCCCAATTAATGGGATCGGCGCAGCATACCTTCTTCTTCCATACTTCACTGTTTCTCGTCATCTCATGAGACAGGTGTCTCTTCCTTGTCCTTTCTTACCATATCATTCCTAATACAGTCTATAAAAAATAAATTAGTAAATATTTTCTCAAATCCTTTTAAGCCTTTATCCCAAACTATGTACCAAGGCAGATGATCAGATGAAAACATAGAGCTACCGAAAAATATCTCATTCATGTTGAAAGTCTTTGAGGAATACGAAAACTATTGAAACTGATTGACACTTGTTTAAACCGCTAGTTTCTCTTGAAACCGCAACTCTGCATTTCGTAAACAGGATCTTACTAACTTTAAAGTAATTGCTATAACCAATATTACTAAACAAACATTCTCAGCTATAGTTATGATTGATGTCAAAGGCTAAAGGTAATTCAATAAACACAGCAAAACCAACACAATATCTGTCACAATAAAACCACAGAGCCACATTAGTCGCACCTACTAAATAATTCAACAATAATATTGTACGATTTATATGAACAGTGCGAACGTGGCCTGTCCGAGTGTAAATAAAGGTGGTTCAGACATAACTTGTCGCGCGGATTAGTCGCTGTCTAAAGGTTACGCATTTACTTTACTTTGTGGCAGTTTGCACTAATTGACAATGGACATTTATTGAGTGGGTGTTGGTTGGGTAAAGCTGGGTTACATTCAATGCAGAGCTTTAACGGTGTAAAAGTTTGCATCATTATAGCGCGTCAATAATATTAACTGAAAAGTAAATAAACGATCGCCAATTTATTGCTAACTGTCATCCTGACTTATGCCCTGCCTATTTTTACATACACAGCAACTTGTGAAGTTTCTAACAAAAGGTAGATTTGGATTAACACAAATTATAGATGTTAAGAAAATATATATCTGTTACTGAATATAATCATGTTGTTTCTAGGCAGCCGGTAGGTGGTGTTGTTTCCATCTGTATAAAGCAGCGTCAGTAAACTCCGTAAACAAAATAACAAATGCGTTGAGATAGTCTCAAAGCGATAGATATCGACCAACTGATACGGAAATCCTGAATATTTGTTTATAATAGTGTCTTCAAGTCTTACAAGACAGCCAATAATGCTATACAAAACCAGTTTATACGAATCTCTCGTTGTATACAAACGAGGTCATGTCATACTGTACAATATTAGCTTACTGTGTCGCCATGTGTTCATCGCACCGCTTGGCTGTGTGTTGTTACCCTAACATAGCAGTTCTATATTTCGGATAATTCCAAGAATTAATTAAAGAATAAACAGAATAGAGTATGTAGTCGTTAATTGATCTGGAAGTTTGGCAAATGTCCGTAAATATTACGTTTATTTATGTTTATACAACGGCTCATTGCAAGTTTATGCAGGTTTAATTGAAGGTGGGCGTGATATAGAACTCGCTTTTAACTTGGCTTTTTATTGCCAAAGCTATGTTTAATATTTTATGACCGGTCATAAAATTAAGAGCATGGAATATGTGAATTTTAAGTCACCAAAATGTTGTCAACCTCTTTTTTGTATTAATTTTTGTTTTTATTTTGTCTATGACTAGGGGAATTCTTTGATATAAAGTAAAAAGGTCACATAATCAAAATGGTGAGTGAACTCAGAAAAATGAAAGTAGGAAATGACCTAACTTACTCATTATCTAAATGGCTTTGAAATGTTCCGGAAAAGCTACTGAAACACAGCTTTTGGAAGGCTTCTGTATTTATAAAAATGTATCAATATCTATTTATTTGATTCCATCAGGTCGAGGAAATATTAGCACAGAATAAATAATAGTATTAACGTAACATTAGCATCATAACATATATGTGGTTCTTATGGATGTCTGGGGTCGCAAACATTGAACACCCAAAGATTTCTATGAATATTTCCACAACAATGAAAGATAGACAATAATAATTTTGAAAGTACTCTTCATTTGCGAGTCGGACTCGCACTTTACCGATTAAAAATCTGGGTTTCAGAATGATGTAACCGTTGGTGGTAACCGTTTTAGCGTCGGTTCCCCTTTGACTTGTATTCTTTACATTTCTTTTTTTTTAATTTTATTGCAAAGACTGTATTTTTAATGTTTTTCATTTCTCGAAATCAAGTTAATTATCGAAAAACTTCAGACTATGATACCATACTTTTTAACACATGCATTACAACATATCGTACCAACACCGAATCACACGCGACTACTTATCCTTCCATCCTAATTGAAGTGATCCGCCCCTGTCGCACGTTGCTCTGATTACCCCGACATGTTGTGACAAGTTCAACTAATTAACTAATGAACATTAACACCGACTGCTCACTGGGAGTTAGCAGAGAAACTGGTTCCATGTTTGTGTGCGTAATGTTATATCTTTGTGTCAGCGAGTATCTTAGATGATAAGTTTTTTGTTTCAAGATGAGGTGTGACGGGAGAGAGCCGGATTTCAAGGTGTTAAATTTTAAAATGAAAGTTTTGACAATTTGGGGCTGGACATTGACTAGACTTCGTTGATCTAGTGGATGCTAACGCGGTTTCTGAGCGTAAGGTCCTAAGATCGAGTCCCGCTTTGGGTAAAATATTATTGCTATTGAATGAATGCTTTGATTATGCGATTGAAAATTTTGTACGCATTTGATTCTCCGGAAGAAAGTAAAGAAGAGGACATGCTGCGCCGACCCCAAATGAATTAGGATAAGGGCTATCTTAGAGAATGATGATGATGATGATTTGATTCTCTAACCACTATTTTAGTATTTCAGAAAAGTCCCATTACCTCAGTTTCCAATTTCCATCTTTAATAACGAACCTACCTATAACAGATTTAATTACAATTCCGTCCAACAAAGATGTATTAGGTAAGCAATGGTAACACAGCGATTTATTACTCGCGAACTAGCACAGACTATGACATGGAAATTAATTATTACACGTTAGAACACTGACCGGGAAAATCATTTGTATGGACTAGATTTGTTTTCACTTGAAAATATTCTTGGTATTAGAGCTGTATTTATGACCAAGTCTAGGGAGGACACACTTTTTGTTTTGGAGGGTGGGAAATCATCAAATGACTCCTCCCGCTCTGGGAAGAGTGGTTAAGGAATGTCAGACTTCTACTGACTAAAAACCAACTATGTTCCTTCTTAGCTCTTTGTGTCGAGGCCGCGGTATATCTTTCGAACAACCCGCAGCCCCGACGGAAGCACTGGAACAGTGTGTTCAATTCTAGTATAAACCAGGCACAAATCCTGAATCTGTGGCTGCTTCTGAGAACTTCTTGATAGATGACATTTTGCCCGTCCCTGGGCTCGAACCCAGGACCTATGTTCAGCAGTCGCGTTTGCGCCCACTAGACCAACGAAGCAGTAAAATATTCTCACGACAAATTGATCGTCTTCCGATATTGAGAATATTCTCTAAGTTTATAAATATTAATGTCGATAACTGTAACAGCTTACACTCCGCCATTAACAAGTTTAATCTTCCTTATCAACGTTATTTTAATTTGCTTAATTATTTATAGCTGTAAAGGTGTTTATTTAATTTACGTGCTGTTTCACGGTGATTGGGCAAAGCATTTATTAGAAACTTAGCATAAGTATAATCAGTCTATTATTTTCCCACAGGTGGGACTCCCGGCCTCCTCTTTATGAGAGGGAATGAGCTTTAATATACCACACGAGCCAAGGGGTTGGTAGATGTCACATGTCTTTGAAATTTTTGTTTTAGGACCTCACGATGTTTTCCTTCACCGTTTTTACTATCACTTGAACACTTATAATACGGGTTCCGGCTATAATTTTTCATCAGGCTAGAACTTTGACAGTCAAAAATCAAAATCAAAATCAAAAGTCATTTATTCAAACTAGGCTGATAATCAGCACTTTTCGAACGTCAAAATTTACTTTACTTTACTTTACTCATTTACAAGTGACAGTCCCCCAAAACGCCCACCCTTCGACACTTCCTAGTGTTTTTTGCTGGAAAGAAGAAGTGGCGGAACAAACTCCCCAGCAACACATCTGTCTGTTTGGTTAGAAGAACCAGACTCGATACAATAGAAAGGTGTAACTTAATATTACGATTGATTACAGACACAAGTCAAAAATAAAAATGTATATAATAATAAAAACAAAAAAAAGACATAACATGTCAGTAAACTAATTTTGGAGAAAGAACATAAATAACAAACAAACAAACATTGTCTTGTGTTCAACTCAGCGACCAACTATTCCTATCATTTAAGTAGTCGTTAATGGAATAGTAAGCTTTTAAACAAAGATTAGATTTTACTTTGGCTTTAAATGCATTAAATGGCAAGTCTAGAAAAGAAGATGGCAATTTGTTATAAAATGTTATACCGAGCCCTACGAATGAATTATGAACTTTGTGAAGCCGGTGAAAAGGAGCGCGTAGTTTATGCTTATTTCTAGTGTTAAAATTGTGAATATCACTGTTTTTAGTGTACAGGTGAATATTTTGTCTAATATATAAAATGTTGGCAAAGATGAACTGAGAAGCAACCGTGAGAATACCAATCTCCTTAAAAATATCTCTAAGAGAAACTCGGGCACCCAGCTGATAAATTGCACGAACCGCTCGCTTCTGCAGAACAAATATATTTTGAATATCAGCAGCTTTGCCCCACAGCAGAATACCGTAGGACATAACGCTGTGAAAATAACTAAAGTAGACTAACCGTGCTGTATCAACGTCAGTGAATTGTAGTCTTTAGGTATTCGGAGGCCTGAAAGTCTGACAAGCAGTCTTACCAAGGGGTATTGTATTACCTGGTACTACAAGGGTTGTTGGTTAGATGGGCAGTCACTCCATGTCAAATACTGTTAGTCAGCTGGATATAGTTACACTGGAAGTCGATCACAAAAAAAAAACTGGCTAAGTGCAAGTCAGACTTGCTCATGACCCGTCGGGGCTGCGGGTTGTTCGAAAGAGATACCGCGGCGCAAGGGCTAAGAAGGAACATGGGTGGTTTTTAGTCAGTAGAAGTCTGACACTCCCTTTCGCTCTGCCCAGAGCGGGAGGGGTTATTTGATGATTTCCCACCTCCCAAAAAAAAAAATACTTGCTCATGAAAGGTTCCGTACCATTGTAGTATAGAGATTTCCATGTTATTTTAGCACCATAGACTTCTTATAGGTTTTCCTGTACTTAATCTAAGCGTTCTCCTAAGAGTTGAAGTAATTTTTGTTTTTTCTTCAAAATTTGAGGCTCAGTAGTTTCGGAGGTAAGGGGCAGACAAACAGACACTCGAGTGATCCTATAAGGGTTCCGTTTTTTCCGTTTGAGGTAGGTACGGAACCCTAAAAACTAGGGGAAAGCCAGCCAGATTATGATGATTTTTAACTCATCACCAAATCAAAGGATTACTCAAACATAAGCAGGTGATGATAATGCTATGACACTACAATTTATGGTCAATAAAACGAATGCTAATGTTATATAATGAAAACACATAAATATCGCAGGTATCTGCAACATTTAGCTGGTCTATAAAATATTAATTAGTGGTATTTAGATCCGTTTAACGAGCTCAGTAGTGTTGCGCAATCTGATACTTTATCGATACAATATGATGCGATAATTCGATATTTTGGATCGATACAAAAGAACGAGAAGCTGGATAATAACAGCCGCCCGGATCAATAATCAGGTTAAGCTGCGCTTGCCTAGGTTGGTCTGTGGATGGGTGACCGCCCATTACTTACCGAGCTTCATCCATGTCTCTGAAGGCACGTTAAACCGTTGGTTTTCAGTTTAACAGGTAGTCAGGGCCCGAAAGTCTGTCAACCAGTCTTACCAAGGAGTAAAACACATCACCCAGTACTTACTGGACTGTGGTGGTCACTGGAAGCTGTCTCCAACATAGTAGGGAAAAGGTATACAGATGATGACAAAGTATCGATATGAAAATGTATGGATTATGTCGTACCAAATAGTGGATCGGACAAAAAAAAAAAATAGTCCGTCAGATAGATTTCCAAAAAATATTGAACTTTCTTTTCACGTAAACAAAGAATGAAGACGATACAGTACTTCAAAAACCCGTGAACTCCTCGAAAACGTCACATGTCAGTACATTTTTTACCTACAAATGACGTCACAACCCCTTTTTTTTTTTTTTTTGGGGGGTGGGAAATCATCAAATAACCCCTCTCGCTCTTGGGCAGAGCGAAAGGGAGTGTCAGACTTCTACTGACTAAAAACCACCCATGTTCCTTCTTAGCCCTTCATGTCGAGGCCGCGGTATCCCTTGCGAACAACCCGCAGCCTACGTCACAACCCCTCACTCATGATCTTTGACGCGTTTTATCTTCGTCAACTTTTATTAATTTGACAAAACAAAAAACACGTATCCAATATTTTTCGATAATCTAACTGACGGACTAATCAGAATCATATTTTTTTGACCCAGTTCGATCCCCTATTGAAAAACCCCATTACACTTTGCCCCGGAAATCGAATCCAGGCCCTCATGCTCAGCAGTCGTGCTTGCGACCACTAGACCAACGAGACAGTTATCGATACAAAATGCTAAAATAATACATCCCTAGTCCACAGACAATTAGCATAGATAAGGATAATATAAACATAACTGTGTTCTCGTTACAAGTATTCTATTAGCTCGCGATTGAGATACAGCATTCATTGATTAGTATTCATTAATTGGATGAAACTCGTGTTTTCTCACGATTTTAGAAGAAATTATCGATAAAGTCGAGTTTGACAACTTTGAACGAGATTCCTATGCCTTTGTGAGAAAGGTAAATTAGTTTTTAAGTTAGATGTGTTAGCATTTAGATTACCTTGTAAGAATAATCATTTATCATCATCATTATCGGCCTAGCCTTTAACCAAATTCGTTGGGGTCGGCTTCCAGTCTAACTGGATGGATCTAAATACCAGTATTTAACGTCCACAACTTAATTAGTAGTGGGTAAGACTGATGGTTGTCAGCCTTTCGGGTCATTAAATACCTGTTACGACTGTCAAAGATCTTCAAATGATCCAACCAAATAGGGATACTCATAGATAAAAATAAATGAATAAGATTCAAAGTAAGTACTTCAATATTTATTTGCAGAATTTATAGTTTACTAGCAGGTTCCCGGCATGCGTTGCAATGCCCTTTTTCCTACCTACTACCTGACTACGTACCAACTAAATACCCATTACCACCTATCCACTACCACCTACCTACTACTACCGCCTACCCTACCTACCTACTACCCTACCTACCTACTAGCCTACCTACCGCCTACCCTACCTACCTACTACTCTACCTACCTACTAGCCTACCTACCTCCTACCCTACCTACCTACTACCCTACCTACCTACTACCCTACCTACCTACTACCCTACCTACTACCCTACCTACCTACTACCCTACCTACTACTATACCGACTACCCTCTACCTACTACCCTGCCTACCTACCTACCACTTGCTCACCTTTTAAACCTTCCCTGAACTTCAAGCCGTTCTCGAGTTTTAGTGAGACTAACGAACACCAATTCATTTTTATATATATAGATAAATGTAACTTTAGCAACTTACAAATGAATGACTTAAATCTAGCTCAAAACAAAACAAGTACTCTTTACCGAAGCCTGGGAATCGAACCCAGACCCCCATAAATCGCCTCAGTCGCAAACCGAGCTTGTAAACTACTACACAACAAAGATACGGATTCCGAGAGAAACGCGATACGAAACGTCCCGTGTTTGGAGCCCGGCTGAAGCATAAATAGAATTAGTGAGTCGGTCACGACTTTACTTCCATAGTTTATCGCTACATGAATCGCGGGCGGAGTCGGAAAAAGTTACATTATCATATTCCATATTGCAAAGAGGAATATAGTAGTTTTTTACTTGTAATAATAATACTAGCCTAGTATTGTCTTAGTGCAGGGCAAAAGCCTGCTCCCATAAAGAGAAGAAATGGACATTAGTCACCGCATTCTTGCCTAGATCTCTACGAGGATTTCTTGTACGGTAAGTACTGTAATTATCCCACAATGATTCCCGGTGTCCACACCGGGTTATTCACCAGGGGTGGACAGTGAAATCACTTTTTTTAACGGACTTCTTAATATTTCCAGTGGTCATCACTGGTTGAAAGCGAATCCATTTTAATCCTCATATTTTCGTCGTTGTCCAATGGCGGACAGTGACTCAACTTAATAATATTATTCCAAGTAACCACCAATTTTAACTATTTTTATTACTTTCTTTGAAGACAATTCACCAACTGGGCAGAAATCCAGACTCCGTGGCTGCTACCGAGGAATTTCTGATAGCAAATCTCAACAACACTTTGCCCGATCTGGTAAATAAACCCAGGTCCGCAAAAACCTTTAAACATATTGTGATGGCAGAAATCATCATCAGCCTATAATTTTCCCAGTGTTGGGACTCAGGCCACCTTTCTAGGAGAGGGATGGGCTATAATCCACCACGCGGGCCCAGTGCGGGTTGGTAGATGTCACATATCTTCGAATTTTTTGGTTCTAAGACATGCCGGTTTCCTCACGATGTTTTCCTTCACCGTTTTTGAGAGCAGTGGTGATGAAATAAATTACACAAAGTAATGCGCCTGCCTGGGTTTGAACGCACGACTTACTGTTCGTAAGTACCGCAACCACTGGGCCACTACGCCCACCACTGCTGATGACAGAAATAATACAAAGTAAATTGTACGTCTGACTTTGAACCTACGACCTACAACTTGTTCGTCGTGATCCAGTGACCACCACTGATCTCAGGTGTTAACAGGTTACAGAGAAACTCTAGTCAACAGATTTGACACTCAAACCGTTGTATAATTAAGAAGTGCGGATGAGAACGATTTAATTAATGAGTGTGGAATGCGAGTGGATGTTAATTATGTAAGTGTTGAGATTAGCATAGATAAGGGATCTCTAACACTTTCCGTATGCGATCGCTATCTGCGGTTAATGTTGCATTTCTTTATTTTAGTGTGTAACAAAATTGACATGGTGCTGTAGAAATGTTTACTTATGATGCCTTGCCTTTTCCCAACTATGTTAGGGTCGGCTTCCAGTCTAGCCGAAAGCAGCTAAATACCAGTATTTTACATGGAGTGACTGCCTATCTGACCTCCACAACCCAGTTAATACTGGGTAATACAATACCCTTTGGTAAGACTAGTTGTCAGACGTTCAGGTCACTGACTAGCCAAAGATTTATAAATGGCAGCCGGGACCAACAGCTTAACGTGCTTTCCGACGCTTTTAAATGAACGACAGTACAATTAGCAATGGGTATCATCATCTGCCGAGCCTCTCCTGTTGGAGTCAGCTTTGTGGTACCTAAACGTGAAGGTATAGGCCTCTCTTTTCTTGTGGCAATCGATTGCAGAATCTTAGTTACTGTAAAGTTCCAATAGTTTCAACGCATCACAAGCTTGTAAACGTCATCGCATCTCATGTTTATGCCTTTTGTAATCGGTAGATATTTCAAAACATACAAATCACATTGAACTCTTGTAATAAAGTGAGATTGATGCAAACCTCACTGATCTATTGTGTTGTGCATCATAGTTATACAGGGTGACGAGTATATATACTAATATTATAAAGAGGACACTATTTGTAGGAGGTAAATATCGAAACTTTTGATATGATTCCAAAAAATCTATCAATAATTAGAAGCTTAATTATTCCGGAGTGTCAAAGGCAATATGAAATAATTTACGACCGTAACGCGAGTGAACCCCCACCAAAAGCTAGTTATTTTAACAAATGGGTTTTCGGAGTACTCACAGAGGTTTCGGAGGATAAACAGCTATCAGAAAGGTATAAGTTTATCATCCAGAATTAAATAGATTTCTAAAAATTCGCAATTTTTAAAATAAATACAAATATAAATGAAACCCAAATGACCGGGTTCTATGATAGTGTTCATTTCTTCTGTACTAACAGGTTCTGTTGTACTTTGACAGATAATAAACAAAAAAATCTGTTAGTGTCTTATTTCCGTAGCCGATCTGCAATCTATCCGCACAGGTTCGACCGTTCACGTGTTCTACACTATTAAACACATACAGAAACTCACGCCCTTTTCCATGGGGGTAGGCAGAAAGACAGAACACCATTAAAACAACACTATAAACTATCAATCACCTTATACGTCCACAGTTAAGAACATGTCAAGTAATAGTACTGCGTCACTGACCGACGATATTTGTCCATCATGAATATTACAACACACACAGGTTGCAATAAGCAATACTTCGGATTGCAACTAATATCTTTAGCTCTCCACGATTGAGTGGAATGTGTTTAGATTCGAGATGGGTTACGACATGTGAGTCTAGAGATATGGAGATGCATCCTAGATTGTGATGAGTGTATGATTTGACGTGAAGATAACCTGAAAGTCTTTGAATAGACTAGGCCTAATAAGCTAAGAAAACCTGTTCAGGAGAAAATTCATCGGTGGCTCTGCCCTGGAGTGTAAATGAGGTGCAGACCCACTAACGATAGGACACTTAATATCGTGTCCTGTAGTTGGCATATCACAGGAGCTGATGGACGATACTGAAAATGCTAAAGTCGTCGCCAATTTTTGAGCTGACTCAATTGAAATTGTCACCGATACGCTAAGAAGATGTACAGGTAGAATGGAATGCCCAAAAAGTTCAATATATCTGATCAGGAAACGCCAAACGGTATTTACTGTGATAATTTTTTACGAGTTGTAAAATATATGTAGGTATATTTCTTGTGTAAGTAATTACAAAATCACTAAATATTAGGTCGTTTGTCTTATCGCGCACATCAAGTTGGACACGTAAAATATTGGAACCACTTAGTAAATAGTCGCCGCTGACAGGCGCAATAACTCTTACAAATAAATTAAATCTAGATCACTTACAATTACTAATATTCACTTCCCACGAATTTCCCGCCTCTTGCAGATCATTTACATGAGGAGGTTTCCTTGTACAGAATAGGTGGTTAAAATATCAAAATTTTATATCAACGCAATCAAATGATAATAACATGATCGTGCACAAGGGAACCAAAATCTATACTATAGGTTACCCTATAGGGTACTTCTCGTTAACCTAGAATCATGAAATTTGACAAAAAGCAATGTGTTATAGCAAATGTAAGATAAACAATCTGAATATCGTTAAAATATAATATAGTTTTATAACAAAACACTTACAGGTATATACGGCACTCTCAGTGCGGAACTTCAACTCGCACTTGGCTGGTTTAATTTCTATGAATAACGAAAGACGGGAATCATTTTGTCTGTCAACATTGGTTTTTAAATGATTGTACAATAAAATCTCCTGACTAGGCTTGTTTGTTTCTCGATGACGCGACCAATTGAACTGTTTCTCGTTTCGCTATAACCTGTAATCGTCTGTGCAACAAACAGTTGACTCGGTTCTCGCCGAGCTAGTAAAGCTCACCGTGTAAACGATCCTTCTTGCCGCCAATCATTCGGATCTAAGTTACGATATAATCGAATAATTTCTAATCGATACAGCGCTGTTTGCAATAGAGAGTGCTAAGCAGAGGCGTAATGTGATGGAATTTACATTTAATGTCTGCCTGTAGCCTGTACTTGTGCTTGCAATGATTTATCTCACTTGTGCAATGTTTGGACTTTGTCTTATTTACTAGTTTAGTGGGCTACTTAAGGACAATCATATTCGTAATAGATTGTGTTGATAAATACTCAGATTTCGAGTGTTTGGTTGTATTTCAGACTTAGCAGTTTAATATTTGGAAAGATATATAAGTTTCCTGTTTGGAAGTAGTAGTAGATTATGCAGCGGGATATGGCAGTGTCTTTTTTTTTGCATGATGGGAAATCATCAAATGACTCCCTCCTCCCGCTCTGAGCAGCGTTAGGAAGTGTCAGATTGCTACTGACTAAAAACCACCCATGTTCCTTCTTAGCCCTTTGTGCCGAGGTCGCGGTATCCCTTTTGAACAACCCACAGCCCCGACGGGACCCGCAGCCCCGACGGGGATAAGGCAGCGTCTCATGTCATCTTTCACCCGGAGGAGAATACTCTACCTTTTACCCCTCTTGCGAGGATATTAAAAATGTTTTAATTTTTAAAATATGGCACCTAGTACCCACATCCTACCATGAGGGTAAGCACCACAATAGTCCATCAGTTGTTGCGTACATATTATTTAATCATTTTGAACTTGACCCATTGGCAAAAAATAATATTGTTTTATTGTTGAACTAATTTTGTTTCAAATTTAAACAAAATAACCCTAATGTGTATTAAATTGGTTTACAGGGTTATTTTGTAATTTTAAATAACATTGCCTTAAAGTAGCGTCATTTAATTATTTTGTTAGTTGACGCAACCGAAATGAACGTTTGGTTTAAGTTTTCGGGGTACTTAATACTTTTTTTGAGGTATTTCAAATCACATTATTAACCAGCGGTCAGTTCACTCGAATTCATATTTTTACCACATTTTTGAATATGTGACGTTCTGTAATATTGTTTTTAAACCTTCAATTTATTTAACAACCTCCGAGATAATCACTCCGACATGAAGCGAGATTTTTTTTTCATCAGTAAAACGTTTATTTAATTTGCACAGACTATAAAAATATAACTGTGAGACAACAATACAGGTTTTCATCTAGTTCACGAAGTTTAAAGGTCAAACATTCTTATTCCTTGTAAAACGTTAAACTTGCATTATTTAGTCATGCAAATAAAAATCTCAATATTCATACAATATAATCCGCAAATAATAACTAAACACAAAAGTTACAAAAAACGACTTACCAAAAGTTCCCCCAAAATATTTCAGCACGTTATTTTCAGCACGATAAATATCAAACTTACATTTTTAAACAAAAAAAACTTTTCTACAAAAAAATAAAAATATACTTTCAAAACAAAAATATTGTACAAAAAACTGTTAGTTTCCCAAACACAGTTCACAGTATCACACTCGGGGTTCGAACTCGCGAACTAACAATTCGGGTATCGTCCGACACTCGCTACACGTCCGTCCGCCGCGGGCTTACAGCTTCCACTGCCCGCCATCGCCGAATGGACCGACATTTCGCCTGCATACTACTGGCCGGAAACTATCTCATCTAGGTAACAACTACCATTACTGGCTATGTTTTATTTTTGACAATTACAGCGTTGTCTTAAACAGCAATGAATTTTGTGCAAGGAAAAGTAGACTTGTCTCTGAACTTTTCTTTTAAAATAACTTTTTATCTTGTTTGGCAACTATGTTGAATATTCTGTTAGGGTATTCCTTTTATTTAAAGTCCATTTCACCAAAGAAGTCCCGCGGACAATTGTGGAACTAAATTTAACAGATCGGCCATGTTGTCGTTTGTCGATGTTATCAAGGTGCGTTTGTTGTGGTAGATATTTTGTGAGTTTATTATTGGATTAGTGCGTTATAAGGTTTATTTACGATGCCAAAAGTTGTGAAACAACATTATGTCGCGCGACATACAGCGCTGCGTCTGCGGGACTTCTTTCGTGAAATGGACTTTACATTAAGCAATTGCCTTCAGCTGTCATTTCTAGTCATTGCAGTTAGTCAGAAGCCTGCAAGCCTTACCAATGGGTATCGTATAACCCAGTTACAGGGTTGCGGTGATCAGATAGATCACTCCATGTATTCAGCTGCATCCAGTTAGACTGGAAGCCGACCCCAATATAGTTGGGAAACGTAAAGTAGTTGATGACTTATTTCTGTGGTTATTTTTATCGTGTTCTACGGAGGTTTTATTAAAGCCATTTCTATAAAACCGGAGTAAGTAAACTTTTCGCAAAGGGAATTGAAAGGAGGTTGTATAGTTGTGCATGTGAGACATTTTAACGAAGGAGTTTGAATGTTAGCCTGGCAGTTAGTGGCCATGTGTCATAATGTGTTAATTACAGGTCTGGCTGGAGCGTTGGGTAATGGAAGAGTATTTTTAGAATGACAGTGAACGTTACAAATATTTTTTTATTTAGTTTAAAAAAAAACTCTAGGTACTGTTGTATCATGAGGTATTTTGATTGTTTATAAGTTTTAAAGCCTTAAAAATTAAGTTAGAGCATGCAAGTTATTTGTTTAATTGATTCGTTTTTAAGTTTAAAACTCTACTTTTATGGTCTCCATGGCCCGTTGACTATTCAAAGCATCTACCAGCAGTATTTTGACTTACATTGAGTTTTACACCAAACAAAAAGTTGCTTCCCAGCAATCATTTTTACGTAGAGTTACTTATTTTGTAGTACATAATGTTTGATTGACGGTTTTGTAGAGGGTCCGTTTACACCGTGAATATTACATCAAACAAACTATGAAGGTTCTATAATAAATATTGACATATAAAGTTATGTTATGGTCTTAAACAAAAGACTGGGAAGTGATCACATCACCGCTAATTCTGCAGCTATAAAATAGTTCTTATGTCTATAAACTTAACGGTTATAGGAAACTATTAAATTATACTATTTGTGAGGAAGAATAATCTTGAATCCAACTATTGTTCATGGTAATCAGTGAGTCAGGGGAAGTAAATATGTCGGTTTATTAACTCATCTAATAGGTACTTTAGGTTTACTGTTTCGAGAACATTAAAATAATATGTTAATATCATTACTTTATCTGATTATTATGTTTCAACTTGCTACAGTATCTTAGGTGTAAAACTGACAGATCGTGTTGGAAACACTGCACGGCGCTCCATAATGCAAATATTAACGTGGCACAAAAGGCTGCTCAACTCAAAATGAGACTCGACAGGACTTGCCGCATGCTGTGGGCCCGTAAAGCTCAGGAGTGGTGCCCTGAAACCGAGGACGAACTGGATGTGTTCCTTGAGAATTGGTAAGAAGTAGCACAGAATCGTGACCACTGGAAGGAATGGAGAGAGGTCTCTGCCCAGCAGTGGCATTTATGATAAAATAAAATAAAAATAGCCTTTATTAATATTAACAAGAAGAAAAAAGTATTGTCAATATTTTTGGACCTGAAAAAGGCATTCGACACAGTTTCGATTTCTAACTTGCTTTTAAAGTTGGAGCAACTGGGGATCCGGGGTAAACCTCTTGAATTTATGAAGGATTATCTTCAACATCGAACTCAGTGCGTAAAAATACAGGAGCACTACAGTAGAGATGCACCTGTCACTTTTGGTGTCCCCCAAGGCAGCGTGCTTGGGCCAACCTTGTTCCTAATTTACGTTAACCAGCTCTGTAACATAAAACTGGGAGACGGAAATATAATAGCGTTCGCCGATGACACCGTCCTTACTTTTTCCGGCGATTCTTGGCACGACACCTTTAACTCAGCACAAAAAGGACTCAATATTGTTCTGCAGTGGCTTAAGACACATGCTCTCACTCTAAACACTGACAAAACCAAAATACTTACCTTCTCTATGCGAAGCTCCACACAACCTTCTGACACGCATACTTTAACAGCACACTCGTGTCTACGGTCAGGTATGGCACCTTGTACCTGCCCTAAACTAGAGCGATGTAGGAGTACAAAATATCTCGGAGTGACAGTTGACAACGGTCTGAGTTTTGCAGCTCATATAGAGAATCTAACAAAAAGAGTCAGAAAACTTATTTTTGTCGCTAAAACACTTCGTCACGTTGCAGAACCTCAAATTATGAGATGTACGTACTTCGTTCTCTGTCAGTCACTCCTAAATTATTGTGTATGCGCCTGGGGTGGTGCTCCCAAAACCTTCCTCTTAAAGTTGGAAAGAGCTCAGAGAGCCGTGCTAAAAGTCAGCACCTTTCGACCTATCCTTTTTCCAACTGAAGAATTATATAAGAACTGTAAAGTCCTTACAGTCAGGCAATTGTTTGTGCTTAACACTGTACTACTTCAGCACCATATAACTCCATACGAGGTAATCACCACAAGACGCAAAGACAAAATAGGCCAACCCTACCGTTCGCATTACTCTTTTACAAGAAGGTTTCCCTGTTTTCAAGGCCCCCATTTGTATAATAAAATTAATAAAATATTAAACTTCCACTCATTACCAAGTGTATCTCTTAAAAAGAAACTATCTACTTGGCTCCAGACTCTCAACTATAACAACACAGAAGTATTATTGTCGACTTAATCAACTAGGTAATTTCTACGCAGCGCACTATCATACACACACACACACAGACACTCACTCACACCCTCTCACATACACACACACACACACAAATATACACACTCACTCACACACACACTCTACATCTATCATTTTTATCACTTTTTATTTTATTTTTGTTTCCTTGTTTTACTAAATGATTTATTTGTCTGTCCAACTACCTGCTGCAAAAAATGAAAATAAGTTCTCGTAAACTAGACAAACTTTCTTTACAAAGCACCCATGAAAGGGTTGGGCCTAGCACCTTTAATACAAGTTGTCTTGTCAACTTAGCAAGGGTGTTAGAGTCTCCAAACATTAGTGTATAACGTCTCCATCTGTTTGTTTGTAACCTAATGTTGTCGAAATGTACATCTTTTATTGCAAATAAATTATTATTATTATTAACTTTGACCTCAACAAGTAGTTACATTCGCGTTTGAACTTTGCAAAGTGTTAACATATGTGGCTGTACAGTTATGCTGTACTGGCAACGAATGACATATTGACGCTTGAAAGGCAAACATTACCAAGCAACATTGTCGGGGTGAGGGAATTTAGAGAACTCCGGACTTCCAAGCAAAGCGTTATAAAGTTAAGACGAGAATCCTGAGTGCACACAAGGATTGCTTGATAATTAATTGATAATTCTTGACTTTGACACTTGAAAGCCAAAAATTATCATTACCTATCATTAATGACTGGCTTAAAATTAAAGGTTTATACTTTTGAAAAATCAACCTCAGTAGAATACTCCTTGTCAATCGTAATAGAGATACGTTCACTTTACCGCTGCTCTAAGTTTACGAGTATATCGTTTCTTATCCTTTCACTGAACAATAAAGTATTTTCAATCGGTCTATCGATACTCTGCGGAACTTAAATATCTCTAAATCGACACAGTTATAGAATACTAACACACATCTCGGGTGGTCGCACAGTCCACAGTCGCACTCGGTGACTTTTTGCTTCGTTAGCGCTAGTCTGGTCTAGTCCACCGCGTCGTCAGCCGAGCGGGGTAACTCAAGTAATCAATGCTTTGAGAATATAGGGATTAAGGGTCTATCGAAATCGAAGCAAAGAATATTTAGTCAATGTGCCAGATATTTATCGATTTAATACATAGCACACATAGTTTGCAAACTGTTGACAATAATACATATTATTATAATAATATAGACATAAAACAACACAGTAAATAATTAATGGACGGCAAAAATTCGTCTATATCAATGGGAATAGTGCCCATAAGGTTGGCAGCTTTGCCACGTTGAACGGCGATGCTCTAGTCACGGGAAGAGTCAACTAACTGCTTGAAATTCCGAAAGACTAGATCGCACTCGGACCCCATCATCATAACTAAAAATAACAACATAGCACAGTTCAGTAAGCTATTTATTAATAAACTGTAGATGTAGTTAGATTGTTCAAGACGATCAGTTATTACATCTTATTATCCACTTTAAGTAACGATGCACTTAGTATCCATTCAATAACTCACAGTTAAATAAAAGTTATTTGTTTAGGATTGTAACTTACAGTTATTAAGAAAATGTCTTCATGTCAACATTTGCATGTAAAGCTGATTTCCTGGTGTTTATATAAGATTTCTTCTGTATTTATTATCAAATTTCATGCTTTCTCGTTCATCATCAGCCTATAATGTTCCCACTGCAGGGACTCAGACCTCCTCCCTAGGAGAGTGATGTGCTATGATACACCACGCGGGCCCTGTGCGGGTTGGTACGAGTAGATGTCACATGTCTCCGATTTCTTTTTTTTTGGTTCTAAGACATGCCGGTTACCTCATGATGTGTTTCTTCACCCATTTGAAAAAAAAAGAAAATTTAAAACTAGAATTTTCGATTTTTGGAGATATTTCTTTTTGTCTTACGAGGCAGTATAGCCAGACGGTCTGATACACATTCCTAGCATAACTGTATACGATCACATAAAGGATTCCTAGCTCCTTGCTTTTGGCGGTCTGTGTCTGGTATGGACTAGCTTTAGTCAGCGGCGTCACTCGCGTTATTATACGAGATTATCCCACTAATATTCTAAATGCGAGAGTTCGATGTCTGGATGTTTGTTACTCTTTTACGCAAATACTACCGAGCAGTTTTGGATGAAATGTGCCACAAAGATGGTTTATCCCGGTTTATTTTTCCCGTTAGTTCGATCCCGTGGGAAATTTACTCATCTGTGAAGCGGCGGAGACTTGGGCATAACCTAGTAAATAAACAAATAAATCATCATCATCAGCCTATAATGTCCCCACTGCAGGGACTCAGGCCTCCTCTCTAGGAGAGGGATGGGCTAAAATCCACCACGCGGGCCCAGTGCGTTTTGGTAGATGTTACATGTCTTCGATTTGTTTGGTTCTAAGACATGCCGGTTTCCTCACGATGTTTTCCTTCACCGTTTTGAGAGCAGCGGTGATGAAATAAATTACACAAAGTAATGAGTCGGGGCCGCCACCACTGGGTCAGCGCTGCTCTCCCCAACGCCACAACCCAGGATATATTGTACTGGATCCAGGTATTTAGGAGAGCTGACCTCACCTAAAATAAGATAGAGCTAGGAAGTAAAAATATAGCCTGTATTACTATACTTGTAATGGGAAGCTTCATCATCCTCAGTGAAAAAAATTTCGGTGTCAGATAAGCAGTTCCGAAGATTAAACGAGACATTCCAACTTACAACACAAAAAAAACTAAGTATTATATCGGAGCCTAGTTTATTGATATTTAATGTTTTAGCATAACTTAGTGAAGTGGTAGCTGTAGTGTGGGTGGCCCTAGATGGTTATCAGCTCTGACATGATTTAGTTCGGATCTTACGTCAACATTTTATACGTGTTTACTAATTTTTAGAATATGCTGGTTTTAAAACAATATACATTGCAAACTAGCCGTCAACTGAGGTTCTAGTATTGATTTATATTTTTTGTTAACCTAAATGTTGTGGATATCTGTAATTGGTACTTACATCAGAACCCTAATCAGTATATTTTTATTATTCAGTGTGATTGTTGGTGTACCATATCTGTTTTTAATAAATAAATAAATAATAAAATAACATAAGTAACGTAACATCACGCCGGTAATCCCAAAAGAGTTAGCATTAATTATCGACCCCTTTAAATAAGCGTAACACATAAAATTCACAATACCTTACAAAAAAGCAAATGAAAAGTTAAGAAAAATAAAATTCCTTTTATAATTGTCAGGGTCACAGTGTTGGTCTCTCGTTGAAGTCTTTTGTATGGGCGCTCCGGTTTGTACTTACAAACTTAACTGACACTTCGCGAGGGTCGGCCGTGTTTAGCTTTTATGAGTATTATGCCGTTTTCACGAACACTACACGAAATATAAGTTAATGGCCAAATAAAATAACGCTATGATCTGCACTGAGAGTTGAAATTCTAGTAAAGCAATAATTATTTAAACATTTCATCCAGGGTTTTGTTTTTATAGTTATTAGGCTTAGATGCGCTAAGTTATGACCTAAACTTCATAGAGGATATTGTTATCTTAATTAGATAAACGTTATATAATTATAAGTTATGAAACTGAAATGATCTTTAAAATCATGATTAACATTGATGGGACTTTTATCATGTATACTGATTTCGAGTACCATAATCCTCAGGTCATCTCGACAGAACGCCACTATATACTTAAAATGGTAAGAAAACCCATTGAAATGACTAAATATAGGAACTTAAACCGGGAGGATGGGTTTCAACTGTCGAGGGCCTGGAATCCAGTGGTGCAACTGTGTAAAAACCGTAAAAATGCTGAAAAAGGTTTTCGAGTGGACACAAAGAGTTTCGTATGTCGGGAACCGAATCGAGTTGTGAATGACAGTGGTAGTGCTACCGAGCAGAAAAAAAAACTCGAAAGAAATGGTAAACATGATAAATATCCCGTTTTCAGTGTAAATGATAAAATAATGAGTTATATACACAGTATTTACATTTATGTGATACAATGTATCGTGTGTTTTTGTGTGACCGCTTAGTTCAGGTCTTCAAAATAATTTAGAGAATTTATTTAGATATCAGTCATCAAGGAATATGTTACTTATAATATTGTATATAGAGAATAGTAAAGAAGGAAAATATTTATTGGTTATGAGAGTAAACTAACTATGTACATTCATTAAAAACTAATAAGTAAACTAACAAGAAACTATAAAAAAGCATAAAAAAAACTGCTCCTCAACGCTGTCAGCCGGTAATGTGCCCAAAAGACTGGCGGCATTGCCACGTTGTATGGCAACACTTAGCCTCTGGCCAAGATAAAAGCCAGCCCTTGGGTCACGAGAAGCGTCAACTAAGCGTTTTGAAAATTCAAAAATTAAAATAGTAAAACAAATAAATATCCATGCAACAATATAATACATGTGAGGGAAATTAAATTATGATATTCCAAGTCAATAACTTATAACATGTTATTATCTAGTTTAATAAACGATGCACTTAATACTCATTCATTAAATTATAGTAATTATGTAGATATCTTTCATGTTGACACGATGTTAGCATTTGCATGTAAAGTATATTTCCTTATGTGTTTATTAAAAGGGATTTTATCTTTATGTATTTACTAACTTATGCCCTGACGCTTCGCCTGCGTAGAGTTCGGTAATTGTCCCGTATGAGGGTAAAAAGTCTTATGCGTTAATCCAGGCTATAAATCATCTGTGTGCCATATTTCATCCAAATCCGTTCAGAAGTCTTTCGTGTAACCTCGAAAATATCGTGCTTCATGTACTAGAAACAAAAAATAGAAGACATGCGGCATTGACTAACCCGCAATGGGCCACACTCTCTTAAAAAAGAGGCCTTTGTCCCAGCAATACGAACATTACAGGCTGATGCTTATCTTAATCCACTTTTCGAATTGAACCCATCCCTTTTCGCTACAGAGCACTCGCCACTGACACTCAAGTTACAAGATTACCCAACTAATGCTAAGACTAATTTAGACCAAACTAGGACTGACCTTTACCCCCGCACATTAACCTAGACCGTAACTCAGCCTAGGTGCTAACTCAGGCTGTATCTAATCCGCTCCACATGGACGTAATTACAATATATAAAGGTAACGGGAGCTATCTCCCAGATAATTTATACAATACATATACACGGGTATCTAAGACACTGGATCCTTACCAGAGCTATGCGAAGAAGCGGAGTGGTAAGGCGGGATAAATTCACCAATAATGTTGCCTTATTGCGTTGCGGCCCTGACTTACGAACGGTAAGTCGTGGATTTGAATCCAGGCAGGTGCATTATTTTGTGTAATTTATTTCATCACCACTGCTTTCAAACCGGAATGTCTTAGAACAAAAAAAATTATAGCCCATCCCTCTCCTAGAGAGGGCGCCAGAGTCCCTGCAGTGCGAATGTTATTGGCTGATGATGATGATTTAGAAAATGGAGCAATGCGTTGTTTTGTTCACGTAATGTTGTTGCAGAATACATAATTGGTCCCGGCTGTCATTTGAATATCTTTGACAGTCGTTACAGGTCTCGCCTGGTGCCTGAAAGTCTGACAACCAGTCTTACCAAGGAGTATCATATTACCCATACTACAGTAACATCTTCTTCTTAGTCGGTACGCTCTTGTCAGAGTGGTCGTGGTTGCGCAGACGAGGTACACGGCGAGATGTTTGATGGGTCGTTAACTTCCCCGAGGACTGGACGAGGACTTTCAGCGATGTGCTTCCATTTCTGCCGGTTGGAAACGTTGCGAGTACACTGGACCATGGTCTACAGTAAAATACTGGTATTCAGATGGATCCGGTTAAGCTTGAAAAATGAACTACAAGCGTCTCTATCGCATTTCCCTAATCTGTGCTACTTTCTGCATCGGGCAGACATCGTGAAACTATTATTATTGCACTAATATTATTGCGTGCGGGAATATATTGGAAATGTATCGGGAGTGTCTCGCGACTGAATGTATGTGCTGTCGTGTGCTACCCTGTGCTAGGGGTGCTGCAACCAGGAGAGTTATTGAAGGGATATCATGTAAAATACATATCTGCCTTTCATTGATTGGTTATGGTTGTCAATTTTAGCTGTATTCTCGGATATCGTGGTCCATTGCACATCCTCGTCCAGTTTTGGTTTATGTTTTTGTTGCTGCAATGTGATTGTATTGCATTTTTTCTGGCATTGTCCTTGTTATGGCTAATATAGCATCACGCCTGTAATCTCCGAAGGGTTAGGCAGAGGTGTACCCATAAGTTTACCCACATTTCGTCAGTAATGTCCTGAGTAACAGGGGACGAGGCTATTGCCATTAAGCGGGCACAATTCCAGACTCCGTGTTTTCATGCACCTCGTCATTGTATTTTTAACCGACTTCAAAAAAGGAGGAGGTTATATGTTCGTGTGTATGTATTTTTTTTAAATTTTTTTTTTTATGTATGTTACCTGATTTCTCCTCCATTTGTGAACCGATTCTCAAAATTCTTTTTTTATTTGAAAGAGTATACTCCTGAGGTGGTCCCATTTAAATTTGGTGAAGATCTGATCCTGATCTTCGGAGATATACAATATTAGAACTCTTCAAAAATAGACGGCAAATCTGTCGTGATTGCTGCAATCGCTTGGATGTTTATTGTTTATATAACATCATGACGTAACATCACGCCTGTATGATCTGAGGGGGTACGCAGATGTGTACACCCAGATTTGGACAGTAAGATATTATGTAATGTTCCATTTATTGGGGATAAATAAAACCTATTATTTGTTTGAGAACAACTAAAAATGGAAAAATAAAAAACTTTTTTGCAAAAAATAAAACCGACTTCAAAAACACAAAAAAGTGAAAAACACAAAAACACAAAAAAGTGAAAAATAAACTTCACAAGAAAAAGCAGCTTCTGAAGTCGGTGGCAAAGAAAACGAAATCAAACAAACAAAATGTCACCGACTTCAGAAGCTGCTTTTTCTTGTGAAGTTTATTTTTAACTTTTTTGTGTTTTTGTGTTTTTCACTTTTTTTACATTCAATCTTTTTTAACTTAGTCACCAAATAACTCAAATTAAAAACCCTAGAAATCCTAATCTATGATAAACCGCGCCCCTATCCCTAAGTACCGTTAGCATCAACACAAGGATTCCGTTTCAGCCGCAAACCGCAGCTTTCCCTAATATCTGTACAGACAGCAACACAACCACTTTATAATACTCCAGTGATTGTCAGACTTTCTTGCCATGTTCTCATGTAAATACCAAGCAGTAAATCCTATTGGATTTTACCTTATTTGAGCTTCAAGGAATTTTACTTTAATCACGTGTCGATACAAGTTTGCATGGAATGCTGGGAGCTACACCACCGGTTAGACTTAGTCTAGCAAAAATATACAAAATAATGTGTATGTGAAAATATACTTTGGAAGCCGTACACCAGTTAAAGGTAACCGAGAGATAATTACTAAACAGAATTAGAAATTCCCTCAAAAAATTAATTAATATTTTTAGCCACTGGTCATAATTATATTATGGTAATGGTATTTGTAGTTATTACAAGAAACATTATATTTTCGAAACTGAACACGGTTTACAGAGATAAAGTAATAAGTATAACATTTTCCGATAAAAATATTCGTAATCAGCGGATAAAAAAAAATCATTCATTTTTTTTTTAGGGAAACGGATCACTGTATCAGTGGATACAATTCGTCATGATCCGTGGCTAATTCAATCAGATAACACGATCAGTGGAGACAATCCCCCTCATCGCCTATTGTATACTCCGACGGTACCTAATCACAATATATGAAATTAAACACGATCCCCCCCTCCGTCCTTACTCCCAACCTCACCGCACTTCATACCCCTCTCTGGTCCTGTAAGGATGCTTAGCAGTAGGTAGTACACGTACTAGTTCCACATAAAGTATCATTAGTATTAATGCTTCATTAGGGAACATTCCTAGTTGTGCTAGGTTAAGGGTCCAGTGTACATGGTACTGAACTTGTACGAGAAAATTTATGTTGTAGAGGATCATTTGTATCAGATTAGAAGATAATGGGATCTATTTGTAGATTGCTGATTAGAACTAAAGTGACTGAACTCGTTGGTTTAATGGTTGCAAGTGCTCCTGCTGAGATTGAGGTGCTGGGTTCGAATTATAGGTCGAGCAAGAAGTTGTAAGGTTTTTATATGAGGAATATCTGAGTAGGCGTTGTCAGGACAGGTGGACGTTTGATGGCAATAGGCTATATAAAATAATGTATTCTAAGAAACTATCTATGTACCGCCGTTAGGCATACAAAATGTTTCCTAGTTAATAGCAGCCCCGGATTCTGGATTTGAGCCTGAGTGATGGCAATAAGCTCGCCCCCTATTACACGAGATTTAAAACGTAACTGGCAAAATTTGGCAGTACAATAGCTAACACCTCTGTCAATCCCCTCTAAAAGTACAGGCGTGACGTTATAATAACCTTTAACAAGAGTTTGTCCCTATGGTCTACACAATATAAAAAGTTATCAATATGAAATCGAATCAACAAACTAGTGTAAAGCGTCAGCCCTATCGTGTATCAGCTCCTGTGAAACCAAGCCGGGCACCGTACACAATGATCTGACAAATTGTGACAAATACTGCGTCCGTGAACACTGCGCTGTGATGGACGAGAGGCAACTCGCGAGGAGGCATATTGTTGTCGAGCTAAGGCTTTCATATTGATCGATACGATGATGAATGGACGAGATTGGAATCGGATAGATCTAGTTTCTAAATCGATTGAAGGTATCAGTTTGTATATCTGTAGGATCATTAGGTATTTAGTATAATTTTGCAGGTGGAGGAATTTTTCGTGGCTGAAAAATAGCCGTGGGTCGAAAGTCGGATAACCGTCTTACCAAAGGGTATCGTATTACCAATTACTAACTGGGTTGTGGAGGTCGTAAGGCAGTTCCAGCTCCATATAGAGTTCAGGTATTCAGCTACAACAGGTTAGACTGGAAGTCGACCCCAATATAGTTGGGAAATGGCTAGGCAGATTATGAAATATTTTGGATCATTTTCAGAAATATTATCTAGTTAGACACCGTTTTAGAATCTACACCTAGTTTTCTTCTCCTAATTTGTTTTTATTTTTATTTTTTTTTTATTTGCAATGGGCTTGCTCTTGACCTCAATCATACTCTAAGGGCAAAGATGAGGTCGACGATGGAACGAGCTTACCCAGAAGAAGCCTATTTACTCGCGACTTAAATAGATTGGGGTTATATGAACTCGGGAAAACCGACGCAGGCAGGGAGTTCCACTCCTTGGCTGTGCGCATAATAAAGGACACTTGTGCACTTTGATTGCCTCAAATCATCCAAACTGCAGTTGTCTAGACGAATTGACTCAGTGACCCACACAATGAGAGATCGAATTTAATGGTAACAGCGAGTCTTAATCGTCACATCGACGAGTATCGCCTGACTGGGTTAACGACGATCACTTCAATTGAGAACTTACTGCAAACGACTGCAAGTGCCGGCGCCAATAAATGTACTGCTATGTACTGCCAATATAATTCGTTTCGCTTTGGTGTTATTGCACAGTTTTGAAATTGGTCATTTTGAGAAATAACTAACTGTGCGTTTACAACTGCCTGCTGTATTATGACGATGACAACTCGTAAAAGCAACCCGACTTTTTTTTTTTTTTGGTGGGTGGAAAATCATCAAATAACCCCTCCCGCTCTTGGGCAGAGCGAAAGGGAGTGTCAGACTTCTACTGACTAAAAACCACCCATGTTCCTTCTTAGCCCTTCATGTCGAGGCCGCGGTATCTCTTGGGAACAACCCGCAGCCCCGACACTGCTCATAGTATAGGATTCAAACCTTCGAACTTGTTCACAAGGAGCTGTAACATCCTGTAACTTTCCCACAATTGGGACATAGGCCATAATCCAGCAACCAGGCCGATGATTGAAAATTAACCTATTTAAATATCAATGAAATAGTGAGTAGTTCGAAAGAGTGTTCTGAATACGTGTTTAAGCGTTTGTGCATGTCTCTTCCACCATAATATCAACGATTAAAACGAATCCTTGAGCTGGTAATGAATTTATTCAAATGATTTACTGAAAATTTCGAATGTGGCTTGGAATGGAACTGTTTTGAAACCCCCGGTATCACTAGTAAAGTAACTGTAACAGATACTTATTAACATCAACAGTACTAGAGGTCATGTTCGCGTATTTAATAGGTTTATTTAATAGCTATCGACTACATGCCCTCTATTTCCGGGCGCCATCGCTAAGATGTTTTATTGTGATTGAGAAAGCGCGCATAATTATTATTATAATTAGTTTGTTTAATGACTTTAGTTAGCGACTGTTAGTCTGATTAAATATATGACCGTGATGACTGCGTCGTTGGTCGAGGGTCACAAGCGCAGCTAAAAATCGGAACTCCTGCTCAGCAGTTTGCTATTATTTCAATAGTGCGCTTGTACGAGTATTTACGCAAACATTTAATAAAAGTGTCGCTTACGTAATGATTGAGTGAAACCGAAGTTTGAGGAGCTCGTGGTTATCTCACGATTAAGTTAAGCTTGCTTAGGGACCTACCGAGTTTCCTCCAAACCTCGGAAAGCACGTCAAGCATCCTGGCTATCCTGGATGTCATTTTTAGATCTTCGAAAGTCGTAATGTAACAGGTACCCAGCAGTGGCCCGAAAGTCTTACCAAGGATTATCGTATCTCCCAGTATTAACTGGGTTGTGGAGGCCAGATAGGCTGTCGCTCCATGTAAAATACTGGTATTCAGTTGCATCCGATACAAATGGAAGTCGACTCCAACATGCTAAGATAAGGTAAGCCGATGATAATTAATTTTGGTGAAACTTGTGGGAAACTCAAAAACGACGCCTCTGCAGTTCCACTAACGCCAGTTTAATAACTAGCCCTTAATTTAAGACTCGATGACAGGCAGTGCCTAAGGCGCAGTCTAATAAACTATTTCCTACACATTAAAATAATTTAGTTCGTAAATAACAGCGCCCACGCACGCATTTATTTACATCAACGTGTACATATAATGAGATCTAATTGACATGGCTTTACTAAAACTGGACAAGAGCGAGTCACACAAGTGAACTAAGGGCTCCGTATCACATAATTGACGCAGTAGATCTACACTGTTCATATATTTTGTGAATGAAACTTTAAGTGTGCACTTTATTCCCGCCGAGTTTGATGTTTATTCGTATTATCTATTTGAAGATTAACAAGGAAGAAGCGACTTTGTTTTATACTATGTAAGGAGGATTACGCGGGAACCTGCTAGTATTTAACAAAAATTACAAGTATAAGGTGAAAGTTAAAAATTAAACAATTTTACAAGTCTTGGTCACATTTTGAGTGTTTCATAAAATAGCGCCTGTCATAAAAATGTGTCAGTTTTGTCATCTCTTGATGTTTTTGATGTATGTCGCATTATTCGTTGGCGCCTGGTCACTCTTGCTGTATGTACGGAACCCTAGCCATCGCTGTGCCCCGCGGCGTCCCTCGCTCATTACCGCGTCATTACAGTGTCATTGCGTCTGTCTGTCCATGTGTCTGTGTGTCCGTGTGTCCGCACGCGATGGGAAGCATGTTATAATGTGGGATAATCATATATTATGTTCTGTTGGCCGGCTGGTTGTTTCTGTTTCTATAGTTACTTTGTTTTGTGAAAACTGATTTGTTTTATTAATGTTAAACGGGCGCGGGCGGTCTGTATGTTTTACCTACACCTATGAGTAAAGGCATAAGTTTATGTATGTAAAATTCGCAAATATCGTTATATCAAATTAAAAGGGATTGTCAATATTTTCAACGGATATCTATTTTTATAAAGTTATCTCAGCCAACATGCTGTGTCAAAGTAATACATAGATACATTATTCAATAAGATACAATGCATAAAACGACAGAACTACAATTTAAGTTCTACATACTAAATAGGGTGTGAAATCAAAAGAAAAACTTTTAAAAAGACCTTTTAATCGAACAATGCATCTGTATCTCTAACTATCTTATCTTTCACTTTTATCCAAAACGTGTTAAGTGACATCCCTAATAGAGCAAAAAAGTCGTAAGTCACCTATGTCTTGACGATTTTACGCCCTTTTCAAACGAAAGTAGCAATTTATTTTGTTTTAAAAGGACATGTTAAAAGAATTTGACAAAAAACTGTCCCTTTCGTTTGACGCCGGTTTGAGACAAGTAAACGTTTGGCCCAATTAGTTAGTTAACTAATAGTGCTGTCCCAACAAAGGGACGTAAGTGACAGATGTCATCGATGCGACTGCTGATAGGGCTGTACCGAAAAAAGATTGAGATCATTAAGAATCCGTTTAATTTTTTTTTTTATAATATCTTTAGTAACTTATCTTTCTTTTATCACTGGAACTGTACTGTATTAAGTATTTTACTCAAAACTGCTTTTGAAATAAATCTTAATTTATGCTTACATGCCTATTTTACTTAAAATAATCTTGCTTGGAGTTTTTTTCTTCCATTCTGCTCTGTCAACCGAAAGGCTACCATTCACTCCTTTTTCTTTTCCATCATTCTTTATACAAACTATCTGTCGTTCCCGTGTCTTCCTCTCCTTTTTGATCCACCAACATTAAAATTTACATTCACAATTTTTTAGTCACATGCAATTCCTACCTCCTCATCGTATGCCCATACTACGACAGTCGATAATTCCCTTTCAACATTTAGCTGTAACTGGCGCAACTTTCAATCTTCCCCTAATAAACCTATTTCTTACTTTATTCATTCTTATCACACCACACATCCACCTCAACATTCTCATCTCCGCTGTATGTGTCTAATCACGGACTTGTATATTTTTTCCTCTTTAACTTGAATTTACTTAAAATAAAACCTTATAATAGTCAAAAGTTAGGTGCACAGTGTGATTGATTTAATTTATTTTCTACAGTGAAGAACTGTTATGAAACTCCTTGATTACTCTTTAAAAATGTTTGGTTTAACACATTGTTAAATGACGCAGAAACGAGAACCTATTTGTTTATTCATCATCATCATCTTCTGGGTATGATGTAAATCTCGGATCCAGTAGTCCAAGACAACAATAAACACCTTTTATATGTATTTATTTATCCTTTTACGACTTTATTTTGATAGATTACAGCTATCAAATACTAAACTACAAAATTAAAGATAATAAAAGTTTAAATGTCAAACTTGTAAATATTTATGAGACGACGAATAATTTCTGATTTAATTGTCAAAAATAACATTTAAAAGGTATCTAGATACTAATATAATACTTTCGAATCTGTCTGTCTTTTCCACACTTACAGCTGAAAGAATATGGACGACATATTTATAACACACGGATAGACCATGATCTAGGAACGACATCATCATCTGCCTAGCCTTTTCCCAACTATGTTGGGGTCGGCTTCCAGTCTAAACGGATGCAGATGAATACCAGTATTTTACATAGAGGGACTGCCTAACTGACCACAACTGACACTGGTCGTCAGACTTTCAGGCTACTGACTACCTGCAACGACTGCCAAAGATTTGTATGGCAGCCGGGACCAACAGCTTAACGTGATTTTCGAGGCACGGAGAACACTCGGTATGTAATGGGTAATGCGGAACAACCTAGACAAGCACGGCTTAACCTTAATCGACCCGAGCGGCAAGTATTATTAAGTCACGAGCTACTTAAGAATTTAGGATACCTACTTTTCATCTCCGTAGTACATTCCAGAGGGGTAATGTTCGACCTACAAGGTGAGCAAAACCGCGGTAAGAAGCTAGCAAGCTACAACAGATTGTTAAGGCTCGGTGGTAAATCAAGGAGGTTTTACACCAACGTTTATATTGCCGTTCAATTAGCAATTTTAATGTTCCGCGTATGGCAGAACTTGTTGCCTTGTTTTGGCAACATGTTGTACCACTAAGAAAACATGTTTTTGTGTACAAGCCACTGAACTTTATTTGGACTTACTTGAATCAATCTTGTGTCAAATAGATATGTATGATTCACCGGTCGATTTATATCTTGTTTTATTTCGATGTCGATGTTAGGTATTATTATTTTATCAAGATTATAATATGGACAAATGCGGTCAATTTTAAATTGTCACATTTTTAATTGGGTGACTGGTGTAAAAAGTTCGTTATTTAAATATTTTTTCTAGACCACCAGGGAATTAAATAACTTGCAGTTTTGTCCCGGCTGTTATTAGATCTTTGACAGTCGTAACAGGTAGTGGGATACTATAATTATTACCCAGTACTAACTGCGTTGTGGAGGTCAGATAGGCAGTCGTTCCATGTCATCATCATCATCAGCCTATAATGTTCTCACTGCAGGGACTCAGGCCTTCTTTCTAGGAGTGGGATGAGCTATAATCCACCACGCGGGCCCAGTGCGGATTGGTAGATGGTCGTTCCATGTAATATACTGGTATTCAGCTGCATCTAAGTATAGTTAGACTGGGAGCCGACCCCAACATAGTTGGGAAAAGGCTAGGTGAATGATCCCAAGTACTATGGGCTGTATTCAAAACTTTCGTGTGCGATAATTACAGAATATAACGGTAGCGAAGCCGCAGTAGGAGCGGCGGCTTGGCCAGAAAAGCTCGTGGCTAAGGAACAACAGTTGTACGGGTTCATCTTCAGGTAAAGCCGCGTTTGCCTAGGTTGTGCCGTGATTGGGTGACCCATTACATACTAACTTTCCTCCGTGTATAAGAAAGCACGTTAAGACGTTGGTTCTGTCAGTCATTTGTAGATGTTTTGAGAGTCGTTACAGGTAGTCAGTGGCCGGAAGGTCTAACAACCAGTCTTAGAAAGGCGTTTCATATTATCCAGTGTCTAATTGGCTTTTGGAATTCAGATAGCCAGTTGCTCCATGTCAATACTCGTATTCAGCTGCATCTACGTATAGTTAGACTGTGAGCCGACCCAACGTAGTTGTGATAAGGCTAGGCAGATGATGGAACAGGAGCGACGCACGGGGTAAAAGTCAGTATTGCAATAAATTAGCATTGTGTCTCAAAGTATTTCTGTGTCCTAGAAATGGTACCAAAATAATGTTAGTACAAGAACCTAAGGAAATAAATCGTCAATTCAACGCTAGGTAGCACAAACACGGTGAAAATTATATTTAAGGCTAAGTAACAAATAACTCAATCTGGCACAGTGGCCACTAATAATTTTGTCACATTTGTGTCCGGTTGGTTGTTGCAGCCCTAATATGGTCTGATACTATTGTCAAAGCGCGCCGGACTCTGAAGTTAGGGTTGACAAGGAAAAAAAAATGATACGATTAATATGTATTATTTTACTTCTAAACTAAGAAAGGAGTACACAAGAGGAATTCTGCAACTTCTGCAAGCTTAGCGCCAGTGACTGAAACGTTGTGTGGTAATCGGTTATCTTGGTCAAAAATGTTGTGGAAAATGTCGTGAAGAATGTATTTAGTATGAATGTAGACAGTTAAAACTTTTTTGCAAAAAATAAAACCGACTTCAAAAACACAAAAAAGTGAAAAATAACTTTAGCTTCTGAAGTCGGTGACTTTTGTTTGTTTTATTCAGTTTTTTTGTCACCGACTTCAGAAGCTAAAGTTATTTTTCACTTTTTTGTGTTTTTGAAGTCGGTTTTATTTTTTGCAAAAAAGTTTTTTTATTTTTCCATTTTTAGTTGTAATATCCTTTACAAATATTTGATATTCATTAATTTTACGTTGTTAACAATACATGTCACGGTAATAGGCTTATCCGCAATAAAATGGAACTTAACATACCTAACTCTCGAAATCTGGGCGTCCTGTACACATCTGCGTACCCCGTCAGAGCATACAGGCGTGATGGTAAGTTAAGATGTTGCGTAAACAATAAACATCCAAGCGATTGCAGCAATCACGACAGATTTGCTGTCTATTTTTGAAGAGTTCTATCGTATATCTCCGAAGATCAGGATCAGATCTTCACCAAATTTAAATGGGACCACCTCAGGAGTATACTCTTTCAAATAAAAAAAGAATTTTGAGAATCGGTTCACAAATGGAGGAGAAATCAGGTAACATACATAAAAAAAAAAAAAAAAAATACATACACACGAACATATAACCTCCTCCTTTTTTGAAGTCGGTTAATAAAAGTAGAGGAAGACCAAAGAAACGATGGATGTACTGTGTGAAGGATGATATGGTTAGAAAGGAGGTGACTGCTGACATGACGAGTAATAGAGAAGTATGGAAGAAGAAGTATCGCGAAGAAAAAGTAGTATTCCCAATTAATCACGACTACTGAGCATGAGGTCCAGGGTTCGATTCCCGAGTCGGACAGTGTTATTGGGTTTTTCCATCAGGAATTTCTCAGTAGCAGTCACGGAGACCCGGTTTGTTCTTGGTTGATGGCCTATTACATCGGACTATTAAGTCCTCCTCTGCCCATCTCTTTGGGGATTACTGGTGTGATGTTATGTTATGAAATAGACTTAAAATACTTTATTTCCCAACGTCCGCCACCCCTAACTCGCGTCAGACGCGCCGCGCTCCGGTAGCGATCCGTCAGCCAGTTTACGGGCTCCGATATGAACTCCGACGTGTTTATAGGTTTCGACGCGACGCGGCTAATTCACCTTATAACAAGAACGGCTTTTATTAGTACAAATGTGGCGTTTTTTGTTGGTATTAGATAGAGGGTATGGTATGTGAGAAGTAGCGATAACCTTAGTATTGGTTGCGAAATATTAGGTTGTTTATTAATATTATAGATGGAGTGGTCTATGTTCTAGAATTGAGTTTTTTTGATGATTCAATGAAATTTTACTTACAGAAAAAAAAAACAGAAAATTAATATACTTTTGCTTTTTGCTTTGTCTTTCAATTATGAATGACTGATGGAGAATCCATTAACAATTTGCCCGAGCCAGGAACTGAACTAATGACCCAATGCTTAGCAAACGCGATTGCGACCACTAGACCAACGAGGCAGTCCTTAGACCTTATTTTAATAATTAATGAGAAATTATCATCAGCATTTTGATGTATGCATCATCCCAATTTTACTTAAATTACCAAAAAACGACATTTAAGAAAATTACATAAATTTAAAAATATCAGAAAATATAATTTAGTATCAGACCGTCAAAATAAAGACACACAAGTGTTAAATTCAACGACTTTAAAGGCAGGCAATTTATAACTAACCACGACAAGTCGCAACTTTGTCACCGTCGTCGCCGTCGCACTAAAAAGGTTAATCGCATTACTGCGAGGTTAGAAGTTAACGTTACGTTTAGGTTTACGTTACGTTTCAGTTTTAAAAGGCGTTTAGCCTTGCTAGTAATGTCAGGTGAAAGGTCAATGACCTGGCACTTTGATTGATTGCTACAAGTCACTGAATCGTTAATCTAACACGATTTGTAATGGGATAGGTAACAGAGCAAGCGATATGTGATATGTTTATATTGAGTAAAAAAACCGGCCAAGAGCGTGTCGGGCCACGCTCAGTGTAGGGTTCCGTAGATAATAAAATATTATGTAAACGAAGTTAAAAAAAAAATACGGGCAAATGAAACTTGACCTCTGGATTGTATAGGCGCTCATACGATTCAGGGACCAAATTATATTGGTTAATTGCAGTTTCCATCTGTTGTTTCCATCCAAGTTCAAAATAATTTTCCTAGAAAGTCCTTATAAAGTTCTACTTTTCAGATTTTTTTCGTATTTTCTAAACTTATGGTTCAAAAGTTAGAGGGGGGGGGACGCTTTGTTTTTTACTTTTGGAGCGATTATTTCCGAAATTATTGACATTATCAAAAAATGATTTTAGTAAACCCCTATTCATTTTTAAATACCTTTCCAACAATATATCACACATTAGGGTTAAAATTTAAAAAAAAAACACTTCCCACTTTACATATAGGGGGGCTACCCTAATAAAACATTTTTTTCCAATTTTTATTGTAGCACTTTGTCGGCGTGATTGATACACATATTGGTCCCAAATTTCAGCTTTCTAGTGCTAACGGTCACAGAGATTAAGCGAGGACGGACAGACAGACAGACAGACATGGCGAAACTATAAGGGTTCCTAGTTGACTACGGAACCCTAAAAACGACATACAGACGAATTGAAAACCTCTTCCTTTTTGGAAGTCGGTTAAAAAGTTACTCGTAAGCATTTTTTTGGCAATTGGGCCTATCACCCAACCCTCATTTAACAATGAGGGTGTAATTCTTAACCTTTATCTAATAATTATAAAAGATTATTATATATAACATTAGCTAACTGTCAGTAAAAGGCTCGTCAAATTGGTCCAGCCTTTTCGGAGATTACCCAGAACAAACAGACAAAATTGTAAAAAAAAAATTGTTAAAGTACCGTATTAAGCATTAAATAAGAAACTGTCATTTTGACATAGCAAACAGACACTTCAATTTGAATTATTTCTATAGATTAGATTACAGACTACAATACAAAATCACTCCCTGCCCGCTCCGCTAATCGCTCCGCTAATCGCTCCGCTAATCGCTCCACTAATCGCTCCGCTTGTGTCGACACTGCAGCCTTACATCGACGTGTGCTGACGCAACGGACTCAGCCCCGCACTGTCATTAATTACCTGTCCCTAAGGAGCTACCTAACAGATCTCATTTCAATATTATTAATATACATAAAAGAGTCTGTGAATCTTTTAATGGTTTTACTCTGTTTTGTGTTAATTAGTTATTTTCATTATCTATTTTGCAGGGCACGTCTATGTTGAAACACCAAAATTAAA
This sequence comes from Diarsia brunnea, assembly GCA_949774965.1. Lineage (NCBI taxonomy): Eukaryota > Metazoa > Arthropoda > Insecta > Lepidoptera > Noctuidae > Diarsia > Diarsia brunnea. The sequence continues at coordinate 14,582,132 of OX459020.1, read as the reverse complement.
TCCATAATCTAAACTTATGAATGAATGAATCGGAAAGCTGGGCTGAGAAAATATGGAGGAAAAACGATTGCATGTAGCGGAGATGAGAATGTTGAGGTGGATGTGTGGTGTGACAGAAGCCATAGGCTCTTTTAAAGTTCAGACATGGGTCAAGTCATATGAAGACCATACGGATTAGTGTTTGAGACGGTCTTTTGAAGAAATCACCACACAGATTTGAGTGGACCTGTTCAGCCAGTGCAAGCATTCGTCAGTGATCGTGTAACTCGACTGGCTCGATAGGATAAAGAGTCACCCCGTCGAGGCTGGGGGTTGTTCGAAAGAGATACCGCGGCCTCGATATGAAGGGCTAAGAAGGAACATGGGTGGTTTTTAGTCAGTAGAAGTCTGACACTCCCTTTCGCTCTGCCCGAGAGCGGGAGGGGTTATTTGATGATTTCCCACCCACCCAAAAAAAAAAAAAAGGGTTAAGAACGAACATGGGTGGTTTTTAGTCAGTAGAAGTCTGACAATCTCGTCTGACTCCTACCGACAATCAGACTTATTATATTTGTTAGAGCCGGCGACGTTATTATATTAATGTAAATGTGCGCACTTTACGGTCGGCGGACAGATGCGAGTTATGTCCGTGTTGGGGAGTTAGGTTATGGTAATGGAGTTAGGTGGTGGTTAAAATAATACAATTTCTAAGTTGTGGAATCAGGTACTTTGCGGAAATCCATAACATATAATATCATTTCTATAAATTCATTTCAGTTTTGTTAGGTACTCCTAAATCTTACTTTCCAAGTTTCAAATCAAATCAAAAATCAAAATTGCTAGGTTTTTAAAAAAAAATATTTTTTAAAGAAAGTTTCCCGCCCATTATTCTTAAATAATAAGTAAGTTTTCAAATGGGTAGCTGACCGAATATTTATCCTTTCTTTGTGCTAAGTTCCACACTTCACCTGCAATCAGGTAGGATTCATCAAAACGTTGCAAAGCAAGATAACATTTGATACATAAAGTGTCTACATTATTATAATAATTAAGTGCCTCACATCCTATTACCATATCAGTTTGAACTCAAGATAACAGCTTTATGAATTATGTATTTAACGCGAACAACGTGGGCAAAAGCAAAATAATGTACCATCGGTAAAAGAGATTAATAATCAGGTGAATTAACGTTATGAATAATTTTAATCAACATGAGATGAATCTCTGAAATAACTGATGTACGATTGAATACCAATAAAATAATCATTAATTTTCCAAAAAAAACTCAGCCCGATACACAGATTTGCTAAAAACATCAAGACTGGTAGAACTTCTGGTGCGCTTTTTTTACACACTAGCGACTTCAAAAAGGTTCTCAATTCGTCGAATCTTTTTTTTTAAATATATTATATAATGTTCCCGGATTACTCGAAGATGGCTGGACTGATTTCGATTTTCTTTGTTTTGTTTGGGTATAGGTACTTCCCAGGTGGTCCCATGATCATCCAGGATCTGATGATGGGATCCTGGACAAATAGAGAGAACTCAATTTTATAGGCACACTTGAAGTGATTTGAGTAGTTTTTGGAAGAGTACCTTCTCGGAGTGATCCCATTTCAATATGGTGAAGATCTGATGGAGAACTTCGGAGATAGGCAACGGAACTCCTCAATAAATGATTGCAAATGAACTGGGATTGCTGAAACCTCATGTATGTCTATTGTTTACACCAGTTCATAACAATATAACATCACGCCGGTACGCAGTGAAAGGGTAAGAAGCACATGTGATCCACTAAAAAGTGAAAAATAAAAACTTTTTTACATAAAATAAAACCGACTTCAACAAAAGATAAAACACAAAAAAGTGAAAACTAAACTTTCGAAGAAAAATCAGTTTCTGAAGTCGGTGGCAAAAAAATTAAATAAAACAAACAAATGTCACCGACTTCAGAAACTGAGTTTTTTTCCCTTTTTTGTGTTTTATTTTTGTTTCACTTAGTAAACCATTTCGCCACGTGTACACTTGACTCCCAGCCTTTGTAGGCAGTGCTAGTAATAGTAACCATAATTCATAGCTCCGTAGTGAAACTGGCCCGACTCACCGACTGACTGCGTACAATCATACACTTTCGTTTTCAACGCATTGTTGTCTCCCCGTGAGTAGGTGAGCTTCACCCGAGTGCTCCCGAACCTGCACAAATGGATTACGATTTAGAACTATCGTACAATGTTTTTAGGATGCTATTGCAAAGATCGGTCTGTGGATGGGTGACCATTATTACATAGGTACCGAGTTTCCTCCGTGAGTTGGAAAGTCCGCTAAGTCGTTGATTCCGGCTGTCATGTAAAGATTTTTGACAGTTCTTACAAATACTTAGTGGCCCGAAAGTCTGAGAACTAGTCTTGCAAGAAGTACCGTATTATTCAATAGTAAGTGGGTTTTGGAAGTCAGATAGTAGCCGACCCTTTTTTTTTGGCGGGTGGAAAATCATCAAATAACCCTTCCCGCTCTTGGGCAGAGCGAAAGGGAGTGTCAGACTTCTACTGACTAAAAACCACCCATGTTCCTTCTTAGCCTTTTATGTTGAGGCCACGGTATCTCTTGCGAACAACCCGCAGCCCCGACGGGACCCGCAGCCCCGACGGGTACTAGCTGACCCTGAGGTCGGCTTCCGGATGTACCCGGTAAAGCATTCAGTCATTCGATACTTGTATAATACTAGATAGTAATTAGCTGCAGTTTACTACTAATATTTTACATGGAGCGATTGACTGTCTGACTTAAAGTTGAGATAAGGCAAGACACATGATGACCATGAGTCAGTAAATGTTGATCCAAGTCTGTTGAATAGTAGATGACATGCATTGAGTGACTAGTTTCATAATATTGTGATGCTTAGTATCACTGATAAAGATCCAAAGAGCGCCTCCTTAAGTCCGTAGGGAGAGCAAAACAAGGAGTAAAAAGTGAATGAAAAGTTTATTTGAAAAAGTCGTAGTTACTGATTGATAATAAGAGATGACTGGACAGCGTGTGGGACAAACAGGGTTTTTTTGTTGGAGGGTGGGATATCATCAAATGGCACCTCCCGCTCTGGGCAGAGCGGCCTACCGCTACCGCGTAGTAGAAGTCTGACACTCCCTAGAGTGTTAGACTTCTACTGACTAAAAACCACCCATGTTACTTCTTTGCCTTTTGTATCGAGGCCGCGGTATCTCTTTCGAATAACACGTAGCCCTCGAACAACCCGCAGCCCAACAACACGCAACTATCTTGTTTAGTATTCAGGATTACAATAATAATTATGTTCTTATCGAACTTTTCGAATATCTTTATTAATGTATCTTATGAACCACCATCGAATGTTTTGTAAATTGTATTCCAAACAAAATATTATATAAAAAAAAAAACCGTATTCGTGGCATAAAGTAGCTTAGAATTTGAAAATTATTTGTTTGATGTAAAACAAAATACATTTCAGTTCTATCTTTTATTACATGTAATCGATCAGATATTTTTAAATATTCCATATGAATTCAATATTAAATTTAAAACAGAAACAACCTCAATTTATCTGCATCCATTACTCTCGCCACAGCAGCCTCCAATACAAGTGTGAGGTAATCAGATTATGAACAGAGCCTTATTACGATATGAACTGTCTTATTAAGATGTCTGGAGCTGATACTATGACTGGTGACACGTTAAGCAGTCAGTGAGGAATCTTGTTGAGAACAAAACAGATGATGAACAAGCGAATAGTCATGTAAACTTGAGGTGAATCGAGCTTGAAATCAAGATAAAAGTAAGTATTCAGTTCACCAATTATTGAACTGGAACATACATAACATAACATGGCGACTGTAAGCCCCGAAGGGCGAGGCAGAGGTGAACCTAGTACTACACCCAAATTCCGACAGTAATGCTTAAGTCTTATTCTGTCTCATATAATAATGGGCGAACCTATAATTACCATCAACCTGGCACTAATATGTTGGTCGTGATCAGTGTTTTCGAATTTTAGGTTCTATGTCGTACTGGTTTCCGCACAATGTTGTCCTTCAACGTTTTGAGAACAGTGGTGATGAAATAAATTACACAAAGGAATCGTGATTCATCATCATTAAACTGTCTAAGACGCAAATGGTTGCTTCAATACCCTGGATCACATTTAAACAGCGGGAGACCAAACATTATGGTGCAAACCGACACTTATTATTACCATGACAAATAACACGGAATTACTTAATATAACGTAGAGTGACGATATTGTATTGAATGGAGCCCTTTCCACACAATTTGCCCGAACATTTGTGGATCAGATGACGCCCACAGTCGGCGGAAGTCGCCTCCACACTTGCCAGCACTTTGGTAACACCTGTTTCTATGATTGCTGATCTGTTTCTGATTTGACTAGTACTCTGAGTTTATGGTTTCGTTCTTAAGTTTATGCTATAAACTCCCGTGAATGCCCAAAAATGTAGTTGTTCTGTTGGGCAAATATGAGACACTAGAATAAATTAACGTGTTACAAGCTTAGACGGCCATACAAACTTATGAACGGTATTGAAAATTATAGATAAACACGTAGGAAAGTTGAAGTCTGCCACAGTTTGCCAACAAAAATTGCTAAGTAAAGGGTTCTACGGGGTAAAGTAATAAGGATCAAAATCGAATCTAGGTGACTTCCAATGTTTCTACACACAATTTCTGTAGAAACATGTATTACGCAATAAGTTTCCCCGTTTCACAGCTACGTAACAACGCGCTAAAGAAAACCAAATGTGATCCAATAAACAAGAAACACTTAACTTAACTATAACTTACCCCGGACAAACTGACCAACATAATAACCTGAGTTATTATCTCTCAGCCGCATAAATCTAACATTAAGCTACAAAGCCGAGGACTTGTCACAATATCGCGATATAATTATCTCTCTTCAATGCAAATAAAGGGGAAACGATCGCGAAACCGCTCCACAACCATAAATATTTGAGTAAAGCTATTGAACACGATACTCGCTCAAGCATTATACACAATTACAGTCGTCGTTTATCAAGAGTTATCACTGCTTGAATAATAACCGGTGAGCTAGAATCAATTACGAGTGGGTGGTGTGAAATTTGCGTGTAGTGTGGTGCCGCACCTCTGGTGTCAGACGTTTTTATTGGAGCGTTTTTATGAAAAAGTTGAAGGAAGCGCGTAGCACACGGGGTGACTTTTCAAATTGTTACTGAAAGTTTGAACGATGTCAATGTATGCTTGTAATAATCGATATCTAATCTGAGGGACCTAATCCGTAACGAGGTAATCCAGTAGGGAACTGAAGTGGTCGACATAGCTCACAGCATTGAATTAGCAAGCAAAGCGGCAATGAACTGACTATATTAGCCGTAGAACTCTGGGGTAGACGTGTTTTTGAATGGAGAACGCAAATTGGCAAGCACAAGGTACGAGCACCTGGTAAGGGCACCTTACAAAGACGATATTCCCAGATTTAAATTAAAGACAATCGGTAGCGAGCAATAGCAGTATTCTGTTGTAAGTTGATGTTTATAATGATGAGAACTCTAAATAAGTTTTGTTTATTAATGTTACCGCCTAGATAAGAAAATAAATTTTCATTTCATTTCAAGTAATTTTTTTACCATGGCTGCTACTGAAAATGTTCTAATGGAAAAACTAATAACACTTGATCCGACTTGGGAATTGATCCCAGGACCTCATGCTGAGCAGTCGCACTTGCGACCACACCGACGAGGCAGTCAAAATAGATCACTACATAGTATAAAACAAAGTCGCTGTCGCTGTCTGTCCGTCCCTATGTATGCTTAAATCTTTAAATTTTTTAATAGATAGAGTGATTCAAGAGGAAGGTTTTAGTATATAATTTGACCGACATCCAAGCGGGTGAAGCTGCGGGCATCACCTAGTTAAAAATAAACAAAAGTAAATGCATGTAACACAGATAGTGCAATCTATGTAACATTATTAAAGTCACAAGTGCAAGATTTACGAGCCTAGCCGAAGATCCCCGACGGGTCCCGATCGTGACCGATTGCTACAAGATCGTAAGTGGCCGACTATTTGTCATCATCAAGTTGTACCGAGCCTTACACATGTTGCTTGATAAATGCTTACATACTTAGGCGGTACTTTACATGTGTGGGTCTAGGTTACAATAGATCATCCTTTTACTTTCTGAAGAGAGGAATGCATTTTATTTTTAAGAAAGAAGACAGAAAACATATTTATTTGGGAAAGGCCAAAAGTGTAAAAAAAACTTGAGAGGTGTCAAGGAACACCCGGATGGAACGAAGTTATTGTTATTATTTTTTATTATGTAAAAAAAAAAAAAATAATTAAAAAAAAAAAAAAAGAAATGAAAATATCTGGCTTGCTTTCTATAAGAGAGAGAGAGACAGACAGAGAAACATGCGACGCCGCACAGCTTACAATAGCTTACTATAGCAAAAAGTGTCGTGACAACTTTTCGTAAGAATTTTTTCCGTCTAGCCCCCTTTCACAACGCGCGATAAGGAACTTCGTTCCAATAATTAAATCAGAAGAGAAAACAAAGAGATAATAATTATTGTGTGTCTCACGGCTGCTCCAAAATAGGCCCAGTTCTTCAAACTGCCGAGCAGCTAGTGCCAGACGCTAATTTTCAACTTAAGTTCACTTGATAAGCTTCCACGACTCATGAGCACCCCAGTCAAAAAGCAATATTTAGTCCTCGATGTTACCTGGCTATTGAAAACTCAGCCTTGAACGAATAACGTATGAATGACAACTCTTTCCTATCCTATGCATATTATTATATTAGTGAAGTGTGGAACCACCCACTCAAAGTTTCTAGCATCCATCACGAACTGCTATGAACTGTGTGATGGATGTGCGAAAGTCATCGATGTCTGTTACTAATAGTCTAGAAATAGTTTCGCATAGAAATGTAGACGTTTACACGATGAGCCTCATAAATGGCACCTACAATGTAGACACGGAGCCTGGGCCCCGAGTCTGCTATTCAATAGTGTCAGAATGGTCTATCATTGATCTCATAATTGTTGATTTTGACAACACCAAACTTGTCAAAATCAACAAAATATAGGAGATCAATGATAGACCATTCTGACACTATTGAATAGCAGACTCGGGGCCCTGGTTTCAATCCACAAGATCGCAGCGCAGTTTCACTTAGGTAAAGACTCCTTAAAGATCCTAGTAACCTCTTAAACTCCAAGAAAAGAGTGAAAGAAAAAGTATTTATTGGTCTCACACAGAACAAAACGAAATGATACTTAATCAATTAACAATAAAGTATTTTTTTTAAAGTTAACACAAGAAAAGCTTAAGAATAAGACATACATTATACTAAAATTGGTATAGTACGAGGCCAAAAGGTCACACAGTTTCTTAGTGGTCATACTAGTTTGTCATATCAGTATGACCACGAGGCGTCCCGTGCGTCTCGCAACCAGCAGATCCCTGCAAACTTCACCAGGTCTTTGGTCATCTTATTAGGAGGCCTTTCAACACAACGTCTGCCAGTTCGTAGTCGTCACTCCAAAATATTTCAGTGCATGAACCAATTAAATAGCTATAAAACCGCCATCAATTACAAATGATCCTAAAACACATACATTTGAGCTAATCTACGTAAACCAACATTAAACGCAACGCTAACAAACATGGAATCGTAAATCAATATAAATAGCTTCGATAGGCTAACCCTCCCGCGCGGGCGGGTCCGAGGGACCCCACAATCGCCTCGATGACATGTTTATGAGCCCGTGGGACCTTTTATAATGGTCTCACTTTGTATTTCATAAAAAAAGGGTTAGTTTAGTTAGAAAAGGTGGCGGTAACGGAAATATTTTGGATTGTAATAAAAATGTCCTGGTGAATGTAGACTTGTTTAGTTTTATATTGTTTTGTGGTTTAAATCGATGAATGGAAGGCTTTTGTATGAAGATCAAGGTTTTTAGCGATTTTTTTGCGGTATATGATGGTCATCTACATAAGTAGCTCTTTTTCCCTATGAGTTTTGTTTTGAGTGGTTATATGAATGTCTTTTATGACAATCTCGTGAATTTTGACGTAGATGGAAAACTAAGTTGTATTTTATTTATTCTCAGATCCTTATCTTTTGGCGGGGTGGGAAATCATCAAATCAAATAACCCTTCCCGTTCTGGGCAGAGAGTCAGACTTCTACTAACTAAAAACCAACCATGTTCCTTCTTAGCCTTGTGCTTTCGAACAACCCGCAGCTATTTTCAGGGCCTCACTTTCACCTTACTTGCAATACGAACCATGTCCAAAAATGCACCATTGTAATTTTCCTTTTAATAATGTGATACTAAATGAAAAAACCGAATACTAGTCCAGTTACTCCACAAAATGATCCTGTTACTCGTAAACTTCAAAAGCGGTACGATTTACATTTTATAACCGACAAATTGTCGTCAGCTTTGATAAGTAACCTTATTTACGAGTATTAAAGGACATTACGGTGCTCTTACACTAATTTTAACTGCGTCCATTTAAGGACCATAAATGGTAAGTAATCGTTGTTAGTGGAGTTATCACCGACCGCCCGTGGCCTCTCAAACTGCGGTTATTTCGTCGATCGACATTAGTTTGGTATTTCCCAGCATATGTTTAGGTGAGCAGGTCGTGCTTGCAGGAGCTCGTGTGGTTAAGCCGACACAATTAGATTGCCATCTTCTTCTTAACGTGTCGATGGCAAATTTCTATTCCGTCAAATCGATTTGGCCCAAAATTCAAAAAAAATAAAGAGGACTGAGATTCCTCCGTGCCTAGGAAAACACGCTTGTCAGTCCCGGCTGCGGATCTTTAACTGCTGTTATTTATGTAGTCAGTGTCCCGAAAGCCTGACAACCAGTCTCACCAATAGGTATCGTTTTACCGAGTAATTACTGGGTTGTAGAGGTCTGATAGCAGTCGTTCTATGTATAGTACTGATATTCAGTTGACTAGAAGTCGACCCCAACATAGTCGTAAAATGGCTAGGCAGATGACGTTTAGTTGAACAGGTTAGCTAAGAATAGGGAATTCAGACATACTCACTAAAAAAGCTTAGCTTAATAAGCCTGTAATGTTGTCATTGTCGGTGTACCGGTTTTAGACAAGGAAGGCCTATTTCACCACGCAAGCCCCGTGAGGATTGGTAGATGTCACGTGTTTTCGAAATTTTGGGTCTAGAACATGCGATTACTTCACAGTTTTGAGAGCGGAAATTAATTTATTTCAACAAAGTAATTTGTCTACCTAGTCTACCTACGTTCGATCCCAAAGGCTTGGATTATAAACATTATTTTGTGTACACTGTAGACACACAAGCTGATAATATAAACTTCCATATTTTCGATTTCATATGAACATCGACTCAAATTTTTACATCGATAAATGCCTTCGGAACGTTGTGAACATAATATGCCTTTGTTTTTATTGTCATTGCCAGCGCTTTGCGCTGAAATATGATGGCGCCTTGCTATGTTGACATAAAGCGCATTTAATATTTACATTTCATATAATAAAGTATCTGATTTATTTCTAGTTTTATGCGATTATTTTATGTTTCTGTTACCAGGTATAAATTCCCGTTGGCCCCGTGGATGTCTGAGCATGGGGTTCTAGATCTGATTTCCAGGCATTTGGCAAAAGATAATTGAAATTACTAAAGGAACATCTCAGCAGCTGTTTGGACTTTCGGAGTAGGTAATTGAGATTGAGGAAAAAGAGTGCACCCCTGAGTATACAGACAGGCCATTTGTGGACCAAAATATTTCTTCTGTAGATGTCTAGCTAGTCTTATGCTGTGATTGACAGCCATGACCAAAAATGATCGTGACGATTAAATTATTATATTATTACCGAAAGTAGTATATTTAAAACAAAGATCAACTATTTGAGAACAATGTTAGTTCATTGATGTGAAAAGATTTAACCATTTCCGTGTTCAAGTATTGAAACCAAAACCACAAGACAGCCAGCCACGCCTTCACCCATATCAACGAATAAATATAAATAAAACTTATTAAAAACTCCTTTAAATCTCTCTATATAATACTATCGAGGCTCCATTCATTAGGATCAAATAATACGTTATTTGAATACGAGGTGTAATTATAAGGAGCAGGGGATCCCGTGTGGTCTACTAGGGTTTGTATGGACCATTGTTGTTGTGGAACTGTTCACGTTAACGGACGGCACAGGATATGTATAGAAACGAAAGTGTTTTTTGTCATACAGGGATAACTAAAAATGGTAAAGTAAACTTAAGAAATAAAACAAAAATAAGACATGAAATTGGTCCTGTACAAAGGCTAAAATGTTCCTATCTCAGCATACGTAACATTAAAAAACTATAAAGCCGTCCCTTTAAAACTAACTTACTTGATGAGGCGTACTTTATTAACACAATTAAGTGATACGATTGACAGACTTATTAAACCTTTTTCTGGATACGAATTTGCGCTATCTTACAAATACGTCATTTACCAAATGAGACCGGTTATCATTGCAGCTTTAAAACTAAATGAGAGATCGCAAATCAAAGGTACTTGCAGACAGGTTTTAAGGCCGAGATTTGTCACTAAGTAGCTTTATAGAACATTGATTCGTAAATTGGCATTAAAGTCATTAATCTGACTGGGAATGAGTGTTTAGGTGAAATTATGATTCGATGGTACGTAATTATGAGGTCAAGTTATCACACTGTCAAGTTATGTCACTATCTATGCCTACAGAATATTATAAAACAAAGTCCTCCGCCGCAACTGTCTGTCTGTCTGTTCGCTTTTTTGCAAATTTCGTTCTTTTGTCACCGGTTTTCAGAAGTTGATTTTTCTTCTGAAGTTTATTTTTCACTTTTTGGTGTTTTTGAAGCCGGTTGATTTTTTTTCAGCAAAGTTTTTTATTTTTAGTTGTAATATCCTATACAAATATTTACTATGCATTTAACATTGAGAGCAGCGAGAGCAGTGGTGGCCCAGTGGTGGCGGCCCCGACTTACGAACAGTAAGTGGTGGGTTCGAACCCAGGCAGGCGTATTATTTCGAAGTATTATTTAACTTAGTATTATTATGTTTTAGTTTGCAACGAAAGTTATAACCCCTATCATCATGTGAAAAATCTTATCAGTTTACACAACTTTTATGTTATTAGCAAAAAAAAATTGTAATTAACTGCATTATGTTAAAACAATATCTCTGCACAAGGTAACACCGCTACCTAAACAGCTTAACTATATAAAATTACACCAATATCGTGTGTCAATGGAAACCCACCCGCTCACCCAACTATCTTGTGACACTTAATACTTCCTCCGTCTTTGAATAATGCGACAATAACGACCCCATTTCTTTGAGTTATCATCTCGTCCCGCAGGGCTCCGCAGACCCCGCCTTTCATTTTATAACGATTATTTAATGGGGCCGCGTTTTAGGGTTGATGTATGACGTCATAATTAACGGATACAATAGGTTTATCGGTTTCGGTTTGTAATGAGTATTTGTTGAGCGTTAAGTTTTTTGTTGACTCAATTTATGAAGGTTAAATGCATTCGATATTATTATTGATATTATTATTGGACAAAAAGATTTTTTAGGTGAATTATTGTGACTTTGATGGACTGCATTGGTCTAGTAGTGGCAAGCGCGACCGCTGAGCATGAGCTTCTGGACGGTCACCCATCTACGGACTGACCTTGGCAAGGGTTGCTTAACAATGCATGTTAGTGATCATATACAATGCATCGTAACGTTGTGTCGACTCGATGGTGGGCACCATTCCCACACATAAACAGTGCGGGTTAGTATTGACAGCGTAATGCCAGATAATGTCCGTAATGACGCATAACCATGGGAAGATCGCGTACGGTCACTGCTAGGTAATGGGCAGTGAAACTAAACTTACATACAAATACCTGTAAATATACCTATTCGAGTTAGATGAGACTAGTCGACCAGGGTGGCAGGAACGAACAGAAAATAGGCGCCTAAACGATCTCATTAGGTTGTGCACCAATGATTAAACACAAAGAGGACCAAAGTATTCGTTACTAGCTGATGCCCGCGGCTTCGTCGACGTGGATGTCGGTAATTGCGACCCAACACCCAACAGTCATCTTTCACCCCCCCCTTCAACCCCTTTTTTTTCGCGGGGGGAAGTCATTAAATAACTCCTCCCGCTCTTGGGCAGAGCGGAAGGGAGAGTCAGACTTCTACTGATCAAAAACCACCCAAATTCCTTCTTAGCCCTTGTGCCGAGGCCGCGGTACCTATCTCTTTCGAACAACCCGCAACCCCAACGGGCATATTAGGGTTACATTTCATAAATTTCTAAAAAATTATGCAGATGGCGCTACGTGTCACTATCACTACATAGTATAAAACAAAGTCGCTTTCTCTGTCCCTATATCCCTATGTATGCTTAAATCTTTAAAACTACGCAACGGATTTTGATGCGGTTTTTTTTAATAGATAGAGTGATTCAAGAGGAAGGTTTTAGTATATAATTTGTTCGACATCCACGCGGGTGAAGCCGCGGGCATCAGCTTGTTAATTATATAATATTATTATAGAAATTTTAGTAGTGGATATTTTTACAAAAAAAATCACGTGAACGAAGGCCCGGGCTTTAGCTCGTAAGTTATATTCAAAATGTTTTCGTGAGATAATAATTTTTGAACATGACCCGAGTGAGGCCACGGGTAAGAGGTGGTATTAAGTAAATTTATTATTTTGCCGGTCAATGAGACATCCACAATAGAATATATTCTTTACCGTAGATTATCAATCGCCAGTACATTAGCATTGCTCTTAGCTCTAAAGCACCCGAGCAACAATAAGCAATTTAGTTAGCGATCTAGACCGCACCGCGCCTGCAGCAGCGATGCATATCGCTAAGTGGAAACAGATGCGCAGGAGTGTAGCATAGATTATGATATAGGAGTGTGTCGTGATAGCCTGCAGGTTTAGGCGAGGAATAACCTACCTATACTGCTTCACTGGTGTTGTAGTCGCAAGATGTACTGCACTGCATGAGTCCCTGAGTTCGATTCCCAATTTAGGCAGTGTTTGGTATTGGGTTTTTCCATCAATAATTTTTCAGTAGCAGTCACGGAGACCCTGGATTTGTGGTTGATAGCAATAGGCTCGGTTCCTATTACAAGAGACTTAACCATCAACCTCTGCCTAAACCAACCTGGATTACAGTCGTGATGTTACGTTAATGTGGTACATTGTAAGGGAATGCTGGCTCTGAGGAAGAACCGTTAGACATTACAACTACAATAATATTTAATTCGTTTAATAATTTTTACACATAATATTATCTTTTATATTTTTACATATTTATTTAAAAAAACCTAAGAAACGAAAAACTTTACAATGTCAGGCTTACTGGCAACAAACAAATTGAAAATTAATATTTATTTTGCATTTGAAATTTAGGTCGAGTTTTGAGTTTCACGAATGAAACTAAATGCGATCAGCAAATCTGAACCGCGTTCAAGAGCTATCAGGGTCATAATTCCTATGAAGTTTTATACTGACTCTTATTGGCCATAAGGATGTGTTCAGTTTCAATGGAGAAATTCGTGATTAACCTAATTGAATCTTAGACAAAACTAAACTAAAGCAATAGTGAATTTTATAGCTGTTGCTACAGCAAAACATGCTTTGTTTGCATTACAATTTCTCGTAGCGACAAAACAAAGTTCCATAAGTTATGACACCATAAATTCTTTGCGCCCTTTTCTCAGCCCAAAGATAATGCGACAAATGAATGTAGTCACATTATATACAGGACAGTCCAGCACACTTCACATATGATGCCAGTACTCTCCTGGCATAGTCCGTAGCGCGCGAAGTCGATAAACCTATCCGAGAGTTCGCAGCACAGCCTCAACACACTCCTACATACTTCACAAGTGATGTACGCCGCGCCGCACTATCCTGGAGCGCTGCGTGGTGGGTATCTGCTGTGCCCAGGGCACGTAGCGCGCGAAGTCGATGAAGCGAGTCGGGAGGGCGCAGCCCGGCCCCAACACACTTATGCCTAGCTGGAAACACACAAACCAACACTGTGTCACCGTTATCATCATCTGCTTTTAGTCTTTGATTCCCTAGCCCGGTAATTTGAGTTTTTTAAGCAAAGTTAATAAGTAGCTACCAGCAGGGAGCCTTTTGTTGACACTAAGTTTGGTTGTTGGGTAGGTAGGTTTAGATAGGGATATGTTATGGGGCTCAAACATCGATCAGGAATTCTTGTCTACTTCAAGGACAACAGGCGAAATGGAACATAGAACAATGTCAGATATACAGTGTTATCTAGTTATCTCTACAGGAAGCCACACAACAGCCATCTTCCTGAAGGACAATCCCAATAACATTAAGCCAGATCTAGTAAACAAAATCAAGACCACATACTCAGCAGTAGCGCTATATTCCAGCAGTAACTGCTTACCAGTTTCCACCTCCCTGCGTTGTACACAGCGAGCGTCATCCCGGACTCGAACACGCACTTCTCTGTACTGAACTTCTTCCTGAAGCACTGGTACTCCGTGGGGGTCATCCATTGGCTGTCCAGCTTTAAACAAATGAATACATAGACAGACACACTTTCACAATAAGAGATGTGGCGGCCCCGACCTACGAGCAGTAAGTTGTGGGTTCGAATCCAGTCAGCCGCATTACTTTGTGTAATTTATTTCATCACCACTGCTCTCAAAAAAGGTGAAAGAATACATCGGAAAAAAACCGGCATGTCCTAGAACCAAGAATTCGAAGGCATGTGACATCTCCCAACCCGTCCTGGGCCCGCGTCGTAGCTTATAGTCCATTCCCTCTCATATAGTGGAGGCATGTGTTCTAGCAGTGGGAACATTTATATTCTGATGATGATGATGAGATAGAGAGACACATAAGCAATACTTTAACCCACACCTCATCAGATCAGACTGTAAGCCAATAAGGTCGCAGCTGAACATATGCGTTTCCCAAGCTATAAAACTCGGTTTATCACCTTCTACTCTTCTTCTCTCTGCTCACAAAAACCTACATGTACACACTTATGAAACGAGAATAATTATTATGTATGATTGAGTATTTTACTTTTAATAGGGATGTTTACTGACTAAAAAAAATGTGATAGAATCATATTTTTTTAGTCAGTAAACATCCCTATAGTCCGTCTGTTAGATTATCGAAAAATATTGGATACGTATTTTTTGTTTTATCAAATCAATAAAAATTGACAAAGTTAAAACGCGTCAAATAATTGGGTGGGGGGTTGTGACGTCACTCACCGGTAAAAAATTACATACTAATGTCTTAGAATATGACGTCACACGAGTTTTCAAAGCACTGTATCGTCTTCATTGTTTGTTTACGTGAAAAAGAAAAAAATACGTGTCAAATATTTTTTGGAAATCTGACTATTTTTTTGTTAACTACCCTATTCCTTAAACTAGGAGTGAATTTAGTTGGGAAAATGTAACAGAATAATATAAACTACCTACTAATCTGTCCTACAAATTAGTAAAGACTTGTTCAACCGAATGTTCGGTACTTGAACCGAACTTCGGCCCAATAGCGAAATTCGCTAAAAGTGGCTGAATTTCCATATCACCGAATGTGAAACGAATTTTAGTCCTTTTCTACGAAGTAAATGTACTTACATCTTCACCCTTGTAGAAGATATCACAATTGCGCCGATTGACGAACTCCATCGGGTGGATCACTTGCTCCAATACTTCTTGGTCTGCAAATAAAAGCTACGTTACAGGTATCCTTGCAAAAGTGTGCGTTGTTACCACTACCATTGAACCAAAAAATTGGAGAAGGTTTTCAAATTCTCAATTCAATGCGTTTTATTTCTATGTATTACAAACATAACTTTTTACCGATTTTAGCTATTCTTTTTTTATTGGAGTTTTTTTAAAAGTTGTTCCTCAAAATATACATTAAAATAATAATTTCAACCCCCAAAGACGAATGTTACGGGTTAGATTACACTAAGCATAATAGAGACCTGAAGGAAATAGAAGAAACCTGAAAAGTGATTGAAAATAACTTTGTAACAATAAAGAAATGAGTGAAATCTTCTAAAGTGTCACATTTCTAAGATGTTATGTCATCAAAGTTGAACACAATGCAGCCGTGTGTTCCTGCAGTGAAGACAATTATTTATGTTGAAACTACTTGAAACAAAGTAATGCTCACCGTCAACGTATCCGAATGCATATACATTGCTTAACTGGTGCATCATCAGCTCTCCTTCCCCGGGCCACTCCATTAGCAACCCTAAGAACGAAGACACAAAAATAACATAACATCACGCCTGTAATCCCCGGAGGGTAAGGTAGAGGTGTACCACTAGCACAGCGATCATTAGCACTGAAAACGGAAAATTTACCATGTTTACTTTTTGTAGAAGAGGGTAGACCGATTTGACTGCTCAACTTCAGTTTATCCGTGATCATGGTACTTGCAACAGCGCAATATTCTGATTTAAAAGAGTGTCCATGAAGCTTCTTGCCCGTTTTTCTCCATAGAGCTTTGGACTAATAGTACATTTACAAGTAATTATGCCTGTTTTTTTGGAGGGTGGGAAATCATCAAATGACTTCTGCCGCTCTGGGCAGAGCGGTAGGGGGAGTGTCAGACTTCTACTGGTTAAAAACCACCCATATTCCTTCTTAGCCCTTTGTGTCGAGGCCGCGGTATCTCTTTCGAACAACCCGTTAAAGTTATTATGCCTTGCCACTGTAGCTCCACTTTCTTTGTTTTTTTGTCATTCAAAACTGCCTTTATTGGCCTAGTTGAATGAATGTTTTGAGTTTGAGTTGACTTACAGTCAAACTTGTCCTGGTCATACTCCAGGTGTACGAGAGCGATCGTGTTGAGCGTGTCCTCGTTGAACTCCGGGTGAATGTCGTAGTCCGTGGCCGTGGCGTAGCGTACAGCGCCCTCTAACGCCAGGAACATGGCGTGGGTTGTGTTCCTGGAGACGAAAAAGAAATAGAATAAAATAGTATGGAAGAAGAAAAGGTGTTGCGTCGATCTCAAGTTATACATGTCGCAGCGGAAGTCGTAGATTTGAGAAACTTCTAACATTTGTTACAAGATGGCGGTAGTGATGTCATTGTTGGCAAGTAAAAGTGGGGTGGGCGACAACGGTGCGGACAGTCTGCCTGAGAACGTGCGCGTGAGCGGACGACCTTACAACCTCCATCCATTTCTATCGTGATTATTGAGATTCTAAAAAGTTTGTGAAATTATTAAAGAAAGTCTACGATATTTTTTCGTGGTATTATTTCTTGTTTTCTGAAGATGTATGAGGAGGAAAATTTGCCCAAAAATAACATTCCTGTTACCTCTCCGTCAGAATCACTCACTGCTGGGTATAGGCCTCCTCTTTTTTCTGCCACACTTTCCGGTTCTGTGGGTCTCTTATTCAGGTGCTTCCTGCGATATGATGGGAGTAATGGGACATAAAGAAAGAAAGAACATTTGTGGAGCTTGTATTAAACAATAGGTCACTGAGGAGGGATGAATCGGATGTGACTACAAAAGTTATAAATATAAATGTGTATGGATGGAGAGGGAGAGGAAGACCAAAGAAAAGATGAATGGAGTGTGTGAGAAGATATAAATGAAGGAAAAAGGTATAAATTATAGCAAATAACAAGGGATAAGGGCAGTTTACTTTTTGATAATTATTAATTCCCTAGAGTAGGATATGCAACCGGTCATTTAAAAGTAATACGGTAGGTAAGTACCTGATATTAGTCTTACTGATATGCGCGACATCGTACGCATTCGCCAATCCTAGTTTTGTCTTGATCAGAGTTATTCCTGTTATAGCTTCTTGAGATACCTTTGCTGCAATTAAAATATTTTAGGCGATTTATGAATATTAAATTAAGCAAACCTCCAACTTTTCATAATAAAAAAAAGGTTGTAAAAGGACCGTCACTCAAGCGTTCTGTACATAAATAAAACAAACTAATCATCATCATTTCAGCCATAAGACGTCCACTGCTGGACATAGGCCTCCCCCAGAAGGGATTTGCCATAATCGCCACGCTTGGCAGGCGGGTTGGCGATCGCTGTATGGTTGTTACGAAAGCACAGAGAACGCTGCTGCCCATTCTCTGGTAAGTCCCTTAGTCGCCTCTTACGACACCCACGGGAAGATATGGGATGGTGCTATTCTTTACGTTCGATACCATACGGAACCAAAACAAACTAATACTGCGTAAAAATTAGTGTTGGGAATCGATTTTTTTTGGCGTGAAAAATTACGGTTTTGCGAGCACTTGGCGTTGTTTCCCAGATATATTTTTTATGTAGGGTTACTTAGTTTGATGTAAAGAACGCTTGGTTGACGGGTTCGTGTGAGGTCCATTTATACCCGGTATATCTGTGGTACTTACTCTCTCGGTAACTGAGCACGCCGACCCAGGGCACGGAGAGTGACTGGATAAATTTCCTGATGGCGCGGTTTGGTGTGTGGCGGGAATCAGCATAACCTGGTCGGAATGAAGATCACAAATTAGCTATAAAGCATACAGATCATCAGAATCTGTACATAAGATAAGAAGTACCTAATAGTACCTACACCCACAGAACGCACTCTATCAGTTTGCGGAGGGCTGTTCCTTACATACTATTTATCAGTTTTACCGCCTTCAGAATCATTACTTGAATTATCATTTCAAAATACTGACTTCCGAATAAATACATATTATAGCGGACCAACATTTTTTTTTTGGGTTTGGAAATCATCAAATAACCCCTCCCGCTCTGAGCAGAGCGGAAGGGTGTGTCAGACTTCTACTGACTAATAGAGATAATAAGACTAATGCATTCTGTGCCTTTGTGTCGAGGCCGCGGTATCTCTTTCGAACAACCCGCAGCCCCGACGGGGATAGCGCACAACCTTAGGTATAATATAACTTACCCAATGATACCAAAATAATCCAAATCAAATGCATTGTACAGAAAACAATAAAGTTATACAACAACCTACAAGATAATAAGTATACGTTAAGTTTCGTCCAGAACAACTAGACATTGACTGAGTTTATGTCATGATAGTAGTTTACGATCAGCAGTTCATGTTATTATTATTGCTTAAAGTAAACAATAACATTATCGGTATGTTATAATAATTTGTCATTAAATCATTTGGTATGCAAATAAATAAAGATCAGGGCCTATCATGCTGCGGGTTGTTCGAAAAAGATACCGCGGCCCCCGGACACAAATGGCTAAGAATTAACTTGGGTGGTTTTTAGTCAGTAGAAGTCTGACACTCCCTTCCGTTTTCCATTACATTATTTCCCAACTCGAAAAAAAAAATGTCCTATCATGCCGTCTTAAAGCAGGATTGTGTTGATTTTATTCCAGTGTCGAAAAGATATTATGGCGTGGCTGCTACCGAGAAATTCTCGATGTAAAAACCCAATAAAATTTGCCCGAACTGGGAATCAAAACCAGGACCTTTTGCTCAGCAGTCGTGTGATTGCGACCACTATTTGGGTAGTTGACAAGAAAATCAGCTAATTAGTTTTTTTTACACGTATTTTTTCTTTTTTCACGTAAACAATAAATAAAGACGATACAGTGCTTCGAAAAGTCGCGCGACGTCACAGTTTGGTTCATTTTTTACCGGAAAGTGACGTCACCAGCTCCTCTCACGATCTTTGACACGTTTTATTTTCGTAAATTTTTATTGATTTGATAAAACAAAAAACACGTATCCAATATTTTTCGATAATCCAATACACAGACTAAACAGTATCATATTTTTTTTGATCAGTCAACTACCCTATTCAACGAGGCAGTTTTTTTTTTACTTTGTTTTGGAATATTGTTACAAAGCTAGGAAACTTTGCATTGCATAAAGTATTGTCTCAAACTCAACACAAACAACTATATTTATTTATTTTTCTCACAAAAACACAGTGCGCAACAAAAAGGCAGAGAAGCAGCCGATGTAAATGAGCCCAGTTGATTTACTGACGATTGTCTCGGGCGCTGTGTCGCGCTCATTACGACGACCTAACATGGCTGCCTCGCTAATTACTGCGACTGCAATAATAAATATTTAACGTATTTCTATGAGTGGAACATGTATTTTTAGAGATTTTTGCAAGGGTTTTAAAAGAATACGCCCACTTTTTCTGCAGTGTTTTGTTTCTACACCCACATCTTCAGAGCTGAGACCACACAAGTATTCATACTTGGCTCAAAAACTGGTTGATGGGATTTTTTTCAGCAGTACACAAAGTACATAAGCCTTTTTTTAAGGGTGGGTAAACATCAAATAACCCTTCCCGCTCTTGGGCAGAGCGGCAGGGAGTGTCAAACTTCTACTGACTAAAAACCACCCATGTTCCTTCTTAGCCCTTGCGCTGAGGCCGCGGTATCTCTTGCGAACAACCCGCAGCCCCGAAGGGCAGTACATAAGCCTGAATTAAGCTTCCCTGGGCTGGAGATGAGTGACACATAACGTATTAATTTTCTTCTGTGTCGCGGAAAACACATTATTCCCGGGTGTCATTTGAAGATCTTTCACAGTCGTTACAGGTAGTCAGGCAGTGTGGCCTGGAAGTCTGACTACCAGTCTTACATAAGGGTATTGCCACGTACAAACTGGGTCGTGGAGGTCCGATATGCAGTCGCTCCATGTTCTTAAATCCACTGGTCAAAATCAAAATCAAAATCAAAATCAAAAGTCATTTATTCAAACTAGGCTGATAATCAGCACTTTTCGAACGTCAAAATTTACTTTACTTTACTTTACTCATTTACAAGTGACAGTCCCCCAAAACGCCCACCCTTCGACACTTCCTAGTGTTTTTTGCTGGAAAGAAGAAGTGGCGGAACAAACTCCCCAGCAACACATCTGTCTGTTTGGTTAGAAGAACCAGACTCGATACAATAGAAAGGTGTAACTTAATATTACGATTGATTACAGACACAAGTCAAAAATAAAAATGTATATAATAATAAAAACAAAAAAAAGACATAACATGTCAGTAAACTAATTTTGGAGAAAGAACATAAATAACAAACAAACAAACATTGTCTTGTGTTCAACTCAGCGACCAACTATTCCTATCATTTAAGTAGTCGTTAATGGAATAGTAAGCTTTTAAACAAAGATTAGATTTTACTTTGGCTTTAAATGCATTAAATGGCAAGTCTAGAAAAGAAGATGGCAATTTGTTATAAAATGTTATACCGAGCCCTACGAATGAATTATGAACTTTGTGAAGCCGGTGAAAAGGAGCGCGTAGTTTATGCTTATTTCTAGTGTTAAAATTGTGAATATCACTGTTTTTAGTGTACAGGTGAATATTTTGTCTAATATATAAAATGTTGGCAAAGATGAACTGAGAAGCAACCGTGAGAATACCAATCTCCTTAAAAATATCTCTAAGAGAAACTCGGGCACCCAGCTGATAAATTGCACGAACCGCTCGCTTCTGCAGAACAAATATATTTTGAATATCAGCAGCTTTGCCCCACAGCAGAATACCGTAGGACATAACGCTGTGAAAATAACTAAAGTAGACTAACCGTGCTGTATCAACGTCAGTGAATTGTCTTACTTTTCTGACGGCGTATGCGGCCGAACTTAGCCTTCCCGCTAGGCTTGATATGTGTAAACCCCATTGTAATTTTGAATCTACTGTTATGCCCAGAAATACAGCAGAGTCGGCAGTTTCCAGCTCTTGATTGGCGAGGATAATATTGGGACCTAGATTTCTAACATTGGGTAAAGCGAACTTAATTATTTTAGTTTTCTTAGCATTAAGAACAAGGTTGTTTGTTGTGAACCAATCCGTGACCATTGACAGCGTGCTGTTTACGTCGTCAAAATCGTGTCTATTCCTATCTACTTTAAAGATAAGAGAGGTATCATCTGCAAATAGCACAACGTCACAAAAACCTTTTAAATAATATGGTAGGTCATTAATATAAACCAAGAATAAAAACGGACCCAGTATTGAACCTTGAGGTACACCAGGTATTGCACTGCATCTGTTTAGACTGGAAGCCACCGGGATCAACGGGTTTACGTGCGTTCAGAGACACGGAAAGAATTCAGTTAGTAATGGGCGATCATCCGTCCACGCAAACCTAAGCAAGAGATCGACCCGAGCGAGTTCCTTCAGGCATAAGCTCTAGTGGCACGTGATATTTTAACACGCATGGTGCAACTATAAACTGTGACTTGCCCTTAAAGAACCCCTAGTAAGGTAGGTTTTAATGGGGAATAATCTGCGTAGTTCTCAGGTGTCAGGACAAGGGTTCAGTGTCGAGGTGACTACCGACAGTACCCGCGTAGATCAGCTGAACTTGGCTTGTTCCACTTAGTACTTGTGTATGTTGTACCTATAATTTTAAACTTCTTTTTTTCTGAGTCGATGCCACTCTTCAATTCAATTCTGTTCTAGTGGTCTGTTGAGCATGAAATCCTGAAGTCGATTCCCGGGTCGAACAAAGTGTTATTAACGCCACGGAGTCTGGATTTGTGCGTGGTTGATGGTAATAGGCTCGCCCCATGTTACATGCAAAATGTGGGTGCACTATTAGGTTATAGGTACACCTCTGCCTAACCCTACGGGGGTCACAGGTGTGATGTCTTAAACCCAAAAGGAACACACCATTGGTATCCCCATGTAAACATAGTTAGTAAGTTCGTGCATCTATAACATTACTTAGGTTCACCAAATTTACTTGACCGGCCAGTACACTCGGCTATTGAACAAGCAGAGCTCAACGTATACTGGTTGATGACCTGTTTCCATCGACTTAGTATTGACAGTGAACAAGGTGCCAATAGGTGTAGATTCGATTACCAGGTCGAGTAATTGGAGCTTCTTCGTCTTGTAAGCTTGAAGGTTAAAGCACGTTTAAATCAAGGTTAAAGTCATTGTGGTTAGGCAGAGGTGTAAGGGATTACGTCATGCTTAGTTTAATTAGAAAAACTTTTTGAAAAGTAAGTTAATGAATCAAAGAAACTTTCTTGCCTTTCGAAATTCAAGTCATTTGTGATTATTTTTTTTTTAACTTCAATAGGACCACTCTGGAAGTATCTACATCAAATAAGTATTTAATTTTTTTTTTTTAATTGATTCCTAAATGACGGACTAATCCAAAAACTCCTCCTACTCGTGAAGTCAGTTAAAAAACCCATCAGACAGGCAATGCTTTATATAATATGCTGCCTGTGACGTCCACTAGTCACAGGGGTAAGCACAAATAGTTTATTAAATAAAACAATAGTTTGGTGGTTTGAAATAGCAATCGGGTGCAAGCCCGCTCGGTTCGAGTGACAGCTGTCAGTGACACATTTTCCCGCGCGGGCCTGCCTCCGTGTCTATGATCTTTATTCATCACACCTCTTCCTTTTTTTACAAATATAGATTTTTCAGATATTATTTTTACTAAGTAAAAACTTAGGACTTAAACTCATAACGCAATTGAAATTCCTTCATTATTAACACAATCAAACAGATTACATAGAGGTTTTATACAAAAGAAGTGTATACATTGATACATTGTTAATTTCAAAATAGAAAGTCATTTATTCAAATTAGGCTGATAATCAGCCTAATTTTCGAAGGTTAAATTTTACAAAAGACAGTCCCTCAAAACGCCCACCCTTCAACACTTCATAAAGTTTTAGCTTAGACGAAGAAGTGGCGGAACAAACTCCCGAGCAACACATCTATCTTTTAGGTTTAGGTTAGTTATTTGTTGTCTGAATCACAATCGCCAGTGTCATCAGAATCAGGTGAATTCAGGTGTTTTTTCCCATACTCTTGTCATTTACCTTCTTTTTTTTTTCAAAATGGACAATATTCCTTCTCAACTCTGGTCCGGTTGTGGTTTTGATTCAGAGCCTCTAGAATCAACAACCGTATGTGGTGTCGGCCCAAAATTTGGTGTCAATTTGTTTTCTTTTATCTACATAACCCATTGCTTTTCTTTAATTATTCTGTCTGTGAACTCTGAGAATTTAAAAGTCATGTTAATTTAAAAAAAAATCTTTTTATTTCAGACATTTTCGTCCATAACAATTTATCAGTTACATTTAAAAATTAGGACATTACATTACAAAATTAAAAACTTTACATTAAATAATTAGAAATTCCATCAAAATAAAATTAAAATTAAATCAAAATTAAATCAAAATTAATTCAAAATAAATCAAAAATAAATAAAAATGAAATCAAAATTAAATTAAAACACACACTAAGTGCACTTAGTGTGTGTTTAAGTGTAGTTTAATTTAACATTATCTTTGGATTGAAAACAGTCAGCTAGGCCATGTATGAAGTTTGTATTCGTTACACAACCGATACCGCCAAATAAAATATAAATTGCCTTGTTTGTAGGTGTTTTTTTTTTTTTTTTACGTAGTAACTGAATATCATAATTCTTATGACTATGTTAAAATGTAAATTAAAATACTTGGAAAATATTTTATAGTATTTAGGTATGAGAGGCAGAAAATCAAAAATATATATTTTATTTTTTTTAGATCAGGATCATTTGTTAAATAAGTTTAACATCCTTACAAGCAATTAATAGTAAGTTTGCTTTATTTATCAATGGTAACCCAGCCATACATAATATTTTATGCTGTTTTTTATTTTAGTCAGTTTAATAACAATTATAATGAAACATATTGGAAGCATGTAAAATTAATAATACTTGAAAAATATCAAGCATTTTGGTCGAAAATGTTAAACTAAAAATGATTTAGATTTAATAGGATATGCCGGCCGATGCTGATTGGGCATCAGATTGTGTTGACCATAATTATGGTCTATAGTCTTATCCAGGATATATTATTATCTTTTACATGTATAGTAGTGTTATTTCATTTGAGTGTAAAAACAATTTTAACAGTAGCTGTATCAAGTACAGATGCTGAATATGTAGCATTATATGAGGCAAGTAAAGAAGCCATATAATTAAGAAACTTATTATTAGAACTGAAATGCAGAAATAAGTCACCTGTACTGTTATATATTGACAACCAGAGTACACAGTGTATTCCATAAAAGAACAAACATATTATTATTTATATATGATTTCTTTTTGTGATAACTGCGGTTGAAAATTATTTTATTTAAATATAGTATTTAAATACAAATAATATGCCGCCAGCATATTATTCACAAAGAGTTTAAGTTTCCAAAATATAATAATTTTGTTCAACAGGTGTCACTCCATTGTAAATTTATTGTCTTTTTGTTGCATTCAATTTTTATTATTATTTTTTTTTAACTGACATCTTTACATAGTACAAAATAAAATCGCTTCCGTTGTTTGTACTCTTAAATCTTTTAAACTACGCACCAGATTTTAATGTAGTTTTCAGTAATATTGCGATACACACACTTTTTTTTCAGTTTAGTTTTTAGTTTCTTTTATATTTTTTATTGTTTGTTGTGTGCACTTGTGTCATGTATTGTGCTAAATAAATATGTTTTCTTTCTTTCTAATAGATATAGAATGATTCAAGATTTAGGTTTATATGTAGCACATTGCATCGGATCGAAATCGGGGCGATTCGCTAGTTTTTTTTTTTTTTTTTATAAGGTAGTGTGTTGAATCACATTGTCATTGTTTGTGAATAAATTAGTTGTCTGTGGCGAGCATATATAGTTTTGACCACAATTCAAGTCCCAAAATAGTATGCTCTTGACATTAATTTTACCTGGTTTAATAGAATATTATTCTTTAAACATAACCAGGAAATGTTGAGCCTAGCATTGTGTTCTGCATCATCGTTGCCATACGACAAAATCATCAATAAAGTTGACGACGACGCCACCACAGGAAAGAAGTATTCTTTCTGCATAATTTTTTTTTTTTTTTTTTGAATGCTCTGGCCAAATCTTTAAACCTTGGCGATAAAAAGATTGATAGATCTTTAAACTTTTTTTTTTTTTTTTTTTTTAGTGGCTATCCATCATCAATTCATCATAATTTTGTTAGAGCTATTGTCGGTATGGTATATATATTTCTCTCACTATTAGTCACGATTATAGCCTTGTTGATGTATCGCATGTCTACGCACACTCTTATATCTCCGTCCGGTTTGAGGACGGGCATTATTGGTAAGACCCATCCTGAAGGCTTCGTGCCTTTAAATATGATATAATTATATGTCATCATCTGCCTAGCCTTTTCCCAACCAAGTTAGGGTCGGCTTCCAGTCTAACCGGATGCAGCTGAATACCAGTATTTTAAATGGAGCGACTGCCTATCTAACCTCCACAACCCAGTTAATACTAGGTAATACGATACCTCTTTGGTAAGACTGGATGTCAGAATTTCAGGTTACTGACTACCTGTAACGACTGCCAAAAATCTACATATGGCAGCCGGGACCAACAGCTTAACGTGCTTTCTGAGGCACGGAGGAAACTCGGTAGGTATGTCGGGCGCCACCCATCCACAAACCGACCTAGGCAAGCACAGCTTTTACCTAAAGATCGACCCGAGTGGCAGTTCTTATTAAGCCACGAGCTCCTTATTGTATATCTTATTTGACCAAATTGTCAATCTTTTCTTCCAAATAAATGGTATCACCAACAGGGCTGTCTGCCGGTTTGATTGAAATATCAAGTTCAAGTCTTTAATTTTTCTTTTTATGACCTTGCTCGCTTACCGAATTAATTCCTATATCGAGTTTGAGTACTTGTACAGAGATAGCGGTGTCTTTTCCTAAAAGGTCTCGAGTGCCGTTCTTAACGACATAGAATGTTTCAGTCTGCTGATTGTCGGCTACTTGAATATCTGCATCAAATGCTTTTTTTTTCAAATAGGTTTTAACAAACACTTTTACTAGTCTCCTTTTTTTTTTCTACTATAATATGTGGCAACAACCTCAGAGGCTATTTCTCTTTTAAGACCCAGACATAATCTTGATATAATTTCACATGAAAACTATGCAGATTAGTGTCTGAGATGGTCTTTTGAAGGAAGCACCACACACTTTATTGATTGTTCCCGCTGTGCTGCTGTCGTAAGCAACAATAGTACATTCTGATATAAGTGTTTTTGGCATTAATTTTTAGGAAACTATGATTCAATTACTTTTTCCCCGTCATGCTTTTCAAGTTGACGGAGAAGCAAAGATAATTATAATAAGCCGCTAAACAGCTTTAACATAAAAATATTTTCGAATTAAGAACACAAATAAATGTAATTAACATAGTATTTGGTTAAAATAATCATGTTTATTTGTGGTATTCTATTTATAAACATAATTCAAATATTTAAAAAATATTGACACCGTGAAGACACATATCTCTTTGCCAAGATTAAAAAAAAACAATTGTCGCCGATAGGAATTATTTATCTTTGAATTGATTATTTTTATTTTTTAGACACTCTATTTCTTGTTGTGGATTGTTTTTCTTATAGTGTCTGATAAAACCAGGTCTTAGATATTGTTTTACTTTTGCAGAGCAATGGTTACTGTCTCCATTATGATTTACATTGCCACACCTTTACGCCTCTTATGTTTTCACACACACAGGTTTGCAGTTTCATATCTATTTTATAGGACGTTTCGAGGTGAACTACACCATATTGTTAGTACCAACCGACAACCAGATGTTTCAGTTTACTATTCATAGAACCTTGTATTGTTAGTACCAACCGACAACCAGATGCGACAGTTAACTATTCATAGAACCTTATATTGTTAGTACCAACCAACAACCAGATGTGTCAGTTTACTATTCATAGAACTTTATATTGTTAGTACCAACCGACAACCAGATGCGTCAGTTTACTATTCATAGAACTTTATATTGTTAGTACCAACCGACAACCAGATGTGTCAGTTTACTACTCATAGAACCTCATAGAAAGTCGATCACCCGACTTACTACTTTTTATGGAAACATCTTTTCCATTTTCGCCAGTTAAATATTTATTGTTAGTACCAACTGCAGTATGCAGTTTACTACTTTGGCGTTTTTAGTACCGGTCTATAATAGACCTACTACTCGAGTCTTTTTAAGGGTGATTCCATATAGGTCAATGCAGTGTTTACGTGCCCCATTAATAAAATTCAATACCGAACTTGAATAAAATAACACATTACCACTTGCTTAGGATATTAAGTCGGTATGAAAAATTATTATTTTTCCAGATCATAATCAAACATAGCATGCTTTACTTTGCTTACGTTGCAGAAATTATGTCAAGTTTGATATAACCACAACAAACAATTCTTTATTTATATTCGCCGACATGCGTGACAGAAATTGAATGAATCCGTCAAAACATCTATGAGTTGTACTTGGTGATATAATAGCTAAGTCTCTCAAATAAGCTAATAGATAGCTTACGTATTTCTTCATAGTATCAACCGAGTACTTGTTAGCCACGCTTATAGCTTGTAAACAGCTAAAAATAATAACATTTTGGGTGGTGTTGTTCTTTTAGAAAGGTACTTACCCTTCTAACTTCCAATCAAACAACTTGCCATAAGTAAGTACATATTAGTATTATGTAATGAAAATTATATTGGCAAACACCTAACTAGCTATTTTGTAGCTATCGTTATTAATAATAATCCAAGTTACGTACCTATAAACTATGTTTCCCGTAAACACCGCTTAGCATATTGGTTATAAAGGGATGACAATTCCCGTTAGTTCACTCCTTTTTCTTGTATTTTTTTTTTCTCTTTTTGTTTTATTTGGTGTACCTACCCATAACCTCGTCGCCATTTGTGACGTCCACTAGTCACAGGGGTAAGCACAAATAGTTTATTAAATAAAACAATAGTTTGGTGGTTTGAAATAGCAATCGGGTGCAAGCCCGCTCGGTTCGAGTGACAGCTGTCAGTGACACATTTTCCCGCGCGGGCCTGCCTCCGTGTCTATGATCTTTATTCATCACACTGCCTATAATAATTATGGACCGTGAATCTAGAACAACACACAACAACAAGCTTGCTTCTACTAAATTAACCTGCTTTTCTAATATTTTAATTTTTTATGACTGCCTCATTACATTAGTCCATTGGTAATCGCGACTGCTGAGCATGAGGCCCCAGGTTCGATTCCCACGTCATGCAAATCGTTACTGGGTTTTTCCATTAGAAATTTCTCAATAGTAAAGTGAGGTAAACTATTAAGTACACTTCTCTCTTACTCTTCTAGCATTTTAGGCGTGATGTTATGTTAATTTTTTACTTTGTTTTAGATAAGACATAATTTATTCAGCCAACATTGCCGATACACCAATACTGTTGCTATTTAGCAAACAAATATCTTTGTTTGTCTGCTGAACATGGAGTAAGTAGCTCATGGATGATTATTACAGATAGAAAGGAACTTATTGATAAATAAAAGATGATATTTTATTATAAATATCATGCTAGCGATTCACCCTACGTGTGATATGTATTATGAGTATTAATGCATTATATATAAACGTTTCTAAAGACATTCTAAAAAATGGCTCGTTCACGCAGAAAAAAATTGAACAGATTTGTCATTACCGAGTGTATGTCATCACAAATGTCTTCCTGTCCTAATCCCATTGTATTCAGTGTCACAACATGTTTTTTTCTTCCATTCTCTCCTGTCCTAAAAAAAAATACGTCTTAGCAATTCTCAGTATCAATAAAAAGCGATGGACTCATTCAGTTTTTGAAAGCACCTTTACAAGTATACTTTCAGAGCAAAGGCTTGCTTCTGCGAATCTGCGCCAGTTTACCACGAGTTCAAATGAACACTCCATTCACTAATTAGTGTATAGCATTCTGTGTTTCTAAACAATTTCCTTTGTTTGTCCAAAATAACGACAGTTTGGTAGTCGTAGTTCGTAATAAGTCATTAATTAGAAATTAGTGACTTGTACTAATTACATGGTCGATTTGTATTAGTGATTAGTGATAATGTATCGTTTTATGCATGGAAGTTAAACTATTGCTGGATGATAACTTCTGAAACAATGGAAGGACAAAGACTTATTTTCGTTAATTTGTTGATGTTGCTTTTTGGTGAGTTTTCCTTATTATGCGTTTGTTATATTATTGTAATACTTTTCATAAAAGCTGTAGGACGTGGGCCTTCATTTTAATATGTAGAGGGCAGATAGTAATAATTATGCTGTACTAGCTGATGCCCGAGGCTTCGACCGCGTGCATATCGAAATTTGAAAAATTATAAACTACAACCTTCCTCGAGAACCAGTCTATCCATTGGTGAAAACAGTATGAAAACCTGTGCAGTAATTTTTGAGTTTCTCGCAAACAAACAGACAGACAGATGCGGCGGAGGATTTTGTTTTATAATAAAATGTTAGCGATTAGTGATACTGAATAATTCAGATTATGTTATTATCTGTCTAAGTCCGGTGTCCGGAGTCCAACCCACTCAGTTTGTCCGCACCGTTTCATCGTCTGAGATCGCAAACAGTGTCACAATCAGCATGCAACGTCGTCTCACGACAGTGTTTTCCCCGGTAACTTTGTTTCCAGGCTCTTCGTCTCCAGAACGCTGCGACCGCGCCACCACAGCGCGGGTGCAAGAGGGCAACATCGGCCAGAGCGAGGTCTTCAACTGGCTTGGAGTACTCTCCGTGCATCTGCGTTAGCAACCATCTGTCTCATAATCTACTTAGCCTTCTCCCAACTATGTCAAGGTCGGCTTCCAGTCGAACCGGATGCAGCTGAGTACTGTATTTTACATGGATCGACTGCCCTCAACCACCCAGTCTCAAATAGGCAGTCGCTCCGTGTAAAATATTGCTATTCAGTTGCATTCTTTTCGACGGGAAGCCAATCCCAACATAGATGGGAAAACCACCACATCTGATAACTACAGGGTATAGGATTATCAGATATTATAGGTAAGGGGTATCATAATAAGTACCCCTTAGTAAAACTGGATGTCAGACATTTCGACATCTTAATCTACTGATGTTATAAAATTTTGTAAGTGTAGTTGAAGGAAATAATGGCCGAAACTACTCATCTGATTACAATAAGTCTTTGAGTGCCTTTTGATATGCTTCACTAAAACAAACTCCAAGGGCACTTTTTTAAATCAAAATCTTAGTTTTCATTAATTCTTCATCATCATTTCAGCCTGATGTCACCCACTGCTGACTCCGACCGTTAACACAATATCTGTCTGGTGTTGCCCCTGCCTTCATTAACCTTCTTTGATAATCATGATCTTCCTGCCTTTGTTCCATTATATTTCGGATGGACGCAACACGTTTTCTTCTTCCATTCTTCCCTTGTCAGATGTCACGGCATCAATTACTCCTATCTCTTTCATTTCTTTTGTTCAATTCCTCTTTGTTTATTGATACCAGTAATTGTATTTTTAATTGAATACCCAGATGACGATGACGGTAAGGTTCGAATGGCCATGACCGGAATCGTTCTCATCAAGTTGAACTACGCGCTCGCTAACGCAGACGACATCGTCAGGATACCACGAAATGTTTTCGAGTGAGTACCACCTTCTCAACGCGACCTTATGTACCACCACCATCAAGTCAGTATAAACTGAAACCACTGTTCACCACCTGCTATGGTCCTTACAAATTTCTTTCGCGGACTTTCGCCTACGCACGACAGTTACAAATTACATGCACCTGACTTTTCTGAATCTGAACATAATAATTATCAACTACAGGACGGTCTACGTTGGACACAGGTTGTTGTCACATTGACCATTCACTGTAGCTTCGTATATAATATTAACTTGGGAAGGTACTGTACTATATGTGCCCATTTCAAAGCGTAGAGTTCTATGGAGATGAATGGGCAAGAAAATCCATGGACACTCTTTTAAATCAGTTGTATTGTTGCAAAATCTTGGTTACATCATTCATGTTGAAAATCCTTCACTACTCTACCTCTGTCATCTGCTACAGGTCAGATAGCAGGGCAATGTTCCTCCCAGCCAAGGACACTCCGTGGTTCATGAAGCCGGCCTCCTACGTCACTCACCCCGAGTACGAGTCCTACACCCTGAACAGTATCGCACTCATCGAGTTCAACATCAACGAAGTGTACGACTGTGAGTCAATCAACTTTAGTTTTATTACGGTCTTAATTGAAGTCAGTAAAGTTCATAATGTTTAGGGTTGCATGCATCATGATCGAAATACACCTGACCACTTGGTTATGACCGTAGGGATACGCCTGTTGTGGCAGTAGCAGTTGAAGAAATAAATGAAAGTTGCTCAAGCGATAGTACTCGTATGTCAAAGCCAACTGTCTACTAGGATCTTAGCTTAGTTGGCAAAAAACGGAACCCTTATAGAATATATAGGATCACTTTGTTGCATGAATGTCCGTTTGTCTATCAAGACAAAATTTCATCCGTAGCGCGTGGAGGTATTAAAGAGAAATTCATATCAAATACTCAAGTCTGCTAATCTTTAAAACAGTGAAATAAACAAACTTGTAAGTCAACGCAATCAAAGGATTAACCATTTATGTAGCATATTTTGCAAATTCACAAATGAATCAAAACCTAGAATCATAAAATTTGGCAAGATGTCTTACAGCACATGTAAAGGAAACATCTAAAACCTGTAAATATGTAGTTTAATGACAAAATACCTACTAGAAAAATAATACAAATAATGTATTATTATAAATTGTCTGTTGCAGTTCCATTGAATCCGATCTGCCTCCCGAGTGGCGAGAGATACAACACTTCTAAGTATCTTTACCTCACTGGCTTTACGGACGGTGAGTTATTCATTGCTCAAAGAGTCTTATTTGTTATTTCGACATCAATTATATTATTAAAATCAAGGTTCATCGAATTGTACTCCATCCTAAATATTTTCATCCTATGCAATCATTAAAATGGAAGTTTGTAACTTCAAAATAACAGCTGTTTTCTGGATGCATATTAATGAAAGTAGGATAGAGTACTTTTAATAAAAAACTGAATTTTAATATTTGGTTCCGGCGATCGATTTTGATTTGAAATCTTTACATATGTTTGTCTTTCTTTAAATAACAATAATTTCAATGATTTTTTTTTGCAGAAAATCAACTTATGGAGAAAGTCATTTACAACATACAATATATGGATAAAACCGTATGCGAAGAATTTTATAACAGAGCAGGGGTAAGCAGATTGATTAAAATATGAAACTGAAATTGTGCACAGGGAGACGCATCATCATTCTCCTGTCTTTTCCCGATTCATTTGTCTGCACAAATGTATCATATTAGATCTTACTTACTTTATACTTTATTTTTTCCTCTGATGATGTAACAGAGTATGTACAATGCTTCTGTTTCCAGTTGTCGTCCCAGAAACGCATGCCCACCGCATACTTGTGTGGCTACGCGCCGAGCAACAAGACCCAGTGCATCTGGGATAACGGCATGGTACTCGTGTCTAACGTGACTGGGTATTTCTACCTGGTATGTGCACCCAAAAAAAACAAAAAAATTATTTCAAATAAACCAGTTACCATATTTTTATATTGGTTTACTTTACTGCAAAGTGATGGCTATGAATATTGATAGATAGATGGCGGGAGAGAAAGGCCAAAGGAAAGATGGATTGTGTTTGGAATGACATGAAAGTGAACAGAGTAAATGACAGGGGCGAATGGAAGAGGAAAACGTGTTGTGCCGACTCCAAATAGAATGAGGCAAGGGCAGGAAGATAATGACTTGACCATGATACCACCAGATCGGCTTCGGCGTCCACGGTCCTGGCTGCGCGGCTCCCGCTCGCTTCATAGACCTGTTCCAGTACTACTACTGGATCAACTCCGTCACCAGTCCAGACGAGATCTATGACGACCCTGAGGCCCTTTTCGATCGTGACTTCAGACGTAAAGACGATGACGAGTTCATTCCAGCACATGAGCTCTTCACGTGAGTATTTTACCTAACCTTTTGGTTTATGACACGTGTTGCGACAGAAGAAAGGTGTTGTTTAGAACATGCCGCGAGTAGAAACGACAACATTTTCGGAGTGATGATGGTACAGATGGCACATCTAGCTACTAAAATCTATCAGATTTCTTTAATAGATTTTCAACTGTATTGCTAACATGTGGATGCTAGCATGTGGATCAAGCTTGATTGGAAAATTTTGCCACAGGCAGTGCGACATAGGTTAGGTTTACTACACGCTCTGGGATTGTGGAAGGCGCACTGGTTCCCATGATCCATGAAAGTTTGTAAAGGGAGCACCGGAGTAATTTTTGAGTCCTCTGCTCGCCCCAGGGTGGAGGACATGAGTATTTTCCACCTGGGAACAAAAGAAAAGGGGAACTACACGATAGTTATATGTTCGGTTGATGGTAATAGGCTCGCCCCTTTTAAATAAGACTTAAACATAACTGCCGAAATCTGGGTGTACTAATTGGAAAACCTGCTGCCCAACTTTTCGGGATTACAATCTCCATCATTACCAGGAACAGTGTTGGCCCCAATACGCTTCCCTGAGGTATGACCGATATTAACATTTAGTTATTCAGATAATTTGTTTATTGTTTCAGAATGAACGGTTCTCAACGAAAGGGCGGTGAGGGTGTTTCTTTTAAGTTTGAGCGATATCCTTTCGACACGGATAATGTTATGAAATACCATATAATCAGGCCCGATGAGGATAAGGACGCTTTACATATTTTTCGTTGTGAGTACTCAGACATCCTTCTCTTGTCCTTCTGTGCTGGGTGAAAATATATAGTCAATACTCCTTCAGTTGAGAGTTGACCTGCACGCTTACTGACAAATGTCATCTGCTTAGCCTTTTCATAACCATGTTGAGGTTAGCTTTCAATTTAGCCGGATGCAGCTGCATACCAGTATTTTACAAATTAAGCGACTGCCTACCTGACTTCCACAACCCAGTTAGTATTGGGTAATATGATACCCTTTGGAAAGTCTGGATGTAAGACTTTCGGTCCACTGACTACCTGTAATGACTGCCAAAGATCTACGTGACAGCCGAGACCAACAGTTTAACGTGCTTTCCGATGCACATAAGAAACTTGGTATGTAATGGGTGGTCACCTGACCACGGATCAACCTAGGCAAGCGCTGCTTAACCTGAAGAGACACGAGTGGAGTATGATTCAAATAATCTAAGATTAGAATAATATGATCATTAGTTCCGGAGATTACCCTCTTCATATAAACTTTTAAGTGTGTTGTTCTTTATAATACGTTCAAACTCTTTTTTCTCATTTGTATAGCAAATAGCTCCAGCAATAATGAAAGGTGCGTAACACTATTTTTGTAAGATATTCTACCTAGACGTAGCCGCTGACGTTGCTTGAAGTGAGTCACGATTACGTCACAAGTGCTCAGCGTTCGAAAAAAACGGCGGCCCGCCGCGCGCCATACGGCCGGGCTCATAAATTATTTTTTTGTTTACGTTTTATAAACAAAGGACGCTTCGAGTAATGTTTTTGTTCAAGCCTATGAATGACTCTTTCAAGTGGTGTCAAGTGTTTGTTAGTATTTCGTTTCAAATTTATTATACTTAGCGATAAACATTGACTGTAGTTGAAAAAAACAATATGTGGTGAATAAAAATAATATATATATATAAGTCTATATTTCCTTAATCATGAAGAAATGACAAAATGTGTTGCTCTGTAACCAAAGTTTTTATTGTTACAATACAGTTTATAATTATGTACATTTTAAACACTAATTATTATAATAAATTATACACACCTGTAACCAAAGAAACGACATTTAAAGTTAGTCATTCCCTCTCTTCACAATAATAATAAATTTCTTAAAATTCTAACATAAAATATATTTTCTATGACAACGTCAAAATCTCCATTGTAACCATATTCCATAGGCAATAAATACATGGAGGTTTTACATCTCCCCCCTTTGGGAAGAAAATTTCCCGTAAATTTTCTCTCAAGACGGATCTCTTTTTTTTTTTTTTTTTTTTCTTCTTCTTAGACTATGGGTATTGGTATAAGTTTCGTGATATGGAAAAGATTTGACTCCGTTTTCTTGTGTCCTATGTCGATTCTAAATATTGTTTTTGATACTTTTTCTATAATCTGAAATGGTCCAATTTTCAGTTCTTCTAGTTTTTTTCTATTTAGTCTATTACCATTTTCCACGTACACCATATCTCCGACATTAAATTCATGGCATTTTCTATTTTTGTCGAATTGTGTTTTGTTGTAGTTATGTGACTTTATTGTATTCTGAAGTGCTGTTGTTCTATCTTTGATCCAGTCATTATATGTTTTTTCCCGTTTCAATTCCTTCGGTAAAACTGTGGCATCTGTACCATATAACACATAACTTGGTGAGAAACCAGTAACTGAGTGAATAGTTTGATTGTATATACTCACACATTCATGCGCTATTGTTGTCCAGGCTTTCTTATTTCCATTTTCATTTATTTTGCATCTAATTTTGTTCACTAGCGTCTGATTTAACCTCTCATTTAGACCATTTGAGAATGGTGCGTTTACTGCAGTAAATACCATACTTATGTGTTTGTCCTTTATGAATTTCTTAAATTCTTTCGAATTTATACCTGGATATTGATCGGTGAGCAGCATATTAATGTCTCCTGTTTCTGATACATTCGTAACTAGTTTAATAAAATCATTTGCATTCTGCGTTTTTGAAGTTAATATAAATGCGTATCTAGTGAAGTGATCTACTAATAAGTGCAAATACTTTTTTGTGGATCTCGATCCTCCAAAACCTCCTATTGTGTCTATTGAAATAATTTCAAATGGTTTCGTGGCTGGACCCAGATGAGACATAAATCCATATTTGTGCTGTCCTCTTGATTTATTTCTTATACAAATCTCACACTCTCTACATACTTTTTCAATATTTTTTGTTAAATTTCTTGCTACGTACAATGGACTAATTGTCTTCTGCATTTGTTTTATTCCAATGTGACA
This sequence comes from Diarsia brunnea, assembly GCA_949774965.1. NCBI lineage: Eukaryota > Metazoa > Arthropoda > Insecta > Lepidoptera > Noctuidae > Diarsia > Diarsia brunnea. The sequence goes on along the minus strand of OX459020.1, from coordinate 14,545,157 downwards.
AAGATTCTCATGTACATTTCTTAAAAATTGGACACTGAATTCTTCGGTCAAAATTATTTTTTCTTGGTTTCTAACTTTTTTATAGTAAATGTTATCTTTTTTTACAATTTTTTCTTTATTCTTTTGTATTTCGTTATTTTTATTCTGATCTATTAAAATATCTCCCAGGTGAACAAAATTCACAATTTTCAGTTGTTCATCTGTATTTTCAGTCGATTCTAATACTGGATTCCTACTTAGGCAATCCGCTTCTAAATTTTCCTTTCCTGGAGCATATTTTATATTAAAATCATATTGTGATAAGTAGTAACTCAAGTCACCCAATTCTTCATCGGTTCTAGATTTCAAATTCATATTTTCTAGTGGCTTATGGTCTGAATAAACTGTAAATGATTTGCCTATCAGCCAGTACTGCCAGTATCGCACTGCTTCTTTGATGGCTAAGCACTCCAAATATATCGCTTTTTTCTTCTTTTGGGCTCCATTTAGTTTTTTGGAAAAATATGCCACTGGCTTTTCTTTTCCATCGGGCTGTGTCTGTTTTAAAATGGCTCCAACACCCTCTATAGAAGCATCCGTGTAAATTTTGATTGGTAAGTCTTTATCAAAAATTTCTAGAACTGGCTGAGTGCATAGGAGTTGTTTTATTGTCTCAAATGCTTTTTGACATTGGTCAGACCAAATAAATGGTTGATTTTTCCTGAGTAAATTATGTAACGGATCTAATATTATCGCACTCCTTGGTATGTATTCGTTATAAAAATTAATTTTTCCTAAAAATTGTCTTACATTCTTCTGTGTTTTCGGAATAGGGAAATTCCTTATCGAAATTAGGTTATCTTTCACTGGTCTGATAGAATTATTTCCCATTATGTGACCAAGATATTTTACTGAGTCTGATGCAAATGTGCATTTTTGAAATTTTAATCTGAATCCTTCTGTTTTTATTGCTTCCAACAGCTGTGACATGTGATTAATATGTTCATCAAATGATTTTGAGAATATTAGGATGTCGTCTATATAATTTACTGCAAAGTCTGTAAGTTTATATTTTCTTAGTATATTACTTAATATCCTCTGAAATATTGCTGGTGCGGTTTTCAATCCAAACGGTAGACAAGTCCACTGAAAATGTCCTTCCTGTGTTACAAATCCTGTCTTTTTCCTGTCTTCTACTCGTAAAGGGATAGACCAAAAAGCAGAATTTACATCAAGAGTTGAATATACATTGCAATTCCTTGTCTTAGTCATTAAGTCTTCTATTAACGGAAATGGTTGAGCTTCCGGTACAACTATTTTGTTTAAATCCCTAAAATCTATACATAGTCTGGATTTTTTATTATCTTCTTTTTTAAATGCCAATGTGACAGGTGCAGCAAATGGACTGTAAGATTCTTCGATTAGTTTTGTATCTAATAATTTTCCTATTTGTTCTTCTATTTCTTTTTTATCTTCCATAGAACATCTGTAGGGCCTTTTACTACAATATTTGTCTACTAGCAAGTCTATTCTGGCTTCATAACCATTAACAGTTCCTATATCATATTTATTCTTTGCAAAAACTGTATTATATTTATTAATCAGTTCATTTATTTTTGATATCTGATGTTCATTTAAATGGTTTATCTTTATTTCAAAATCTTCTTCTTTTACATGTTCGTTGAAATTAATCCTGTATTCTTTCTTACTATTTTTAAATCTTTCTTCTTCTGCATTAGCTTTTATATTTTTAGAAACTTCTTCCAGTTTCTTTATTTCTTCTTTCTCTGTATTTAAGTTTTTTTTCTGGGTGATTTTTAAGTCTTCATTTTGTACTAACTTGAACTTCTTTATTATGTCTAATCCTATCAAAAAATCATATTTAAAATTTTGTTCATCCATAATGTACACTTCGACATTTTCTTCCATTTCAAAGATTTTTATTTTTAAATTTGTCAAACCACTTGTCTTTTTGACACCATTAATTGTCACTAAACTTGCTTCATTCAAACTATTTCCTTTGCCTTTTAGTTTTAATAACTTTGAATTAATCAGGGAAACATTTAAACCGGAATCATAAATTCCATAAATTTCTAAAACATCGTTTAGACGTAGTTTGACATTTATTAATGGTGTCGCTATTAGTTTTTTTGTTCAGTTTCATGTAACTCGGCTTCAATCACTGAGTTATTTACATGTTTGATGGTTTTCTCTTTTATTGTATCATTCTCTCTTGTTTTAAACCAACATATAGATTCGGGATGGTAGCGAATTCCTTTATTTAACTTTTCACAAGTTTTACATGGGCATTTCTCTTCATATCTATTGTTGGATCTTGTGTTTACATATTTTCTGCTGATAAAATTATTATTTTTGTTTACTAAATGTTCAAACCTTCTTACTTCATTAAAAAGATCCACTGTATCTGTCAATATTTCTCTATCAATCCTGTTGAGTACGTGCTCCGGCAAACCAGCTGCAATAAGATCTATCAGGGTACCTGTATCAATTGTGTTTCTCATTTCTAGTAACAGTTTTTCCTTCTTTATGGCATATTCCAGTAATAATCCACCCCTATATTTGAAAAGTAAGGCGTAGTGAATTTGGTTCCATCCTTTGTTAACAAATGATTGACAGAATTTGATTTTCCATACTTTCCATTCGGAATCCATAGTTAATTTTATAATCATGGAACTGTACCAATCTATACAACTTTTATCCATGAAGAATCTTAGTATTTCAATTTTTTTCTCGTCTTCAGTCACGTCAAAACGTAAGCATTCGTTTTCGAAAGTGTCAATCCATTGGTTTGCATTCGAATGTTTGCTGGTAAATTTTTCGATTACAAATTTCTCTGCGATGTATTTCAAGTTTTGTTGTTTCGACTCTTTTGTATTTTGAACTAATTTTTCAAATAATTTTTCTAATACAGTTGTTTCTTTTTCTGGCGCCGCCGCACTTTGTTCTTGTCCTATTTCTTCTAAGTACCGATCTTCAAATTGTAAATTATCATCCTCATCTAAGTAGGTTTTCTTAAGTTCTCCTGTCATTGTTATCCAGACTCTTCGCGTCTGGTGTCGTTTGTTCAAGCTATTTTTTATCTTGGTGAAAGCTGCTGTTTTTATTATTTCTTTGTGATGAGTAACAGATTGAAGCTCTTCTGGTATAGCGTATACTATATTTTCAGTCGTTGCTATTGACGTTACACAACAGACATTTGATTTTCCGTCACTCCCCGGAAGTATGGTGAATTCGAAACGTAGTTTCTCCATTTTTAATGCTTTGTTAAGCTCTTTATAAACAAAAAATGTCGTTTTATAAGAAATTTATTATTATTGTGAAGAGAGGGAATGACTAACTTTAAATGTCGTTTTATAAGTCTATATTTCCTTAATCATGAAGAAATGACAAAATGTGTTGCTCTGTAACCAAAGTTTTTATTGTTACAATACAGTTTATAATTATGTACATTTTAAACACTAATTATTATAATAAATTATACACACCTGTAACCAAAGAAACGACATTTAAAGTTAGTCATTCCCTCTCTTCACAATAATAATAAATTTCTTAAAATTCTAACATAAAATATATTTTCTATGACAACGTCAAAATCTCCATTGTAACCATATTCCATAGGCAATAAATACATGGAGGTTTTACATATATAATAAAGTAAATAGGTAACACATATATTTTATGGCTTCTAAAGTTGGAACGGTTCTATTTACGTACGATAAAATAAAAATAAACATACTTGACAGTATAAAAATATTTATTTACATTTTTTCAAGTAACTAAGCCAACCGCCATTTTTGTTTGTTTACATTAAAATTTTTTCAAGGTTAGCTTGAACAAAACATGTAATCTTGAATTATATTTACTATTTTTGCATATGTTTTGACTGAAAACTATTGTCGAGTAAATATTCAATGCAATAACTATTACTTTGGTTACAGAACTGGTCTTACAATTTTATTACGAAAGCATTCTGACAAAATTCTAAAACCGTTACAAGCACACGTAAAAATCACTCAGAATTTGAAAAATACTTACCTTCAGGTTAAAATCCGGTTGCACACACATAATCACATATATAATTAACCATATAATTAGTAGTTTATTCAAAAATACTCACTTAAAACCAATAAATTAATCGAAAATAGTCTGGAGCTATTTCTATCGCGCGCGAGTTTCAACGACTGACTTTTGACATTTTTTTTTTTAATTTAAAATGAATTTATATGAACTTTTGTCGTATTTTTAGCATGAAGAATTTTAGAACGAATCGAGTAGAAAAGAGAAAAAGGATTAAAACTTCATATAATAGAATGGGATAGATATATTATGACGAGTAATGATGACAAAACGAAAAAGGGACAATAGTCACTTAGGAGCACGCAACGGTTTTACGAAATAGGGACAAAAGTCACTTGGAAACACGCAAGGGGGTAGGACATCTTTTTGTAATGTTTGTGGTAGTTTCTGTATGGGTATATGTTTTAACTACCGGCTGTCATCAACCATTTCATGGTAGCTGGCGGTAAGCTCACACTTTTTCATAAGGTCGATAAATAAAACTAAAGGTTGGATGCTTATACCCACTGCTTCAAGGTTTTTTTAAGTATGAAAAATCATCAAAGGACTCTTCCGGCTCTGGGTGGAGCAAAAGGGAGTATCAGACTCTTAACCCATCCGTGTTCCTTCTAATGCCCTTTGCGTTCCAGGACCGTGGTGACTCTTTCGAACAAATTCCGCAGCCCTGGCAAGCACTAGCCCTAAAGGGCCCTGTCTGCTATGCTGACACCTCTTGCTTCAAGGTATACCAGTGCGATGTTCTGATATGTTTCAGTCACCGACAAATGGGAAAATTCCGAGGAAGCCTGCTCCTCGTCCACTAAGCACCTAATGTATAACGAATTCTTCAAGCTGACGTCTCGCCCCAGAATCTTTGGATCCATAACTTATAAGGTAGAAGGACTTACTTCTGTTAAAATGTACACCGTGACTTTTAAGGCGACTTACAACGGCAGCCTAATTCATCTATCCAATGACTAGGAAAGGTTTATCAAAAACAAAAATGGTATTTATGAGATTTAAATCATTTAAAAATACTAATGTCTGGGGGCTCGGTAGTGCCCCCGCCAGGTCGAGCAATAAAGCGGCACGGCCGTACCATCCTTTTCTCGAAACAGTTCAGGCCATTTTCGACCTCCTTGCGATGCGACGGCGATTAGCCTTATGAGTGGCCTGTTTAACATTGTCGAATGCGATGCGATGGCCAAGTCAATCTTTTATTTAAAACATCAAAGATTTTTAATATTGATATGGACACTATAAGATGTTGTTAGATTAGCTAGTTACGTAATAACTTGTAGTAGTAATAAGTAGGAACTGAACAAATTAACTAACTTGGTACTAATACCAAGTCAGGATGAATCTCACAACTTTTTTACGGTAGAAGAAAAGAGTTGAGCGACTTGGCTTTTTTTCAAGTTTTGTTTTTTATATTTTAGGTAACAGATCTTGTTCACAGAATTATTTTTAGTGGTCATAATATTTAATTTTATCTCTCTTTGATAATTATTATGTTATGTTTGTTTTATTTTCAGTTATCACTGTACGATCACGACTACATGATGCCTTTTTGTGTTCGTCTCAAAGTAAGCATCAGAGAAGTGTTTATATTAGTTTTCAGTGACCAGCCAAATTTAAAAATATTAAGAAATCAACTCGATTGTGTATTTTTTTAAGTATTATTGTCCAATAAAATAAAAATAAATAATAGCATTCATTTCAAAATTCTAATTTGATCGTAATGTACATTGTCAAGGAGATAGATTATATCCTAGGGAAGGACAAATGCATATTTTTCTATCTCACTTTTCATCAATATTTCCACACGAATGAAGTCGCAGGCAACTGCTAGTTTGGTACAATTTGCTTTAGTACAAGTGAAATTATATCAACAGGAAATGTTAGCTAAGCTATTATTTGTTATCTTCACAGGTAGAATCTGAAAGCCGTTCAGATGCTATTATATTGTTTAAAGAAGAGATCAACTTCGAAAAAGGGACACACGAAATGGAAACACCCGATGAGATACTCCAAGTGTTTACCGGTGCAAGACCAATGCAGAAATCTAAAACAAAGACGGACGAGGAGGAGATTTGGAGGCCTGACCCCCGAATTTTACGACCTACATCCATAAACGACCTTAATGTGACTTATGGAAAAGTATTGAATTGTGACTTGTATATTAAATTGGAATTCAAAAATCAGGCTACCTTAACATTTCAAATGTATGCGGACGAGAGAGGTCTGCCGAATGGTTGGTCTGGTTCGTGGTTAGATATTATTAAAACAACGACAGAGCCAGTAACGACAGATTCAAGAACAACAGAGTTGTCAGGAGTAGGCACAACAGAGCCAGGAACAGGAACAACAGATCCTGGAACAGCACCACGCAAAAAGTTGAAACTAAGGTTACGTACAACACCGCCAAGCACTGTTTGGGAAGTGGACCATTGGGCAGATAAAATGGTAAGAGAGGACGAGGTGAAGCTGGCCACTGACGCGGAGGATGTGGAAGAGACTAAGAGTGCAGCGCGCCGTAAGAGGCCGCCAGGACTTGTGGTGGTGGCATGCTGGCTCATCACTACCTTTCTAAGGAGAGATTTTACATAAATTAGTCAATTTCGTCTTACCAAAATCATTTTCATGTAAAATCGCACGGTCAAAAAGATCAGATCTCATGTAGACCCAAGCTTCTAAGTGTACACTCCCTAACTGTACAAGCTCTACTAAACCTTAGTCAAAATATGTGGCTTGGCCATTTCGGTTCATATAGGTATGGATGTATTTATACAAACAAACATACATACATGTTTGTTTGTGTGTTTCTTTATGCCACCACTAGCTTTTGCCCGCGGCTTCGCCCGCGTGGATATCGGATTATCAAAAATGAGGATTTTCCATACAAACTTTCTTTCCCTATTTCCCCTTGGGAGTTGAATTATAAAAATCTTTCCTTAGTGGGTGGCTACGTCAGTCAATCAGCTTTGCCTTTTATATACAGGGTTACTGGAAATCGAGTGGCTTGACTGCCGCACTCAGAGACTTTTAATGATAACTTAAGCCATCACTTAGTAAAGATTTTGACACTTAAGTGAAGGTTTTGTATGTCAAATCTTTACTAACTGCGGTACTCAGAGATATTTAATGATTACTTAGGCCATCACTTAGTAAAGGTTTTGACAGTTTAGTCATACAAAAGTATGTCAAATCTATACTAAGGTAATCATTAAAGCTCTCCGAGTACCGCAGTGAGTGATGCCTCCTTAAATGCAGTCCGTAAGTTTGACACCCAGTAGTTTCACTCCACAGCTCGTTGGCAGGGCTCTCGTGCAGACTTAGTATTTTAATTAGTAATATTCTATTATAGTTAGCAATATACATAAGTAAAAAAAAAGATTTCACGATTTAGAAAAAAAGCGTGAAAACTTTTTTTTTTATCTAACCTCCGCACTGACTTAGCCGTCACTTAGTAAATGTTTTGTATGTCAAATCTTTACTAAGTGACGGTTTGAGTAATCATTAAACATCGAGTGCGGCTGTTAGACTTGTTTGCTGAAGAACGGTAGATAATGTCTGTTAGTAGAATAATTGTGGTTTTATGAAAGACTGAATACAAGTATTTATTCATATTTTCTGATAATTATGTTAAGTTTAATTATAAAAGCATTTGAACGGTGTCTATGACAATTGTAGAAAGTGGAAATATTGGTAGATAAAGTACATAATTATGAAGTTTTATTATCACGAAAATCACGATTTCAATAAAGTTTTTAGACATTAAACTGTAACTACGCTGATTTTTATTAAACCTTTGTTACACTCCATCTACCAAACAACATAATATTGCGCCTGTGCTCCGCAATTGATCTGCAGAAATCCAAGTACAACCACAATATTACACCAGTTATTAGTAAAACGGCGTATAAACGGGCCAGACCATTGTTGTAAACCCGAAAATAATTTAATTTCCGAGCTGTCACGATCACTAATATGTATAAACTTGGGAAGACTCGAGAGTGATTTTCTTGCGAAATAACTATAGCAACTTTGACGAAAGATCTATTTTCATAATATTATTTTATACTACACAAAATACCATCAAGAGATTTAGAAAAAATAACTTTTAAAACTTACTACGTATTAAAATGTTAGTGCTCGTGGCTGTACATAACCCCACTGAAAAAGTACTAGAATACTGTCCGAATTAGAAAATGTTAACCCAAAACAATACAATTTTGAGATGTTAACTTGAAAAGGTAAGTTCTTGATATTTTATTAGAATCAGGAAAGGTCTTAAAATGTAACCCTGTTGACCACCTATAGTATGGTGACTGCAGATTTGGCAGGTCTATTGTCATTTACATTTATCATCTGAATTTCGTTATTTAGAGAAGTCAGAAGACCGAGAGGTCTGTCACTCGTACCCGAGTAGTACGGTTACTAACAAAAATGTATCATGTTGTACGTATGTACGCCATCAAATGCCTATTTTGAATCAATAGAAAAAATGCATAAAATCACATCTGTAATCTCCGAACGGTTTGACAGCATAAAGCATACCCACATTTCGCCAGTTATGTCGAAGTCTCATGTAATGGGGGTGAACCTATTGCCATCAACCGGGCACAAATCGAGACTTCATGGCTGTTAGAATTTCCTGGTGGAAAAACCCAATTTTAAATTATGGTGAAACGATAGCATGAGATTCAACTAAATGTTATCAAATCGATATGATGCTAGATGATGTTTACTATGTATTATATAATATCAACAACAAAAAAACGTATACAGATCAAGTAGTACATGGAATGCTCATTAGACAATGCACCGATTAATCACACTTTCTTATAAGAAAGTATCTGTTTTTTAAATGAGAGGGAAAAAAACAGTAACATAATGCCATTATTATTTATTGATAGTTCTTCCAGTAATAATAAACTCAGCGATCATTGTGGCGACAGTCATTTCAACCAATAGCTTAATTGCCAAGACCCTCGACCAACACGGGCCAACACCTGAGGAGGCTCTCTTTAGGCAGCTGGATCAAGGGCTTGATACAGAAAGCGGTACTCCTGGATACGGCTTGTGTTGTTTGGAGGATCCTCTCTCTGGAGCCCCGGCCGCCGCCACTCGTAGCACCCTGCGCCCCGCACCCTGTTCCCGATACCGATGGGCTACTATTTTTACTTTTTTAGGGTTCCGTAGTCAACTAGGAACCCTTATAGTTTCGCCATGTCTGTCTGTCTGTCTGTCCGTCCTCGCTTAATCTCTGTGACCCTTAGCACTAGAAAGCTGAAATTTGGGACCAATATGTGTATCAATCACGCCGACAAAGTGCTAAAATAAAAATTGGAAAAAAATGTTTTATTAGGGTAGCCCCCCTATATGTAAAGTGGGAAGTGTTTTTTTTTTTAATTTTAACCCTAATGTGTGATATATTGTTGGAAAGGTATTTAAAAATGAATAGGGGTTTACTAAAATCATTTTTTGATAATGTCAATAATTTCGGAAATAATCGCCCCCTCTAACTTTTGAACCATAAGTTTAGAAAATACGAAAAAAATCTGAAAAGTAGAACTTTATAAGGACTTTCTAGGAAAATTATTTTGAACTTGGATGGAAACAACAGATGGAAACTGCAGTTAACCAATATAATTTGGTCCCTGAATCGTATGAGCGCCTATACAATCCAGAGGTCAAGTTTCATTTGCCCGTTTTTTTTTTTTAACTTCGTTTACATAATATTTTATTATCTACGGAACCCTACACTGAGCGTGGCCCGACACGCTCTTGGCCGGTTTTTTTTTAAATGATTTTTTTAAGAAGCACGTAATAATGTCAATAATGTACAAAGTATGTCAAATCTTTACTTAGTGACGGCTTAAGTAATCATTAAATATCTCTGAGTACCGCAGTAAGTGAACTCTCTGTTCATTAACTTCTCCATTATGAGTGTGCATTTTATGTTGATTGTGACAACAGTATTTTGAATGTCTTTAAAATCAGTCGCTCATTAAAAACAAGTGAGTTGCATGTGTTCAGTCGGTCATACACCTGTGAAAGCGTGTCGTTAAGTTTAGTTTATTTATTAATAATTTATTTTATCATAATACAAGACAGGTTTTGAAAATTGCCAATCAATGAAAAACTACTATCAATGAATGATAAGTAAATTAAATTATAAACCAAATATTTTAATCAAATCACAAATATTTAAAAAGAAAATCAAATGAAACCCATTTGCGTGTGGCTGAGATAGGAATGCTAAAAAATGTGTGGTGTTACGAAAATGGATAAAATAAGACATAAGTACGTAAGAGGAAGTCTGAAAGTGGTGGTGACTGAAAAGTTGTGACAATCGGTTGTCGTGGTATGGGTGTGTGATGCGGAGGAATGTGGAAAACGTCGTAAGGAAAGTATTGAGAATGAATGTGGAGGAGTATTAAAGTAGAAGAAGATCAAAGAAACGACGGATGGACTGTGTAAAGCATTATATGGTAATCAAGAAGGTGTCTGATGAAATGACGAGTAAAAGAGAAGTATGGAAGAGGACAACATGCTGCGCCGACCCCCAAATGAATTGGGGCAAGATAATGATGATAAAACACAAATATTTGTTAGTAAAATCCATTACGTGTAACCATTATTGTTGCCAAAGTTGTAGTAAAGTACAGATGAATATTCTTTTTATCCTTAAAAGATTTTTCAGACATCTGAACATGAGACTTAAACACTTCTGAGATAATGCAGATGCGTGTTCTGCTGTCCTTGAAACTGCTTCGTCTTACCGGTAAGTTATTATGCTGTATTTTTTTTACAAGTTCTTAAACTTGCATTGTTCATTAATAAATTATGTAGTTGTCTGCTTCACAATTTCCAGACCACGACCACTTGTTGGTATTTGATTAAGCTGAAATTTTGCATACATCTTAAGTTCTGGTTACAATACAGACATGACTTGATCCTTCAGCCAGGATCGCCTACTCACGAAATAACTCAACGGTTAATAGCACGGATACGAAAGGGGTTTGAATTAAATGGCCTACCTAACTATCGCCATTTTTTTTTCAATGTTAGTAGGTATAAATTGGGGGTTCTGGATCACTTGCTCTCGCGTCGCTCGAGCAAGTGATCTAGAACTCCCCAATTTATACCTACTATCATGATGGGAGTTCTAGATCATTGTACTATTAACTAATCGATGTCTTTTTTATCCACGGCGGTTTTTTAACTGATGAGCGAATGTTGCTACCGGTTCGTTGTAATTGCCTCAACAGTTTACGGCAGTTCGCTCGAACGGATGACCCAGAACTCCTCAATTTATACCGTCGTGTACCATCGTGATCTGTGATTCGGTCTACGATACAGCTGAATGATTGAATAATGTGTTTCGATCACTGGCGCGGCGTCGAACTACAGTGGAGCAAAATTATCGCGTGTAATTTATAAACAACAATATCATGTTGTTTATAAACTTGCTCTCGCGTCGCTCGAGCAAGTGATCTAGAACTCCCCAATTTATACCTACTATCATGATGGGAGTTCTAGATCATTGTACTATTAACTAATCGATGTCTTTTTTATCCACGGCGGTTTTTTAACTGATGAGCGAATGTTGCTACCGGTTCGTTGTAATTGCCTCAACAGTTCACGGCAGTTCGCTCGAACGGATGACCCAGAACTCCTCAATTTATACCGTCGTGTACCATCGTGATCTGTGATTCGGTCTACGATACAGCTGAATGATTGAATAATGTGTTTCGATCACTGGCGCGGCGTCGAACTACAGTGGAGCAAAATTATCGCGTGTAATTTATAAACAACAATATCATGGGTCGATAACTGCACCGCGTTGAATCGAAACGATGTGGTGCACCTGGCACACATAATGTATTAGGCTTTTTTTCCGTTAATGAGAAGTTAAGGACTGTTTACTGGAAATTATAACTTGGTGTGCAAAGCCGTGTGTAAAAGTACGTCGCGTTCAAATAAAAACATTAATAACAAAACGTTAGCAGCATGTTGCATCCAATAAATGTATTCATCAGCAATGTGAAATGATGTCAACAAACTTAATATTTAATTTATTAAGTTTTTTTTGGGACTACAAACATAATGTAACACAGCAATTTTCTAATTCCAGTGCAACAAAAAATTATAGATAAGACCTTTTGCTTTGGACTTCAATTGTTCCAGTTGTTCTAAAATAGATCTAATTTTTACAAGCTTATAGTTCATATTGCTTACGAAACAACGAAACGGCGATCGCGAAGTAGACAGTGTGGCGGCAAGACGCTTCGTAAAATAACATTAGATAAACATATTTGAGAGTTATAGCGGGAACAGTGGTGGCCTAGTGGTAACGATTGCGACTTACAAGTTGCAGGTCGTGGGTTCGAACCTAGGCTAGCGCTTTACTTTGTGTGAATTATTTCACCACCACTGTTCTCTGTGAGAGAAGCCTTTGTGCCAGTAGTGGGGGGGGACGGGGGGGGGAAAAAAGAGAAATTGAAATCTTATACGTAATCATAATTTAATGTAATCATATTAGCCTATCTTACCGCCTTGGTCCTCTGGATCAACCAGGATCCGCTCATGCAAGCTTGTGAGCATATTGATATAAACACATTTTTTATGACGACCAGATGGTTCTTTTATAGTCTTACGACGCGGAAAACTTTGCTTGTGAGATGTAGGATTTGAGGTTTTTAGTTCATCCGATGTGTCATAGATGGCGGAGCTTATACTTTTTGTAATTACACTAAATTCTGAATGTTTAATTTCCCAACGCTCTTGCAATCTCTTTCCATTAATATTAAAAATGAGCAGGATAGCTATATCTAACACAGCCTTTACGACTTGAGAGTTTAAAGAATAATAATAATATATAATAATATTCCACAACTATCACACAACGCCATCTAGTCCCAAGCTAAGCAGAGCTTGTGTTTTGGGTACTAGACAACTGATAAACATACTTATATATTTCTAAATACATACATATTATAGATAAATTACACCCAGACACAGAACAAATGATCGTGCTCATCACACAAACATTTGTCCTGGGTGGGAATCGAACCCACGACCTCCGGCATAGCAGTTAGGGTCACTAACCACTAGACCAACAGGCCAGTCGAAGCCAGTCGTAGAATAAGGTAGCGTTTCTTTATACATGACAAATAACTACCAGAGACCTCATTTTATTGGTTTCTTATATGTTTGTATGTATTCCGCCAGAGTTAATGGACACCTCATTCCTTTTACGATGTTCGTCTCAAGTCGCCTCCAAAAACTCTAATAAGGATAAAGTGCTGTGAAAACACTTTCCTTAACTAGAGTATTCGGATGCATTCACATTGCGATTTCAGTACGAGAAATGAATAAAATAAAATCTACTTTAAGTGCTCAGGTGTTAGAGATGAAATTCTAATAACAAGTATTGTTTTAAATAAAATTTCGAAGTAATTATTGTTGTAAACTCACTTATGACTAAGGCTTTAGGATTTACGTCTATAAAATAAGCATCTAAGATATCATTCCTTACATCTTGACATTGTTGTGCTGAAGTGCATTTCACTGGACAGTGAGTTTAAATTTGTTTGTGGTTGTTCATAAGTGTTGCAGTTGAAACAAAGTATGTGAGTATTCTATTTTATTTATTCATTTTTTTTTTCAGCAATATATACGACTGTAATAGTTAATTGTTTTACGACTGAAATTAATTAAGTTTAGATAATATGTATTTTATTCGTTTAATATTTCAAAAACTATTATAGGTTGGTACTTGTACTGTATTTGTTGTTTCATATTAATATTTTTATTACAAACGTAATAACTCTTGCTTCGTTGCTATATCATGCAATAAACATAAGACCTGGGGTTCGATTCCTAAGTTATTCAAAGTATTTTATTTTTCTGATACTGTAAATATATTATTCCCTATTCGATGAGATTTCACAACGGGGGCGAACAGTATACCTCTACCTAGCCTTTGAAGAATACGGGTGCTGTTGTTTCATGTTGCTACGAACTTTGGTAACAAAAATATTTATTGCATTTTTAATAATGTTTTCAGGGCTCAGTCGATGAATAATCCTTTTTGGTTTGAAGAAGAGGACATCGAGCCTTCAACGTCTCGAGCAACAAAAGAAAAGCCCTCGGCGGCTCAAAATAAAAAAAAACCTGTGAAGAGAGCTACAAAAGTGACTCAGAAGAAGAAGGCTTTGGTTTCTAAAAACCCTTTCGCTTCAGAATCGTCAGATAGCGACACCCCACCAGTTGTTACAACACCGGTTCCAAAAAGAAAACGAAATACCATCGTTTCAGATTCTGAGGTAAGATTTTTTTTTATAAAACATATCAAATTTTCATTTCATTATAAAACATTCATAAACTATCAGTATACTTATTTTTGCAGACATAAGTTTAAATAGACTTTTCTAATACTTAGATTATTTATAGTAATGGTAACGGTAGATAAAACAATGTAAAAGTCTCGAAATTTGCATAGGCAACATTTATAGAAACGTTTTTAGTCGTTTGTCGGTAGTGCTCATTTTAATAAGTGCTCATTTTTGAGAAGTGCACATTTTGCGTTGTGCACATACTGCGTCAAACCCTTATTTTAAATTTGTTTTTAATTACTTGCTCTCGCGCTTATTATTTTTAATTAAAACTAGATATCTTATGTATTTCAGGATGAATCATCTCGACCGCTGATCCGTGCTGCCACTCTGAAGAACTGCTTCACTCAACGAGTCGCTGATGGCTATACCTACCAATCAGACCCGGGCAGGGTTGGAAAATATTATTTTGAATTAAAAGTTTATAACACGAACGAAGTGGAAAAACTTGCTCCAAACGAGCGTTGGAAACAATCGCTTGCAACGTTAAAATTATCAACTGATAAAGATAATGTTGTGTGGAAGGCTTTAACACACCTTGTGAATACTGGAAAAGCTGAATTTATAGAAATTCAGCCTATTCTATACAGTAAACCTTCTTAAATTAAATTTCATTTTATTCAGTTTTTGTAACCACACTTCTTTTGTGCAAGTTTTTGTAATTTGCTAATAACTTTAATATAAGTCTGTTTAATCTTTTTTTTTTTATAAGTAGTAAACAAACTGAAATATTTTATAATAATCTATACAAAGAAATGTGAGAGTATTTTTTTTGGATTAAAAATAATTATTTTACATGTACTCTTTCAGAGGCTCGAACTATGAAATTTGAAACTTCGAAACTTTGAAATTTGAAAAACACGAAATAAGAAATTCTGAAATTAAAAAAACTGAGAAGTTTATATTTTACATGTACTTTTTTCAGAGGCTCGAACTATGAAATTTGAAACTTCGAAACTTCGAAACTATGAAACTTCGAAATTTGAAAACACGAAATAAGAAATTCTGAAATTAAAAACTGAGAAGTTTATATTTTACATGTACTTTTTTCAGAGGCTCGAACTCTGAAATTTGAAACTTCGAAACTTCGAAACTTCGAAATTTGAAAAACACGAAATAAGAAATTCTGAAATTAAAAACTGAGAAGTTTATATTTTACATGTACTTTTTTCAGTCTCGAACTATGAAATTTGAAACTTCGAAACTTCGAAACTTCGAAATTTGAAAAACACGAAATAAGAAATTCTGAAATTAAAAACTGAGAAGTTTATATTTTACATGTACTTTTTTCAGTCTCGAACTATGAAATTTGAAACTTCGAAACTTCGAAACTTCGAAATTTGAAAAAAACACAAAATAAGAAATTCTGAAATTAAAAACTGAAAAGTTTAAAAACCTGAAATAAGAAATTTCGAAATTGAAACTTTTATTTTACATGTACTTTTTCAGAGGCTCGAACTATGAAATTAAAAACTTCGAAATTTGAAAACACGAAATAAGAAATTCTGAAAATAAAAACTGAGAAGTTTAAAAAAAACCTGAAATAAGAAATTTCGAAATTGAAACTTGAAAAATTTTAAAAAACCCTAAATAAGAAATTCTGAAATTAAAAACTGAGAAATTTTAAAAAAACACAAAATAAGAAATTCTGAAAAAATAGTTTTTTTTTTTAAGATAAATTTTAAACATGTTTTTTTGTAAAGACTGTAATATTTATGTTTCAAAATTATCAGCACACAGTAGAACAAATATTCATAAATCTAATCGATTGCTCTGCTCCGAATTCGAAAATATTCAAATTATTGCTACAGCGTTTAAAAATAGAATCATAAGTTACAAAGTGAATCCACCTAAATCTAGTGAAGTAACAATAACTCCAGAAACGTTTTTAAATCAAATTTCCAAATCTGTATGTGATATTATCAATCTTATGATTCAAAAACATAAAGCAATTAAAGTCAATTTTGAATTATTTGTGTCATATGTTTTGCCAAAAAATAATGAAAGCTCTATGAAATCTTTCAATACCAAATATATGATAGCAGTTCCGAATACAAATATTTATAACATGTATTTTAAATGCTCTGAAAACTTAATATCTAAATGTTTAGAGTTTGAACTTGCCGAATCTGGCTGGACTATTGTTTGTATAAACCATTTGGAAATAAACATAAATAAGTACAATCCTTTAAGAGCTGGAACATACTTAGAATTGCCTAAGGTTATAAAAAACACAAAGTCATGTTTGAATATACGCAACAATGACAATCATTGTTTTTTGTGGTGTATTATTGCCCATATGTTCCCAAAAAGACTAAATGCTAATAGAATGCAATCGTACCCACACTATACGTTGCTTTTAAACATAAATGATATGTCTTTTCCACCAAGTTTCGATGATATTAAAATCTTTGAGAAAAATAATCCTTCTATAAGTGTGAATGTGTATGGTCTTGAAGCTAATAATCATGTAACGGGTCCTCTATATTTGACACGCAAACGAAAGCTTACACATGTCAATTTGTTGTACATAACGAAAGACGATAAAGCCCATTTTTGTTTAATAAAAAACTTTAGTCGCCTTGTGCATAGACAATTAACCAAACATAAATCTAAAGTATTTTTGTGTGATGAGTGTTTTTTGTATTATGACAATGAAGATAAATTATTAAATCACAATTGTAGTAGAATAAAAACAGTTTTGCCTGATGAACATAGCAAATTAAAATTTTCAAACTTTGAAAAAACCCAAAGAATTCCAATTGTTATATATGGAGATTTTGAAAGTTTGCTTTGCAATTACTCAGACAAAAATAAATCACTTTTTACTGAATCTGTACAGTCACATCAAGCATCGTCGTATGCTTATTATATTTGTTGCAAATCTAAACCTGAATTAAATGGTTTTGTTAGTTATAGAGGTCCAAACTGCGCACAAAAATTTGTTAAAACCATTACAAATGACATAAAAAGGCTGTATAAAATTTTACAAAATAAAGTACCAATGCTACCTCTTACTTCTGATGAGTTAAAATCATTCAAAAAAGTTCAATTCTGCCACATATGTAAAACCAAGTTTGCACAAAATGATATAAAAGTTAAAGATCATGATCATTTTACAGGTAAATATAGAGGTCCTGCCCACAATGCTTGTAATTTAAATTTGAAACAATGCCAGTTCATACCTATAGTTTTTCACAATCTATCTGGATATGATTCTCATTTATTTATAAAAGAGCTGTCGGATATAATTGGCAAAATAACTTTAATTCCGAAATCGAAAGAAAAGTACATATCGTTCACTAAAATCATGCCTATTGATAATAAAAATATAGTTCAGATGAAATTTATTGATTCGTTTAACTTTTTAAGTACTAGTTTAGATAAATTGGTAATAATGTTACACTCGGATGATTTTCAACACATGCGCTTGTTTTTTAATCAGGATCGTTTATTTAATTTAGCGTGTAGAAAAGGCGTATATTGTTATGATTATGTAGACAAATGGGAAAAATATGATGAAACCCAACTGCCAGAACAGTCAAAATTTTTCAATAAACTAACGGGAGAAAATATTTCAGCTGAAAATTATCAGCACGCTTTAAAAGTATGGCAAACTTTTAAAATAAAAAATTTAGGAGAGTATACAGACCTTTATTTAAAATGTGATGTGCTGTTATTATGCGATATTTTCGAAAAGTTTCGAGAAATGAGTTTACTTTATTATAATTTAGACCCATGCTATTATGTTTCATCACCATCGTTAAGTTGGGATGCTATGCTAATGTATACTAAAGTAGAGCTTGATTTAATATCTGATGTAGAAATGTACCAAATGTTAGAAAATGGAATTCGAGGAGGTCTTGCCCAATGCTCATTAAGATATGCCAAAGCTAATAACAAATATCAATCATCGTATAATAAGGACAAGGCAAGCACATACCTTATTTATCTGGACTGTGTGAATTTATACGGCTTTGCAATGATGCAGAAACTTCCAATGCGTAACTTCCGATTTCTTAATGATAATGAAATAAATAACTTCAATATAAATGATGTTGACAAAAACGATGATATAGGATACATTTTAGAGGTAGATTTATATTACCCACCTAACATTCATAATGCTCATTCGGATCTGCCATTTGCTGCCGAAAAATATTCTCCTATGCAAAACAAATGTAAAAAATTAATTGCAAATTTACACAGCAAACATCGTTTTGTTATCCATTATATACATTTACAAGAGTGCTTAAAAAATGGTTTAATATTGTTAAAAATATATAGAATATTATCATTCTATCAAGATAAGTTTTTAGAACCATACATTTTATTAAATACTTCTCTTAGGCAAAAAGCTAAATCGGATTTTGAAAAAGATTTTTTTAAGAAACAAAACAATTCTATTTTTGGAAAAACAATTGAAAACAAGCGGAAACAAGTTGATGTAAGGCTCGTAAAATTATGGAAAGATAAGTTAAATACAACCAACAAATTGTATGGCGCTGAAAGGTATATTAGTGCACCGCATTTTAAAGACTTGTCAATTATATCCGAAAATTTAGTAGCTATTCAATTAAATAAGACAAAAGTTATATTAGATCGTCCTATTTATATCGGATTTTCTATTCTTGAAATTTCTAAAACACATTTATATCATTTTCATTATTCTGTAATTAAGCAAATGTATGGAAATAATGTAATTTTATGTTATACTGATACTGACAGTTTACTTTATTTTGTAAAAACTGATGATTTTTATGAGGATATGAAAAACAATATTCGTTATTTTGACACAAGCAATTTTGAGGATAACAATATATATGGGTTACCTAAAACCAACATGAAAATGCCCGGCTATTTCAAAGACGAATTGGGTGGAGAGATTATTTCAGAATTTGTAGGTTTACGAGCTAAGTTGTATTGTGTACGCACTGAAAAAAAAACTATAAAGAAAGCAAAGGGAGTAACAAAGCCGATAACGAAAAAATTGGATATTGAAAAATATAAAAGGGCATTAATGTTTAATGATAACCTGCGAGATGATATGTATGTTATAAGATCTAAAAATCATCAAGTATTTACACAAAAATTAAATAAGCTCATCCTTAATAGTGATGACGATAAAAGGCAGAGAATTGAACGTAATTTTCACACTTTACCTTGGGGACATTATAGTTCAATACTTTAGTACTTGTAGGGTTATTCTATTTGTTCTACTGAGCTGAAACTATGTTGTAAGTTACAAAAGCTAATAACAATTGAATTAAATGTGTAATAAGTGTATAATCGAATAAAAAAATATGTAATAAATGAATGTAACTACATAAAATTAATAAATATACAATCAATATTTATTTGTTTTTTTTTTTCTTCCTTTCCGAAAGATTACTTTTATATCTAAGACTAAGCTTGTCATAACTAGCTTATGCCTTTTTTTATTTTATATAAACTGGGAATAGAAATCAAACTACAAATAGTTCATATTAAGGATTTATTAATAATAGTTATATTATAATGCTCTTTCAATAATTAGGCTGATAGGAGTTTCTCATTAAGTTTCTAATTGTCAAGACTTACAAAGAATTAGGTACACTTAATTTTTTAACTATCTTACCAACTAAATGTTCAGTCTCTTGCATGATATCATCATAGTCACTTCTTACTAAATATTGCACATTTACACTTGCACTATCGGGATCACTGCAGTTTATTTCACTGTTATCATCCAAATCATGTATTATAATTTTGACTATGTGACGAATGCGTCCTGTATCTCTCTTCATGATATAAGATGTATTTTGCAGAGACTTTGACTTGTTTTTTTTCTTTAAAGTTTGTTCCTTTTGTTTATTTATCCGACTCTCCTCACAGGCCTTTGCTGCTACTTCAGAGTACCAAGTCTCCCTATCTTGAGCATAATAAAATGGATTGGTAACTGGGTCTGAGTCGTCTATCAAATTCTGAAAGAATACCAAGAATATTATAACTAAACAGCATTAACTATGGATTTAATGTTTGATTTAAGATAATCCTAAAAATTACATACCCTTAAATGTTGCGGGTCGACGGGGCTGTAGGATGGCGAGTGTGACATGATTCTGCATAACAAAAAAAAGATGCAATACTTAATTATTACTATTACTTTAAATAATTAATTTAACAAATTAAAAAAAAAAAAAAAAACTTACCTTGAAAATATAAAATCGTAAACAAAATGACCTGCTAATGCAAAGAACGCCTGCGAAGTGATCGCTTATTTTATGATAGGTGCATACATAAGTTATTTGGCACGCGATGTGTAAACAAGATGAGACTAGAACCGTTCCTGTAGTGACAAGTCTAAAGATAGTGCAAAATGAACTATATATGTATATGTTAGGTAATAATTAAATTAATTGACAAGATGAAGTTGATCAAACAACCCATATCACTAAACGTTAAGAATATACATTTTGGCGAGTCTCCTCAAGAGATTAGACATAGTGCTTTGTTGCCAAATACGATTCGTTGTATTATTTGCGGTCCCTCTAATTGCGGTAAAACAAACGTTGTGATCAGTTTGTTATTGCATGAAAATGGGCTCAAATTTCAAAACCTTTACCTTTACTCGAAGACTAATTTTCAGCCAAAATATTGTTTTTTACGAGAAGTAATAAGAAGAGTACCTCAGATAAAATTCAATGAGTTCAATGACGATAAAGATGTCATATCTCCGAGTGAAGCTTTACCAAATTCTGTGTTTATATTTGATGATGTCGTGTGTGAAAATCAAATAAACATCCGGAATTATTTCTGTATGGGTAGACATAAGCAAATTGATTGCTTTTACTTATCGCAAACCTACTCAAAAATTCCGAAACAGTTGTTACGCGATAATGCCAACTTTCTTATAATATTTAAACAAGATGATGTGAACTTAAAGCATATCTATGAAGAACATGTAAATTCTGATCTACTATGGCATCAGTTTAAAAACATTTGTAAATCTGTTTGGAGTAACCCTTTTAACTTTCTTCTTATTAACAAAGAGTCACCATTAAACAATGGAAGGTATAGACAGAATTTTGATATTTTTTTAAACTTTGAATGAAGGTTCATACTTAAATATGAATTACATGCATGAATGCCGTTAGTATTATTTCTTTCTTAGCTGAATACAGTTGTTATTTTTATTGAAAGATGGAGACAAATATTAAAATGGAATTAGTGAAGTCTGTCGACTCCATAAAGAACAAAATAAAACAAATGAAAAATCAGGAACATACAATGAACTTGTCACTTGATAAAATGCTAAAACCTGTCACAGATCCTCTAAAAACTCTAGTTGATTCCAATAGACCTAAAGAAAAAATGAATCAAATTGAAAATACAACTCTAAATAACTCTGAAGGAATCGAATCCGATGAAAATAATACTAGTTCATCTACAAAGATCGATGACTATTACGATGCAAATCTAAATTCGGCCCAATTCATTGAAGAAAATGATAAAAAGGAATCTATAGATCATTTAGAAATGTCGTTAGAGGGTGATGATATCTTTGGTATTTATGATGGTGTTAGTATACCATTTGGAATTAGAAGTGAAAACAAAACATTAATGATGGGTAACTCAGCGGTATCATTTTCTAAAATTGATAGTTTGAATAACGATACTATCATTTTGATCAAAATTGGCGACAAAGCTTACAATTTAACAACTGGTCTAAAAGAACTTTTACTTCGAAGAAAACCTGATTTAAAGGTAATATCGAGCGAAGATAAAATTGTCTATAAAGATATGTTACATTATACAAATGCGCATAAAAGAGATTTTAATCCTAAAGGTCAAATAAGAGGTGACAAAGGTATAAAATATTGTAAAATAATTAAACCCCTATTTTCTGAATCGTCAAACGATGATAAACTTTCTCACACTAAACTTGGTGGAAACTTGCCAACGCTAAAAAAATACAAAAACAACACCGACTTGGTATATTGGGATGATCCTAACGAATTAGTCGAGAGATTGAAATTATTAGTAGCTTCAAGAGATGCTGGCAATACGAACCATGATAATGAAATTTTATCAATAATTGAAGAATTAAAAGAAGCCGGCATAATTCAAGAATAAATAGTCGTAACAATATGCTTTACATTCAGTATTATACATGAATTCAAGACAAATGTACTAAATTCTGAACATGAGCAAAGCCGATGTGGTAAACGAAATTCATAAAAATGTAAGGGTAAACTTTCCTCGAAGACATGTTATTTTGAAAGATATAGACGACCTGTGGCAAGCAGATTTAATTGATATGCAATCAATTTCAAAAGAAAATAAAAATTGTAGATTTATTCTTGCTGTTATTGATACATTTTCAAAGTACGCTTGGGCCTTTCCTCTGAAAACTAAAACCAAAGATGATGTGTGTAACTGTTTCAAAATTTTCCTAGTTAAAGGACGTGTTCCTAAAAATCTGCAAACAGATAATGGGACAGAATTTTATAATAATAAATTCCAAAAGCTTATGAAGTCAAATCAAATTAATCACTATTCAACATTCTCAACAAAAAAAGCTTCGATAGTTGAACGATTTATCAGAACATTGAAATCTAAACTTTATAAGGAATTTAGTTTAAAAGGCAACTATAATTGGGTAGATAATACCCTTAATGACGTTATTTACAAATACAATCACACTTACCATCGGACAATTGATGAAATCCCCGCTAACGTGGATAACAGTAATAAACAACGAATATTAGAAAGATACTTAAGGTTGGTAAAAAATGATAGTATAAGAAGCAAATTTAAAGTAGATGATTATGTACGTATCAGTAAGTACAAAGGAACATTTGAAAAAGGATATACCCCTAACTGGTCAACGGAAATATTTAAAATTAGAAAAATACAAAATACAACTCCTATCACCTACTTAATTGAAGATACAATCAGAGGTCAGCCTATTTTAGGGGCATTTTATGCGCAAGAGCTTCAAAAGACAAAACATCATAATGTTTATCTAGTCGAGAAAGTTCTTAAAAGAAAAGGAAACAGGGTTTTAGTAAAATGGCTGGGTTTGTCTTCTGCTGAAAACAGTTGGATTGATAAATCGAATATAGTATTATAAATAAAAAAAAATTAACTCAGAAGTTAGTCATTTGATTGATGAAGTGTGTAAGTATTTATTATAGCGCTCGATTCAGTTTTATTAGTCTTATGATGTGTATTGGAGAGAGTAGTCTTCTCAATTGGCTTATAAACAATTTACCATTTGAATTACACTTACCCGGATACAATTATTGCGGCCCTGGTACAAAATTAATTAAAAGGCTTGCAAATAGAGATAAAGGTATTAATAAATTAGACGAATATTGCAAAGAACACGATATTGCCTATCACAAATCATCAAACTTAAAGGATCGTCACAAAGCTGATTTAATTTTGTTAAAAAGGGCAAAAGAGCGAGCAGTTGCCTCGGATGCGAGTGTATGCGAAAAAATCATGGCACGTTTAGTAAGCAAGGCAATGTCTGCCAAAATTAAAACTGGCTGTGGCATAAAAATATGCAACAAAAAGCGCTCTCGGAAAGTTACATCGGGAAAAGGGTTAAAAAATAAATTTAAAAATATTGTTAGTAAAACGAAAAGACGCTTTAAAAAATTAAAGCCAAAATGCAAAAAAGTGGCGATAGAATTAGCTATGGCGGCCGCCAGAGAATTAGCTGACGATTCATCCATTAAACTTCCTCGGGTTATTCCAATACCGAAAAGTGGTGGTGTATTACCTTTGATTCCTATTTTTGCTGGATTATCGGCGGTGGGAGCATTAGCAGGCGGTGCAGCTGGTATTGCCAAAACTATAAATGAATTCAAGATAGCTAAAAAGCAATTGACTGAATCGAAGAGACACAATGAAAAAATGGAAGCTCTTTGCATTGGAAAAGGTTTACACCTTAAACCGCATAAACATGGGCTTGGAATCTTTATATCAAAAGAAAAAAACTAAGATATCGGCTACCCAAACGAGCCTTAACTAACTTTGACATTTTGAAGTATGGAAATAATATTCCTTATTTTCGAGGTGTATTTATGAGAGATGAGCTCCCTAAAAAACCTTTTAAAAAAGAGTGTGGAGTTGTTAATTTAGATAGTTCTAAAAATCCAGGTTCTCATTGGGTAGCCTATGCAAAAAACAATGATTATATTGAATATTTTGATAGTTATGGAAATCTTAAACCACCAAAGGAGTTTATAAAATACATCGGTGCTAAAGTACACTATAATTTTGATAATATACAGCGCGATCACCCTTACAATTGCGGACACCTATGTTTACATTTTTTAAATAATTTTTGGTGTAGTCCAGGAATAAAATGATCAGGATCTCCTAAAAGTGTTCAGTCTACTAGCATGTCTATAACGGTAACCATCTCTGGAAATAAATCAGAATTGGATACATTTTTTCAACCACCTCTGTATTTATCTGGTCAATATGAGTGTGGTTTGTTATACTTTTCAGTATTAAATTCAATACCAAATGTGCGTATTAATCACGACATTATTCCGGTGATCAGAATCGAATGCGATCTTATACACGGCACATACTCTAACGGGTTACCAACTCATATAATTCATGAATTTGTATCTAATGCTGCTACAGGTCAGCAAATCATAGAAATACCGCAAAACCTTATTTACTTTCCAGTGAACAAAAATACTATTACATCGATATCTATTAAGATAGTTGATCAATTTGGGTTCTGTATTAACTTTAGAGAAGAACACAAAAATATTGAACTACGCCTTCATATAAGAAAAATAAAATGATATTATATTATAAAAACCCTGTAGTTAACAAAAAGCGTCCTATTTCTTATACAACCACTAAGGTGCAAAGACGTAAGAAAAAAGTTATAAATTTAACTAAAGCAAATAAAGATTTTCTTAAAGCCCTAGGTTTAAAAGTATGAATATGCTACAGATTACTGAATTACCACACTTCGATACTTCGATTGAAAGTTATGAAGTCCATTCGTACAATCCCTACAACAACAGCTTTCGAGAAAACGATGAAATCAGAATTCCCATACACCAGCAAGACGTTTATGTGTTGCCATCAGCCAGCTCAATTTACGTCGAAGGGCAAGCAAGGTTCTTCGGTAAAGATGGAAATCCTATTAAGAAAACTATTACGTTCAGTAACAACCCTGTTATGTTTTTGTTTCAAGATATCAGATACGAAATAAATGGTATAGAAATAGATCGAATTAAAAATTCTGGAATAACATCAACAATAAAGTCATACGTTTCAATGAATGATGGAGAAAATAAAGTCGCTGCCTTGTGGGGTTGGAACATGGTTGGATTTAAAAGCGATGGTTATTTTAGTGCTATTGTTCCTCTTAATAAGATTTTAGGATTTGCTGAGGATTACAATAAAATTGTAATAAATTGTAAACATGAACTTATTCTGAATAGAAGTAACTCTAACTTAAACAGTTTTATATTAACTGACGATGTTGCGCATTTTCAAATAGATATGCAAAAAGTGCAATGGCGGGTGCCGCATATAAAAGTATCAGATCGGGAACGACTGACACTACTTAAACATTTAGAAAGAGATAAATCTATTCAGATAGCCTTTAGAAATTGGGATTTATACGAGTATCCTTTGCTCCCTAAAACTACAAAACATTGCTGGTCTGTTAAGACTGCCTCACAATTAGAGAAACCTCGGTATGTAATATTTTGCTTGCAAACCAGTAGAAAAAATAGTAAAACGAAAGACAGTTCTCTTTTCGATCACTGTGGGGTTACTAACGTAACTTTGTTTTTGAATTCACAATATTATCCTTACGAGCCTCTATGCTTAAATTTTTCCGAGAACAAATACAGTATATTATATGAAATGTATGTGAAATTTCGTCAGTCATATTACAACTGTCCTGCAGACCCCTTGCTTGACTTAACCGGTTTCAAGGAGAAGGCTCCTCTCTTTATTATAGACTGTTCAAGGCAAAACGATAGTTTAAAAAAAGGTCCCGTCGATGTGCGCTTGGAGATTGAATGTTCAGCACCAATACCAGACAACACAACTGGTTATTGTTTAATTATTAACGATCGACTTGTGGAATACAAACCTTTGAGTAACATAGTGCGCAGGTTATCATGACTGCCATTGTAGATGTTCAAGGGTTCAAAACAGAATCAAATTTATTTATCATTAAAGAAATTTCTATATTATGTAATAATAAAATTCAGGTGTTTTTAATTAAGCCCCCATTTCCATTTCGCGGTTTGACGGAGGCAGAAAAACGTCAAGTTACTTGGATTGAATGCAATAGGAAGATATACTGGGATGAAGGATTTGTGTCTTACATAAATTATCAGAATTTGATTGAAAATATTTTAAAAGATAAATGTGTTTACACCAAAGGTATAGAAAAAGTATTATGGTTAAAAGATATTTCAAATAATAATAATGTAAATAATTTAGAAGATAAATATTGTCCTAGTTTGATAAGCTTGTACAAAAAATATGAAGATTGTCATGATTTGTATAGTTGTATTTATCATGATTCAGTATGTGCTTTAAAAAATGTTTTATGTTTAAATAGATGGTGTATAGATAATAAAATTTTGATATAAATAATTCCTTGTTTAATTTTTCTTATCCCTCCCAAACCCATAAATGTTAATCTATATAAGTTGATAGCAACAACTTTACAACCCCATTATGCTTTTATAATTATCTACAGTAAGAAGTAGAAAATAAGTAAACAGAACATGTCGCAAAATAAATACAATCCGCGCTATGACATGTATAACACGTATAAAATGCGCGAATTATCATTTAATCATTATTGGGCAACGGTTGATTCGAGGAGAAGATTAGTGATGGAAATGGCTGACGCAGGATTTTTTTATTGTGGAAATGGTGTAAATGATAAAGCAGCTTGTTTCTCATGTGGAGGTGTTATAGAAGATTGGGAGATTTACGATGATCCTTGGTTGCAGCATGTTCAAAACTTTCCTGATTGCTTTTATTTAAATGCTGTGAAAGGAAAATACTATGTCGAAAATACAACGTACCGGTAGCAACATTCGCTCATCAGTTAAAAACCGCCGTGGATAAAAAGACATCGATTAGTTAATGATAGTACAATGATCCAGAACTCCCATCATGATAGTAGGTATAAATTGGGGAGTTCTGAATCACGCGCTCGAGCGACGCGAGAGCAAGTGATCCAGAACCCCCAATTTATACCTACTAATGTTACTTGTTTGTTTTTATTTTTCTTGGATTCTAGTTCTTCTTGCGTTAGAGGACTGTGACCGGGAGACAGCTGATATACGAGAGGGGAACCTCGGACAGAGTGCCCACTTCAACTGGCTCGGGGTACTTATTGTGCATCTACGTTAGTATGAGCTTTTTGTTTTCACCCAATCAAGCGATGACATCTCTTTCATCAACCCCATGTTTCTAGTTTTACCCGATTTTAGGCATCCCTGTCATGCCTACCACTCTGATCAGTTGACTCTGGCTGGTGATTCACCTATGTTCCTAATACGCTATGCGTTCTGAATATTCACTCTAATAAATTAAAAAAAAAAAAAATCTTACTCCGTTTACCATTAATTTGGTCTGCGCCATATGTTTCCTGACCATTTCTACTTCTTTCACGATCCACCTATCGGTTAACTTCGTTCTTGTTCAGATGTGATCACTAAGACAGATCCACTACACTGCTCTTTCCGTTGCTCTAAATTGTTACTTACTTGAAGTTTAGCAATTGACTGCTGGAACGGCCATGTCTCAATACCATACATCTTGTCAAGCTTGGTCAATATGCGTTCCCTGGGGTCTAAAGTAAGTTTACCCTTATAAACGAAGCCATTATTGTAAAAGGAATTATTGTAAAAGTTTTTATCTTCAATACAGGTGAATGGGGTGAAGGTCGTACTGCCATGACTGGGATCGTTCTCATCGATGTTAAACACGCGCTCGCTAACGCTGACGACGTCGTCAGGATACCAGAAGGGATCTTCAAGTGAGTACACATAATATCACGCGTGTTTATGCCCGAGGGATTAAGCAGAGGTGTCCTTGTAGCATACCTAGTAATTATGTAGTTCTATGAAGTAGTGAACTAATCTATTTAATACATGCTCTGAAAAATTATTCTGATGGATAAGCCAACTGCAAAGATGAGTACCTATGGTGAAATTGTCAGTAACGCAACAGAACTCACCTGACGTGAAGCGATGATGCAGCCTAGGTTGGAGCACGTTTGCCTGGAAGAAAACGACTTTTTTGCAACAACTAAACTATTTATTTTACAAATCTGTTGTTTTTTCTCCCTTTACAGGAAGAACAGCCGAGCCGTGTTCTTCCCTGCTCGGAACACTCCGAGGTTCGTGAAGCTGTCGTCTTACGTGACTCACCCGGAGTACCAGCACTCCACTCTCAACAGCATCGCCATCATCGAGCTGAAACTTGCCAAAGTCAAGGATTGTGAGTCTTATGTTTGTGAAGTTAAAGTCTTTATTGATGAGTTATGGAATGAGGCGTTACTTCACTGGAAGGGGCCCGCAAGTGGAAGGGGCCCACAAGGGCCGACGCCTGTCGAGGCTGCGGGTTGTCCGCAAGGGATACCGCGGCCTCGACATGAAGGGCGAAGAAGGAACATGGGTGGTTTTTAGTCAGTAGAAGTCTGACACTCCCTTTCGCTCTGCCCAAGAGCGGGAGGGGTTATTTGATGATTTCCCACCCCCCAAAAAAAAAAAAAAGGCGTTACTTCACAGAAATCCATATGCAAATAGTATTGTGTGAAGGGTGTGACGAGCTATGTCTTCGCTGCAGCGGCACTGTTGGCATTCTGAAGTCGCCTCCCGTCTAACCACTTTGTGCAGGTTTTTGCCAAAACAGCCATTCGACAACACCACTGCTAACGGCTGAGGTCTAAACGAAACTAGCCAGAGGCCACCATCCGGACATCGGAACCGGTCTTGTTATTTTTTTGTTAGAGGGTGGGAAATCATCAAATGACTCCCCCGCTCTGAGCTGAACGGTATGGAGTGTCAGACTTCTGCTGACTAAAAACCACCCATGTTCCTTCTTAGCCCTTTCTGTCCGAGGCCGCCGTCACCTTATCACTTTCGAACAACCCACAGCCCCAACAGGCATCGGAACCGGTCTCAGATCAACTAACTACGGTAGTCATTGGATCAGAAACCGTGGACTTGAACCCCATTACAATGCACGATCACCTGGTGGTTGGTACACGCCCAGTGAAATGCCACCTGAAAGAATCTTTCAACGCAGATACGAGTAATGTTCTCTTTCAGTTCCGCTGACTGCTATCTGCATGCCCGCCCCCCACACACCTCATGCCTTGAGAGATCTCTACCTCACCGGTATTACGGACAGTAAGTACTTCTTAAATAATAATTATGTGCTTGACATAATATTTATGTATTATGACTTAACATACGTTAAGTAGATATACGAGTAGTAGGGTTAGAAAGATATAGAAGTTCCACAAATGCCTCGTTCATGAGTGCTCGGTAGCGCTACTGCTGAGTTTAACGTTCAGGGTTCGATTCACAGGTCGGGAAAAGAGTTAATTAAGAAAAAACTAACACAACCACTAATTAGCAAAAGAAAACATTAAAATAACTTTGTTTGCGGAAGTCGATGACTTTGTTTGTTTCATTGACGTTTTTGCTACCGACTTTCGAACGTTAAGTTATTTTTTGTGTTTTTAGGAGTAGTTTTTTTGCAAAAAGTGTTTTATCCACCGAGGAACTTATAGTAGCAAACATGGAGTTTGTGCCCAGTTAATGACATATTTTTGTGGTTCTGTTCGAATTATTCCACTACCCACTGTTTCTCGTTTTGCTCAGCTCCCAAGAGATGTAGCGCTGTGTTATTCCTCAAAAATTGGGTTATCGAATCTCTCAAACAAACATTTCAGCTTTAATGGTAAAGATTTATGACATCTAAAACGTTTATATAACAATATTTTCGTTTTGCAGGTAACAAAAAATTGGAGAAAATTGTTTACAAAATACAATATCTGGATTACGAATCATGCGAAGATTATGATGACAATAGGTGGGCAAGAGTAAGTGAAACCAACTCATATCATCAACTTCTGGGAGTCCACTTTTTAGAGCTTGATATCATCATTCTCTTGCCCACCAATTAATTTGTGGTTGGCGCAACATGTCTTGTTCTTCCATACTTCTCTGTTTTCGTCATTTCAGTAGTCACCTCCTTTCTATCCGTATCACATAGTCCATCCATCGTTTCTTTGGTCATACTCAACATTTTCCTCATTCCTCCGCATCAAATTTCCATACCACGACAACCGTTTTCTACACAACTTTTCAGCCACCGGCGCCACTTTCAGACTTCCTCTTATGTACTCATTTCTTATTTTGTCCATTCGCGTAAAACCGCACAAAGCATTCTCATCTCAGCCACACATGTGGCTGAGATTTAGGCATTTACATTAATGCCTTTCATTTATCCATTTTGTGGCCCAACATTCTGATCCATACAAGACAGCAGGTCTAACAATTGTTTTATAAATGTTCCCCTTTAGTTTAAGGGGAAAGCGGGAGTCGCAGATTGTTCTCGTGACCTGCCGCCATTTCATCCATCCCTTGTTAATTCTGCGCTTAACACTACGGTCTCTTTCAACATCGCTTTGCACAACTGAACCGAGATACCGGAAGTCGGAGCAGACCGGAAGAAACACGCTATCTAGCGCTATGACTCCAGGGCTGGAGAGACCGCCGAAATCGCAGAACATATATTCGATTTTAGTTCTGCTAATTTTCAAGCCAACATTCTCCAGCTTCTGTTGCCATTTCTCCAATTTACTCTGGATCTCAGGTCCATCTTCACTGACAAGGACAATGTAAAGTGTAAAGACATTAAAAGTTATTTAACACACACTCAAAACCTAGAGCTAGTCATGAAGATTGCTGTCTCAACTCCAAATAACTTGGGATGAGGGTATGAAAATGCTTTAATGTTTCTGTTTGCAGGTAACACCCCAAAATGTCAGTCAGCCTGCATATTTGTGCGGGTACGCACCGAACACTGTGAGACAGTGCGTTTGGGAGAACGGAATGGCGCTCGTGTCCAACGCTACAGGAACTTTTAACCTGGTTTGTTTACTGGTACAACAATAATGACCCCCATACAAAGCAAATCATCTCTTGTGTGAGGAGGGGTACTGAATACGTGGTGACCCTCTTCCAACCCCAAAATGACATTATATCCTTGTAGAGTACTACGCACTGCCATGAGGAGTTTGGATTTGTGCCCGCACGCCCCCTATTACATGGAATTTAAATATAACTGGTGAAATAGGATGCTTTTATGTTCGGTCAGCAACAGCAGTAGCTTAACATTTCGGAATTTTAATTATTTGATGTACAGGACTCCAGCTATTATTTTTAATGTTTCAGAAGTTTTTTTTTTAAATATTTCATAATCTTCAATAACCTGTTGGTACGAGGAATATCTAACAGAAACCAGCTTAGAAACTTGTGTTAATCTACTTCTGATGCTGACTGTATCTATAATTTGTATGGAGCACATAATAAGCAGTATTGTATCCATCTATCATCAGATTGGCTTGGCCGTGTATGGTCACGGCTGCACCTCGCCCGCTCGCTTCATAGACTTGTTCCCGTACATGTCCTGGATCCACTCCATCATCAGGCCAGATGGTGATAACTTGCGGCGCAAGACGGGAGCCAACAAACCTATCCCAAATGTTCCCATACACAAATTGTTTGAGTAAGTGTTCTGATATCAGCACCCATCTACCATTTTATCGATGTTCAAACTATAAGTTTTATGTACGTTTTCTGGTCCACATCTACCTAGCCTTTTCTCAACTACATTGGGGTCGGCTTCCAGCTCCGACCTTGAATGATTGCCGTCCTTTGAGGCTGGTAATCTTTTAACTGCTAGGGCGTGTCATGCTGCTGCCCTTATCCCAATTTCTCTCAAAGTCTTCGTTGTCCATTCTGCTCTATTACTTGTCATCTCAGCAGTCACCTCCTTTCGAGCCATATCATCCTTCACATACTCCGTCCATCGTTTTTTTGGTCATACCCAACATTTTCGTAATTCCTCTGCATCACAAATGTCTATACCACGAAAACCAATTACCACACAACCTCTAAGTCACCGGCACTAGTTTCAGACTTCCTCTTATAACCATATTCCTATAATGATTTTGCTAAGTGTAAAAGTGTACCTATGATTTTTTTTTTAAGGGTGGACAGTTCCATTAGTGTCCATGACGTTTGTAACCCATGCACTTTTAACCGACCTACATTTTAGAATGGGCAACTGCAGTATTTTCATAATATCCCCGTGGCTAGATTGTACTTTATTTCTTTTTGTTCTTGACTATTCAAAAGTGGCCATTTTTTATCTATTTGTAAGTGTTCGAGTTGTACGTATTATTTCAGAGCGAAACATGCTCGTCGTCAGAACGTGTTAAACCATGACTCCGAGCCTTACCCGTTCGATGTGGAGTCCCTGAAGTTTCACTTCGTCAAGCCGACCAAAGATAACAATTCTGTCATCATCACGATTAGTAAGTACTACTAAGTAAGTACTAAGTTCAGACGGCACGGTTGGCGTAGTGGCTCAAGCAGCTGACTGCTGCGCTACGTGTCGCGGGTTCGATCACCTAAAACAAATATTTCTATGGCCTACAGATAGTTGTTTCGGGTCTGGGTATTTGTGTATGTGAGTTTAAATGTTTATGAACGCACCCAAGATAATATACAGGAGAAATTCCAAGTGAGTTTCTAAATAAAACGTTGCCGACGTTTTATTTAAAACGAGAAGCTATAATTTTTGTGAACAAAGAACTTCTAGTTACCAATTTACGTAGCGACAAATCAATCAATCCTGAAATTTCGGGTATCTTGGGCTGGCGGATGTGCAGTTTGTGCCCAGCATTAACTGACCCCTCTTCTCACACCACTTGCTCTCTTATTCTTTATACGAGGGGTCAGGTAATGCTGGCCACTTAGCAACCTGAG
Organism: Diarsia brunnea; assembly: GCA_949774965.1. Lineage (NCBI taxonomy): Eukaryota > Metazoa > Arthropoda > Insecta > Lepidoptera > Noctuidae > Diarsia > Diarsia brunnea. The sequence continues at coordinate 14,511,625 of OX459020.1, read as the reverse complement.
TTTACTGCCTCGCGGAACACGTGATTATCATTGGTGTCGTTAGTCGTGGACTGAACTTGAGTCAGACTTGACACGCCATATTCTGCTCCATTAGACATATTGACAGCTACAGTTTGTATGTAATTTGACATAAACGATCTTTAATGTTTATTACAGTATCATGTGGCATTTTCAGCAGCAGAATGCATCTTAGGGTTTGACAAGGATGACTGATGTAGGAGGTACGGAAGAAAGTACCTTTTCCGAATTTCCGCCATTTGCGGTAAAAAAATAATTTTAGCCCTTGTCGGTGTAACTTCATTTGTATATTCATGCCAAACAGCTTTCTAGTACAGTCTTTGAGCTATAGTGCGGAAAAACAGATAGACAGACGGACAAGGCGAAACTATAAGGATTCCTTGTTGACTACGGAACCCTAAAAATGGACTTGAGTTGGCACTGTAGATATGTTGGTGTTATTTCAGAGACCGACAAATGGGAGTTACACGCCGACGCCTGCTCCAAGCCCAGAAACCTCGTATATAGGGAGAACTTCGACTTGACAGCGGTGGACCATTTAAGGGGATCGGTGACTTATAAGGTTCGACAGCCATTTTAAATTTGTCCAGATCATTAATAATACAGCATGTATGCATGAGGAGCTCGCGCCTTAATAAAACAGCTGAATTTAACAGCTGCTCGGGTGATCTGTAGTTTTCTGGTATACATGGTCGAACACTCCTCACATAGCGACTTTCCCCCGTGTCTTGGAAAGCAACAACAATGGTTGTCAATTGTAGATCTTCTGCGAAGATACCGTGCAAGTTCCGTTGCGCGGTGTCTTCTCGTCCAACTTACCACAGTATCTCAAGACGAAAGTCTATGACCAGTGTGTGTTGCCAGTGATTACATACGGGACCGAAACGTGGTCACTCACAATGGGCCTCATCAGAAATCTCAGAGTCACCCAAAGGGCAATGGAGAGGGCTATGCACGAGTTTCCTCGCGTGATCGAATCAGAAATGAGGATATCCGCATGAGATCCAAGGTTACCGACGTAGCCCGAAGAATCGCCAGAATTTAGTGGCACCATATTGCTCGCAGAACGGATGGCCGATGGGGCCGAAAAGATCTGGAGTGTCGAACGCAAACCGGAAGACGTTGCGTTGAAAGGCCTCCCACTAGGTGGACTGATGATCTGGTGAAGGTTGCGGGTACCCGCTGGATGCGAGACGCACGGGACCGGTCAATATGGCGACACCTGGGGAAGGCCTATGTCCAGCGGGAGACTTCTTTTGGCTGATATGATGATGTTGATGATGAGGATGAACAATAATTCACTTTTGCTTTCAGTTGAAATTTTACGACTTCCGCGTAAAGATGTTAGCCTGTGTCCGTCTCACTGTAAGTATTAGAAAGTAGTTTCTTTATTACGAGCTATTGATTCCACGCATTGAAGAATCCCTCAATCAGCTTGAGGTCCTAGGTTCGATTCCCAGGTTGGTCCGTCAAGAATTTCTTTCTTTTAATGCAGACGAAGCTCATAATTTGCCAAACTAAAAAACAAAATCGAAATCGGTTCATGCATTCGGGAGCTACGATGCCACAGACACGTCAAATTTATAACACCCCGTCGTTTTTGCGTCGGGTGTTAAAAATGGAACTGGGGAGACCTATAGTCTGGATGGCAATTAATTTTTTTATAATATTTTGTACCCCATCAAAATGTTTTCCTATTTAACCCAAAGGTTGACTGGTAGAGAATACCTTGTCACATTGACCTCGCCTATGTACCACTATTGTACCTACATCGAGAAAACTGGGAGGGGATGAGGGTATGCCTTTGCAAGAGAGGGACTGTTAAGGTTAAAAAAAACAAATAATATATTATCTACTAATTTACTAGATTCCAATTAGTAAAGTACATATAAAAATAATACTAAAGTCAAACGTAGGTTAACAAATAAAAAAAATAACGATTTTGATTTTATTTTCTTTTACAGTTCGATTGCAAGGACAGATCAAATGCTATTCTAAAATTCAAAGAAGAACTGGTCGACAATAGGGAAGGTACGGAGTTGCGTGAGGAATCCGGGGAGACACCCGAAGAATTATTCAAATACTTTCCTATCGTGAAAAACGAAGCATCAAATAAGGATAAAGACTTGTACAGACCGATTGCCATAAACGATGAAAACGTCAATTATTCTAGATACGTTATGAATTGTGATTTGTTTGTTACATTCGATTTCGATGAGAGGGCTGTAATGCAGTTTGATATGTTTGCGGGATCAGCTGTTGTGTCTGCTCCTATCAAGATCGATCCAGAAACGACAACTATCCCTAGTCTAGATACAACAAAAGATTACACCACTACTACAGATTTTCCAGGGAAAATTTCAAGAAGAAGAACAGGGGTGAGTTATTGACGATGCGTAAAACCTTTTTAGGGTTCCGTAGTCAACAAGGAACCCGCATAGTTTCGCCGTCTGTCCGTCTGTCTGTCCGCACTATTGCTCAAAGACTCTTAGTACTAGAAAGCTGTAATTTGGCATGAAAATACAGATGAGTTACGACGAAAAAGTGGTAAAATAAAATCTCCTGTCGGTACCAGCTGTCAGTCATACCGTACCGACCAGATGTTGCGCCAAAACGAACACATGGCGTTATCATCCGGTAGGCACGTGTCAGTCACACCTTGGTTCGGTCGCTCCCATGCTCTATAAAACCACCTTTCATAACTTTGAAAGGTGCGATTCAGAGTGTACCGTTAGACCCACCGCTTATACTTACGTATACGGTTTACCAATGAAGTCGATGCGCTCTTTGATACGGGACATATAGTCTCGAGGACTGATATCAGTCCCCGCAAATGGCGGCCTCACAAAGCGCATTACTCGAGGACGATTGTTGCCCTCTCGGAAGCAGATTTGCCGATGAGCGCTCTGGCACCAGAAATGCGTCGTTCAATTCTGTACTGCCAAACCGTTACATCTAGTTTCGGTCGTGTAGCTCTGTCATCTGGTTTCACATGAGCTACACAACATGCTGTTACAGCCGCGCAATACAGGATTGAATGAACATCAGTGAGATTTTCGCAGTTATCAAAATAGCTTGACAACTGCGAATCCAGAACAGCCACCAGCGCCCTATTTCTATTATGCATGGGCAAAGGAGGTAACCGTGGTCTAAGTTCGGGTGTCATGAACCGATATTCTCGGATCGCACCCTCCAAAGTACTCCTCATCTCCTCACTGCACTGGTTACTTACATTAGTAACCATGTCATTACTCACGCCGTTTTCACGAATAATTGTTGTGGTAGAACTGTGGTGGCCTGCAACGGCGTAGCAATGACATAGCCACTCTGCATTTCAGTCCGCAATCGATCAAGTTGGTGTCATCGAACATACAATTACGTTGGATGACTCACACGCACGGCGCACCTGATTCGACAGTCGTTGTGCCGATGCGTTGATAGCTGGCTCAAGCACCTGAAATAGGGAGAGCATCATCATCACGAGCTGGCTCATTCGCTCAGAAGCAATAAATATTAAACATTGGTTCTCCACATTTACTGCCTCTAAATCAAACTTGGCCACCAAAAAATCTATTTTCAAGCTTTTAGTTTTAATTTCGTTAATTTATATTCCTCACTCCCTTTCAATATAGTGTACATTAATTTACAATAAGTTTCATTTCTTGCTACCCATATTGAGGGAGTTTAAAAAAAAACGACATTTTGTGCTGGCGGCTATCTTGGATTTGAAATTTGTCATAGTATTCTACTAATCAAGCCCTTTCATTTGATACCCATATTGATAAAGTTGTGAAAAAAATATGCGACCATCTTGGACCGATTTTCATCAAACATAGCTAAGAACACTCTCGACTAATTCACCTTTCAAACAAAAAAAAACAGTGCGCCGACCCCAAATAAATTGGGATAAGGGCAGGAGAATGATGAAACAAAAAAAAAACAGAATTAAGATTGGTTCATGCGTTCGTGAGCTACGATGCCATAGACAGACACACACACAGACACGTCAAACTTATAACACCCCGTTGTTTTTGCGTCGGGGGTTAATAACCGAAGACAAATCAATAATTTCATGAAAATCGTTGAAGCCGTTTTCAGAGATTCAGATTATTTATATGCAAGAATTGCTCGTTTAAAGGTATTAGATAGATAATACTTTTACCTCTCGCGTATCATGTCAGTATTCAGTTAATTTGTGAAACTGAAACAAACGCTGTTTCACAGGCAAGACCAGTTGCAGCTTGGGGAATAGACAATTGGAAGGATTACATGGTAAGAGAGGCCAAGGTGAGGCTTGTAGTTGATGTAGAGAAACCACGGGAGGTACAGGAGACTCAAAGTGCAGCGCGCATTGAGGAGGCGCCCGGAGCTGTGGTGATGACCTGCTGGCTGATAGGTTCCTGTCTGAGGAGGCTGTTCTCCATTCATTAGTACACGCTAGATTGTACCTCCATGTACCTGGTGCTGGAGAACTGGAAATGTCAAAAATTATTTGGTCGTTTGATTTTTCAATATTTTTTACATATTATATGGTTTTTAATTTGTTTCTGTTTTTGTTATGAGCACAATGTGGTATTCTCGCTGTGTTAAATGTATAAAGAAATAAATGTAAACGTCGTGTAGGTAAGCATCGCCAACTCTGTACGAGGTTATGGGTTCAAATGTACACTATTATTGTTTGTTTGGTTGAACGCGCTATCTTAGTAACTTTTAAATGGAATATTACAAAATATTTTTGTGTTGAATCCTGAAAGCCCCACGACCCCATTTATCGGCGAAGGTTAAGCTACATTATGTGACGCAAACGAAGTTGCGCGGGGTAGTTAAACAATTATAAAATACACGTCTGTAATATTGAGATAAGATCAATTACAATAACACTTTACCCGACCCGGGAATCAATCCCAGGACTATATGCTGAGAAGTCTACCACTAGAGCAACGAAGCAGCCGTACAGAATCTGTGCGGCAAAAACATGAGTGTTTTCTACATTAATTAAAGAACAAAACATAATATGAACAGAAACAACACAGTTACTATAGGATGTTTACTGGAATCTCTAACGTACACAAATATGTCATGTTACACAGACTAACTAGACACATGGAGTGCTTATTTGAACCAACCTTAAAAAGTAGCCTATAAACCCGACTGAAAAGCAAAAAACAAACATATTCGGACCCATTTGATGCGCCTGCTTCCAAATGTGCTCCCAAACAAGCACATCTGGATTGATTCCGTTTTTCTGCCACTGACTTCTGTAACTGAAGTTTTTGTGAAGATCATCATCATTCTCTTGCCCTTATCCCAATTCATTTGGGGTCGGCGAAGCATGTCTTCCTCTTCCATACTTCTAATAAAAGAAGATAATTCTAAGATAATTTCATTTATTGCCCGTGGTCCACCCGCCTAGTCCACCTTTTATTTTTTTGTAAAAAAAGTTTGTGATCCTTTCAAAGATCAAGATCAAGTAATTTGATTTCGGTAATCAAAATGAGAATCCATTTTATTTGTATAAGTTTGTTGAAGTGAATACAGATGAACAATGAATTCTCCATTTTTAACCACTCTGTGTCTACGTGTTAATTGTGTTGTTTGAGTAAATAACACAGTTTTAACGAATGTCTTTATTATTAGTCATTTGTAACAGTGCTAGTGGCATGTATTCATAAATCTTTATTTTAATATTATAAAGAAGTAAAGTTTGGATATAGTGGCTAACTAATCTTTAAAGCTGTTCAGTATTTATTTTGAATATTCCAATTTTAGAGTAAGTGACTATGTCAGTTTAAAAACTTATATACTAATACGATTCCGAACATATATATTTTTTAAATCAATTATTTAGGAAACTATTTAATCACCGATTGTAATAGGCCGTGGTTAAAACGTTGATATAAGTTTCGACAATAACGAGAGCAAAGTTAGCTGCTAGTCTCCATGTCAAACTGTGAATGAATTTTTGAAACGAAGACATAACAAATGCTGTTCCTTAAATTCCTGCTATTTCTTAGTGTTGGTGAGTGTTTTACTTTTCTTTACTATTTTGTCACCATACCTACCTTCTTTTTGAGTTGAAAAATCATTAAATGACCCCAATGTCAGTGGCTAACATAGTGTCCATCGATTAACTGTCAGTTTAGTACAAAATGTAACCATTTGACAGTTAATCGATGGACACTATGATAGCCACTGACATTTAAAAAAATACGCAATAGCCCTGCTGAACGGAGCTAAAGGGACTGTCAGATTTGTACCGACTAAAATACACATGTTCCTTCTTAGCCGTTTGTATTTCAGGGCCGCGGTATTTCTTTCGAACAGTTCCGCAGTCCCGGCAAGCATCGGTCCTTGCAATTTGCTGACTTATTTTGGCTTTCAAACTTGTTACGTGTATAGGAACGTTTGGCCTCGTGGCTGGTCTGACAGTGGAACACTGCGACGGACATGCGCCGCTGGTGCGGGAGGGCAACCTTGGCCAGAGCGGCGACTTCAGCTGGCTTGGAGTACTCAACGTGCATCTGTGTTAGTACTAACATCTTGTTTATTATATTAGAGATAAAAACCGGCCAAGTGCGAGTCGGACTCGCGCACCGAGGGTTCCGTACAAACTAAGTTTTAAATTATTGAAAATATTTTCCGAATTTGTTATTATAAATGATATAACAAAAAAAAAATGCGACGTTGACGTAAAAATATAAGCCGTTTTTTCGTACCAAATTTCAAGATTCTGAGTTCACGGAAAGACTCCACGGGTTTTGATTCCCTTACGAGTGTCGAAAATTTTCGGAAATTTGCGCCAAATACCGCTGTATCTTTTGATTGCGTTGGCTTAGAAGTTTGATTTTTTCACAGCTTTAAGGGACAGTAGACTTGAATATTTGACATACATTTCAGCTTGATACCTCTACGCGTTCCTGAGAAAAAGGGTCCTGACAGACAGACAGACGGACGGACAACAAAGTGATCCTATAAGGATTCCGTTTTTTCCTTTCGGGGTACGGAACCCTAAATATTGACTCATCCATTTCATTATTCAAAACGACAGCCTGTTTACTATGTGTATAATTTACTACATTGACAGACGATGGTGACAAATATCATACAGCCGTATCTGGGATAGTACTCATCAAGATCAAACACGCGCTCGCTAATGCCGACGACGTGGTCAGGATACCACAACGGATCTTCAAGTAAGTTTGAGGAATTGGAGATGATAATATTATTGTGATGAAATGGCTACTTCGTTGGTCTAGTCGTCCTGGGATTTACTATCACGAATTTCTCAGTAGCAGCCATGGATTCTGGATATATATCATGAATCCATGGCATCGGACCATTCATGCACGAATGCATGAATGGTCCGATTCATGAAAATTGCCCTTTTTTGTTGGAGGGTGGGAAATCATGAAATGAGTCCTCCCATTCTAGGCGGAGAGAAAGGGAGTGTCAGACTTCTACTAATTAAAAACCACCCATGTTTCTTCTTAGCCCTTTGTGTCCGGGGTTGCGGTATCTCTTTCAAAGAACTCGCAGCCCCGGCAGATGAAATTTAGCTTGACCGCGATATGAATCTCTCCAAGATAAACTCGTACCACAAAAAACACGTTAAGTGGTTGATCCTGTACCTAATCTCTCTCTGGTCGTGGTAAATTGCCTTCCAATATAGCTATGAGATTGAGGGTAGAGAGCGAGAATACGGGTGTTTACGCAAACAAGCATGCTCTGCATCTCCCATGTCGAAAGCATAGACTACTACTATCAAGGTGCCAGTCAAAGACTAAAGTGTTACACTCTGGTATTAAACATGTGCCATAGGCGGCTGTAGTCTTTTAACTTTACTGCCACGAGCATTTTTCTTATAGCAGTTTTAAATATAAGCTTAGTACTTTTTGAGTTGGAGATGGATATCGAACTGTACAAGGGAACGGTCAGACGTCAGGACATCAAGCTTCTTCAATTTGTCTTTATTTAATAGATTTTCAATTATATCGCTAAAGTATTAGCATACTTTCTCGGGTGAGCCGTCGACATCGTTCTCATCGACTAACAAAAATCTCTCCTCGTCTGCTACAGAAAAAGCCGTGCTATGTTTTTGTCAGCCAACAGCACTCCGTGGTACGTCGCGCCTGTTTCATACGTCATCCACCCGGAGTATGAGTCCTCCAGCGTCAACAGCATCGCCATCATCGAGTTGGACCTTCACAGGGGAGACACAAGTGAGTTCTGGAGTAATTCTTGTCTTATTTGTTGGAATTTCTTTAAGAAGCCAAGGTTAAGCTACCTAGTGGGAGACTCAGCGGTGGTTACGCCTCCCATTAGACTAACCGATGATATCGTTAGAGTCGAGGGAAACCGGTGGTTGCATGGTGGATGTGCTTTTGTCCAGCAGTGGAAGTCTTCTGTTTGGTAATGATGAGAAGTTACATGAGGACTTCATCATGGCCCAGAACTAACCACATGACTAATTCTGACACCATCAACCTATACTGAGCCTACAAAGTGGATATGCATGTTATGTGAGGAGTTAGTGGCTAAATAGTAGCAGCCGCTCGGGTCTATCTGCAGGTTAAGCCGTGCTTGCCTAGGTTTGTCCGTGGATGGTTTACCATCCCTTACATACCGAGTTTCCTTCGTGCTTCGAAAAGTTGTTTTTGTACATCTTTGACGACAGACGTTTTTAAAACCAATTCATTTTTGCTTTTCAGTTCCGTTGACTCCTATCTGCCTGCCCACCGCTGACTCATACAATAGTTCTTATCTCATCGGTTTTACTGACGGTAAGATTTCTTATTCCTTTCTATAATTTATTCTTTATTTTAAGAACAAATAAATAATTGACATTTCTTCCTGAAATTCCACTGCAAATATTTATAGCCTTTCGTTAAGTACCTAAACTTTATGCGAACTGATGCGACGAGGAAGTAATCAACGCTTTCATTGTTTTCAAACTGCAACGAATTATTCGATTTGAGTAAATAGACATATAATATTTGATTGCATTGCAGAAAATCAAGTGTTGGAGAAATTGATTCGTAGAATATCATTTTTGGATAAAACAGTTTGTGAAGAATTTTATTACAGAGCTGGGGTAAGTATTATGCATTTTATTTACATTTTGATTTGATTTGTGATGTGACAACGCCTGCCAAGAAAACAAACAGTTTGCAGCATTTCCTGCGACGCGACTTGCGCGCCGCGCAATATATTTATAGTCCTCCTGACTAGTCCTGACCATTTTCGGTTATGGCGGTCAATCTTAGCGAACATAAGCCGGCGGCGCCGGAAACTATAATGCACAAGTGCGTGAGCAGGCAGAGGCATAGGTGCATTCTCTCTTAATTTCCGCTAACATTGGCCACCGTAGCAGAAAACGGCCAGCACTTTACATACTCGTATACCACACCGCACGCAAGTCGCGTCGCAGTGACGCAAAGATCTTCATTCTTAAATTTCTTGCTTTGATTCTGTTTTCAGTTATCATCTCAGCAGCGCATCCCCTCGGCCTACTTGTGTGGCTACGCACCGAGCAACGTGTCTCAGTGTGTCTGGGACAACGGCATGGCGCTCGTGTCCAACGCCAGTGGGTACTTCAACCTGGTAGGTACAGTCTGCTTCTTCTCTTGTGTCAAAGATATTTTATTCACCGACATCATCATTATTCTTTGCTATGGTGAAATGGACTGCCTCGTTGGTCAAATGGTCGCAGGCGCGACTATTGACCATGAGGTTCTGAGTTCAATTGCCGGGTCTGGCAAAGTGTTATTGAGTTTTTCCATCAGGAATTTCTCAGCAGCAGTCTCGAAGTCTGGATTTGTCTCCAGTTGATGGCAATAGCTCGCCCCTATTCATCATCATCATCAGCCTGTTCCCACTGCAGGGACTCCGGCCTCCTCTCTAGGAGAGGTCATCATCTGCCTAGCCTTTTCCCAACTATGTTAGGGTCGGCTTCCAGTCTAACCGGATGCAGCTGAATACCAGTATTTTACACGGAGCGACTGCCTATCTGACCTCCACAACCCAGTTAATACTAGGTAATACGATACTCTCTGGTTAGACTGGGTGTCAGAATTTCAGGTCACTGACTACCTGTAACGACTGCCAAAGATCTATATATGGCAGCCGGGACCAACAGCTTAACGTGCTTTCCGAGGCACGGAGGAAACTCGGTTTGTCGGGCGGTCACCCATCCACAGACCGACCTGGGCAAGCACAGCTTAACCTTAAGATCGACCCGAGTGGCAGTTCTTATTAAGCCACGAGCTCCTCTGGGAGAGGTATGGGCTATAATCCACCACGCGTGCCCAGTGCGGGTTGGTAGATGTCACATGTCTTCGATTTTTTTGGTTCTAAGACTTGCCGGTACATTACATGGAATTTAAACAGAACTGGCGAAAAGTGGGTGTACTATTAGGTACACCTCCACGTAATCCTTCGGGGATTACAGGCGTAATGTTATGTAATGTAATGCTATGCTATGTTATGTTACCAGATTGGCTTCACCGTCTACGGTCCCGGATGCGCAGCCCCAGCGCGCTTCATCGACTTGCTGCCGTACTTCCCCTGGATTCACTCCATCACTAAACCGCCAGAGGACCAGCAGGTCACTCTCTCTCCAGTGGACCCATCGGATGACTACCAGCGCGAGGAGGACGATGATGATGATGGCATTCAGTTCATTCCCATTCATGATCTGTTCAGGTTCATATGGGTTTATTTTATGTTAAAAGCTAAATGAGGACTGATCCTCACGAAGAGTTGTAAGCCTAAAGTATTTTAGAGAGAACTGCTGTGGCCAGGATACTTGTTAAAACTGCCAAGACAAAAGATATCAATCTTTTGTCTTGGCAGCTTTAACCAGTGTAAAAATGTTTCCTCATTCTTAGCGGAAGTAATGGTTGCTCAGATCTTGGGGTGGCGGAGTTTTTGGTCAACTTGCTTGCAACCGTTTGCTACTGGACCCGCGGATCCAAAGAATAAATCAAAACCTGACTTGGTCAACTGATCTCGTGGGTCAATTTCTAGTGGGTACAGTTGACCAAAGACTCGAAGTACAGAACTCTCTATTTCTATGTAAGTTGTGTTGTTTAGAGCGACTGTCTCTGATTGCAGAATGAAACCATCCCGTCGTGACGGCGACGATGCCGACGAGACGATAACAGAGTGGCCAGCAGGTGATGCACCCAGACGAGAGTACATGCCGTATCCCTTCAACACGGACGGTCTGCAGCACTTCTCCGTGGAACCCACCCACGATCCCAACACCATAGCTATCATACCTTGTAAGTAATCAATGCCAGTAGAATTAAATATAATAATAGTATTCAATCATAGATGTTCCTACTGTTGTATAGTATATGTTTTTCATTGCAAGGGTACAGCCACCAAACCTGACATTGTAATCTTTTATATGTAGTTATAAAATAATAAACTAAACAAAACCAAATGGGTCTTTCTTTCTTGATTGTCAAAACCTGCTTTACATGCCGTCGAGAAATACCTCTCAAGTAACCTGGTTTCCTCACGATGTTGTTCCTCACCAAAGCAAGTGATAATTATATGAAGCGCACGTGAATCCATAAACTCAGAGCCACTCAGGCCGACCTTTAGTATAAGCCGTGGGGCACCACCCATTACATACCGAGTTTACACTGTGCCATTGTAGATCTTAGACAGTGTCGTTCCAGGTAGTGGCTTAAAAAGTCTGACAATCAGTCTTACCAAAGGTTATCGTATTACCCAGCATTAACTGGGTTACAGAGGTCAGATAATCAGCTCTACGTAAAATACTGGTATTAAGCTGGATCCAGTTAGATTGGAAGCCGACTCCAACGTAGTTGGGACAAGATGCTGAATGACAAGCGTGATGTCTGTTTCAGTTGGAGACATGTGGGAGAACCACGCGAACGCCTGCTCGGTGAACAAGACACTCATGTTCCACGAGAAGTTTGAACTGAACACAATTGAACTGTTGGGAACTGTCACCTATAGGGTAGGAGAGAGACGATGTGTCATAGAATAGTTTAACACGCTCATTCCTGCTGGCATGATTTATTTTGCAATAAAATAAACAAAGATAAACACAAATAAAAACACACAGTCAAAAGATCAAGTCAAATACAAATACAAATAAATACAAATACAAATAGTTTATTTCTTTACCAAGTTTCTACTACATACTAGTGATAGAAGTGTCCTTTTAAGCAATCAAATGCCTGTACTAGGACACTCCCCACTTCCGTAACTTAAATATACGTAATGTGCACAAGAGATGCCAGTGTTTACTATTTATAATTATAATTTTAATTTTAGTCAGTACTAAGGCAAAGTCAAAACGCGAAATTATTGTTCTTATTAAAAGGCACGACCCCTATATTGTCTTTGTTGTGTATCTATTGTGTTTTTGGCAAAAGATTCACATAGTTACAATATGTGGAACACATTACATAACACCTGTAATCCCCAAAGGTTTAGCCAAAGGTGTGGCTCATAGTACAACCACGTTTTACCAGTTTTGTCTAAGTCCCATGTAAAAGGGGGTGAGCCTATTGCCATCAACCACGAACAGATCCAGTCTCCATGGCTGCTACTAAAAAAATCCAGATTGAAAAACCCAACAACTCGGCAATCACTTGACTACACTAGACCAACGAAAAAGTCAACAATATGGAGGTACATGTATGTGGAAATCTCTACTTATTCCTCTCTCTTTCTGTCGTCTCCAAGTTAGAATCTTTTAGGTTATCATATAATGTCTTGTTCGGATGTAAATGTTATGCTAATGGGAAAGGTTCGTAACAATGTGACTTGTGTCTGTTTGTTCACAGTTGTCATTGTTCGACTTACATCAGCAGAGTTCCTGTATTCTCCTCACTGTAAGTGTCAGACATTTTAATTTTTATCGGTTACGTGTAAGAAGTTTATTTATTTCTCTTTAAAAACAACATGTGGTACAGTTTTAATTAAAAAGAGTGTAGCCCAGCCACTTTTTTCAGCATATTACTGATTTTAAATAATTCCTTTATAGATAAATTGCACCAAACGTTCTTCTCTCTCATTCAAAGAGATGATAAGCTTGCAAGGCGAGTCACAGCTGAACGAAGGTTTAACGCCCGACGAACTGTATAGATATCCACTTCCTCTCCAATGGAAACCAGAGGCTGATGAAACTTCTGACGATGAAACAAAAGAAGAACAGGATACATGGAACCAAGCAAGAAGAAAACAGAGGTACACGTGGAACGAAACAAAAGAACACAAAGACACACGGGATCCTTTAGACCAGCACTTTAGACCAGCACAAGTAGAAGACTTATTCAAAACTAGAAATGTTTTATACTATGATTTGTACATCACGTATAAATTCAAAGATCATGCTGAAATGCTATTTCAAATGTACGCGGAAACATTTAACGTTACTAAGGAGATCAGAAATGTGACTACAACAAAAAAACCTAAAAAGAATAAAAGACCTCCAACATTTAAGCCTAAAAGAAGAAAGGGAAGTAGACAGAAGTCTTCTAAACATGACATGGATGAGGAAGATGATGAAGAGATCAGACCAGATGAGTCGTATGATGATGAGATGCAAGCAACATCACTTGCGTTCGTGGTCGAAGTTCAGGAGACTGTGAGTGCTGGATACAGGGATGGGGCAAAAGGACTTGTAATACTCGTAATTACGGGTTGTGTCATCAGTGCTTGTCTGAGGAGATGGTTCTTTGGTTATTAATTGTAAATGATCTAGATATAAATAATAATGTAAATAAAATAACTACATATAAATATTTTTTTTATGGAACAAAGCACGTGTATGAATAGCAATTTTTTGCAGTTGATGATCTGAATATTATGTACATACATAAACCGTTAAATAAATACTGTAAAATAATGCTTACGTACAACTGGGCTAGTTTTTTAGGGTTCCGTACCTCAAAAGGTAAAAACGGAACCCTTATAGGATCACTTTGTTGTCCGTCTGTCTGTCTGTCTGTCTGTCTGTCTGTCAAGACCTTTTTTCTCAGGAACGCGTGGAGGTATCAAGCTGAAATTCATATCAAATACTCAAGTCTATGGTCTCTTGGAGCTGTGAAAAAATCAAACTTCTAAGTCAACGCGATCAAAAGATACTCCCGTTTATGCCGCAAATTTTCGACACTCACAAGGGAATCAAAACCTACAGGGTACTTCCCGTGAACTCAGAATCTTGAAATTTGGTATGAAGCAACGTCTTATAGCAGAGATATAGGAAAAATTGCGAAAAGTATACATTTTTAGTTATATCATATAATAAAAATATTTTTAATAATTTTAAACTTTTATGTTATGGATTTCATTTAGCAATAAAAATACCATAACTTTTACTTATATACCTACAGGTTTGTACAGAACCCTCGGTGCGCGAGTCTGACTCGCACTTGGCCGGTTTTTTTACAAGATTTTATCAAATTTCACACGCCCGGTGTTTGTTTGTAAAGAAGTCTTGCCCGTTCCCCACTTCTTGGTTTAGCTGAAATTTTGCACGTGTCGTGAAAACCCCCTCAGTCCCTTAAAAACGGTCACCTTTCGTTCTTCTGAAACTTAAAAGTTTCATATCTTTCAACCGAACACTGATGATGATTGAATTCCTTCGTCGCAAGAGATGGCAAACGGCATTGTTGTATAATTATTGCAGCATTAACAATCTTGTCGACACGGTAACACGGGACGTGAGAGATGTACTCGCAACGGGAAATATGCGCCCCGGGCTAGTGATGCGACCGACGGGAACTGGTAGTCGTGTTAATGTTGGAGCATTCGATATTGACGCCATTTTTGGGACTTACTACTATGGTAGAAGCTTTTAATATTTATGAGAGCAGTGAAGCCTAGAGAAAACGGAAATGACTTACAGTTCGTAGATCATTGGTTCGAACCCAAGCAGGCACTTAGTATAAATTATTTATTTCACCACCACTGCTCTCTCACGTGACAATTGGCAGCCCCTAGATTCATAAAACTGAAAATTGTTACATAAGTGTTAATCATTTAATGAGAAGGAGTGATACCCCACTCCATTTACATAACAATTTTAATAACTTGTGTTGTCCCAACAGATACGACAATTTTGACTTTACTGTTAATCTCCAGACTAACTTGTTAATCTAGTAGTGACAATCACGACGGCTGAGACTGGGTTTGATTTCCGAGTCAGGCAAATTTTATTATTGGGTTTTCTACCAGGAATTTCCCAGTAGTGGTCACGGAGTCTGAATTTGTGTTGATGTCAATAGACTCGCTCGCTATTATAATAATAATAAAAACGTTTATTCATCCCCACAAATTACATCGTTATGATATTACATGAGACAATCATAACTGGTGAAATGTGGGTGTACAATTAAGTCCGCATATACCTAACCCCTCGATATTATTAAACAATTGTTGAAAACAAACACATAACTCTCCTTTTGGGTTTCGTCGCAGTCAGGTAAAAAATCAAAATAGTGTCAAAACCGAAGTCCCTCACAAGACTACAGGCATTTAATATGCAAACCGCTATCGACACACCATCGTGCGCGACTTTTTGTTTGTTTCGCATTTATTGCAAGTGTTAATTATATTAAAGACAGCGGCAGGTGCGAGCTAGTCGTTTAAGAC
This sequence comes from Diarsia brunnea, assembly GCA_949774965.1. Taxonomy (NCBI): domain Eukaryota; kingdom Metazoa; phylum Arthropoda; class Insecta; order Lepidoptera; family Noctuidae; genus Diarsia; species Diarsia brunnea. The sequence continues at coordinate 14,495,968 of OX459020.1, read as the reverse complement.
TTGCGCAGACGAGGGACTTTGTGTCAGCGGACGACAAAACTCCCAGAGTTGCCTGAAAATAAATGACTGCCGAGGACTTCCAACGCATATCATGGTGGAATGAATGTAGATGGCTAAAGAGGAGAGGACGTCCAATTAACCGTTGGATGGACTGTGTGAAGGTGATACGGAGGTGACTACTGAGATGACGAGTGATTGAGAAGTATGGAAGAAGATGACATGCATGCCAAATAAATTGGTATAGGGTATAAGGAAAATACAGGGTGTATATCAACCCATCACACAGTCGTCAACCAAGCATTCTGTACATCAAACTAAGTACCCCTACGCAAAAATTTTGACTGGGAAACTACTTTTTTTTGGGTCAAAAATCACATTTTATGGTAAAACTCAATGTAGCGCTGTTAAAACATTGTGCTAGTGTATGCTTTGAATAGTAAACGGGTCATGGAGGTAATTTAAGTAAATTTATAACCTGAAAAACTTTTATTTACAATAACAGCTGTGAAAAATTTGGAACTTTGACTCCCAACATCTCCGTAAGTAGAAGGTTCCCAGGTATGGTCTAGAACAAAAAAATTATCGCAGTGGTGGGGAGAATAAGTGCCCTTCGTTTGCGCTAAGGGTACTTTGATACCCTATACATGGGATAAATATCGTTACAGGTAGTCAGTGACCTGAAATTCTGACATCCAGTCTTACCAAAGAGTATCGTATTACCTAGTATTAACTGGGTTGTGGAGGTCAGATAGGCAGTCGCTCCATGTAAAATATTGGTATTCAGCTGCATCCGGTTAGACTGGAAGCCGACCCTAACATAGTTGGGAAAAGGCTAGGCAGATGATGACATGGGATAAATATATGGTCATGAAAAATCCGAGGTGCGGGTTTTGGGTTCGAACTAGAGACATGGCAATCCGAAGGCCACATCACTACAATATCGCTGCTACTAGCCTGGTGATAGTAAAGTTACAGAGTCACTGTTACGTGGGCGAAAGCAGACAGACAATGACCGAATCGCCATTGTATCACTGCTATTTTGCGTTCCCATCGCTTCAAAAACCGATAGGCAAGGACCCTTCGTCCCTCGAGTGCGTTATTCGATGCAATAGCCATCTACTTAAATAGATAAAAACGTGCCCCTAAAAAGTGTTTAGTCTGTTCAGACCTCTGTAAGCCCGAGGGGCTGTCGACGCGTTATGGTGATCATTCAATAACTGCAGATTGGATGGCTGATGAGACTGCGAGAAAACATGCATAAGTATTAGTTTTATAGCGCTTTATAAGGCAATATGGTGTCTTGGAGATATTACTGTTAGTGATAGCTATATCTGTTAAGTGGTTTCACGTACAACTGCACAAATGTTTTCGTTCTGCAAAAGTCTTCGTGAATTCAAAAATAATTATCACGTATAAAAAGTGAGTGAAAGATTTCACACGCTCAACATGTCTGGAAGACTTGTTTATTAACAGAAAAACTTCCCGAAACATAATTAGTTTTGGGGAATTGAGTCGGCGTGAGAGACATACATCTTTCGTGTGCGGAATAACAAATGAATGGAGGTGTCAGAAGTGTTTTTTTTTTCAACACACAACTTACCTTCCATGCGGATTTATTTTGTGACTTCATAAAAAGGAGACTATTCCTTTTGTGAGGTGAGTTCAAACAAAGGCGACTAAACAAACAAGCCACAGACTGTAAGAACTAAAGGTATTTTGCACTTTCTAGTGTTCTAAGCATTTGGTCAAAATGAATAATCGCTTTTATCAAAGCGCTAGACTGCACATAGTGTAAAACTCTTTATAGTTGCCTCCTCTTTACAGTTCACTCCAAAGATTTCCTCATTTTGACCTTTGTTTTTAAGTTAACACTCCATTTATAGCATACTCGGTGCAGTACCAAAGCATGGGAGACAGAAACCAGTCTCAAATTTTTTTTGTGGAACAAAATAATGGGTTGGTAGCATTTCGGGTGATGGCAACACAGTGATCTGACACATTCTTTCTTATTATGCTTATATTAATATTATATAGGTACATAATAATATCATAAAACACGCCTGTTATCTCCAAAGGGTTAGGCAGACGTATACCAATGAGTGCAACCACATTTTACCAGTTACGTTGAATTCCCATGTACCAGGAGGCGAGTGTATTGCCATCAACTGGGCACCAATCCAGACTACGTAATTCTTGATGGAAAAACCCAACGACACATATCCTGACCTGGGAATTGAACTCAGGACCTCATGGTCTGCAGTGGCATTTACGACCACTTGACCAACAAGGTAGTCTTTATATCTCAATAGAACTTATGCACGTGTAAAGCCGCGGGCACAAGAATATTTCAACTTTTTTAACTTATTGTATGATTCACTGCGATGCACAAAACAGTCTTAAAATAAACCTAGCTGCAGTTCAACAGATTAACTGAATGACCTAGCAATCTATACAATATTAAATATCCTACCAACCAACATCACTTGACGTCTGTCCTGCAAACAAGCGAAAATTTTGTTTGGAAAATATGAACATGAAAGCAGATGTGCAAGACCATCTTAAACTGGTTGTGTTGGGGAAACAAGATAAGTCTTATCTGGATTATCCGCGCCGCATTATTTGAATGTGGTGAAGGAAAATGTATTTTATAAACTTATGTGTACGGCTTAGTTTGAGATGAAGTAGTCAGAGGATGATTACGAGAAGCTGCCTTAATTGTTTTTTTACAGGAATATATTTTGACAGTGACACTTTTTTTATTTCAAAATAAAAATTGTATCTTAATTTTTTTTCCTAGCATTTATGCATTATTATATCCTCTGTGTATTTTAAAGATATTGTATAATTTATTTTTACAGCCTTGCACTGAAGCTAGAAGCGTGACATTTTGCATAATATTTCGTTCTGTTATAGTTCTAACAAATAGAAACCAAAAGAAGAGAGGTGAACGAAATGGTACACCCATATTTCGTCAGTTATGTTTAAGTCCTAAATAGAGGGCGAGCCAATTGCCATCAACCGGGCACAAATGTAGACTCGACAAATCGAAATTTGTGATTAAAAGACCTTGCTAGACACGGGAATCGAACTCAGAACCTCATAATTAGCAGTTTAACTTGCGATGACTAGATCAACGTGACAGTCAAGCAGCAGAAAAAATTACAGACAGCAATAAACGCTTAATTTACCCAAAATATACCTTCCTATATAGTCACAAAACAAATAACAACACAGTACGTTAAACCCCAATTTCCAACAGTAAACACACACCGTCTAAACTTAACCTACAAACATATAAAGTCAACCGACACATTACCATCGATCAATGACACTGTGTCAGAATCACTATCACTTTGAGAAAATACAAGATCGTCGTCAGTAGACAAACGAACGAACGAGAAACAATATACTATCGCATTTAAATCGAAATTTAAAAGTGATTGTTGATCTAAAATTTGTGACAGAAAGTGATTTTCGATCTAAAATTTTGTAACACAAAGTCTAAAATGCTTTTGACTTTAAAAGAGATCGTTTTTCTGTGTTTTGTGGTGACTGTTCTGTTATTGGTGTTCATATATTTGCAGATTTGTGATGTGGTGATTGGGCGGTATGTCTTCAGAGTTTTTAGTAAGTACTTCTTGATTTTTTGTCCATTTTCGTTACATGTATGACTTTCCAGTGAACTAGTAACCGACATTTCGATTTTTTAGGTTAAGTATTGAAATCAGCTGTGCTATATGGCTTTATCTGTACAGATATTGACTGTTTGGGATTGTAGATAAGGTAATGTTGTGATAACACACAAATGTCTCCTTCTGATCTTAGTCCGCAGAACTACAGGAAATCGGCCGACCCGCAGCAGAGACAGCAGTATTAATAAAATCATCATCATCTGCATTGCCCTTTCGGCCGTCTTCCGGTCTATCTGGATGCAGTAGAACACATGTAGTTCTTTATGAAAGATTTGAAAAATAACGTAATAAAAGTGCAAAAAATTTGAATAAAGGATCATCTTTCTTCCATCAGCAGACATGCACCCGAACCTATACTCGACGGGACGTCCCCTTATGAAAACTGTTCACAATACCTCCTCTATAAGCCCGAGTTACACACATTTTGCAACAGTAACATCACGTACTGCAAAGAAAACAAATGAAAGAGCATCCCACAAGGCACCACAATGTGTCTTGCGATGCGACACTACTTGCAAAGGGCAGTCATGACCTCTCTGACTTGGTAAACAAGGACTTTGAAATGTACGTGTTTGTTATTGTTATTTGACCGTTTTGGGGTCATTGACTGCTTTGATATTGTGTTGATTGCAGTTCAATATCTTTTGTTACTTAATCTTTATGGTGATGACGATGATGTAGGAAAGGAGTATCTAGACTGTGCAGAGAATTAATGATGCTTGATGCAATAATACATAAAAAAACACAGAAAACAACAGTAAAGCTTAAAATTGAAGGTAATGTATCTATTCTGACTTTGGTATACCATACATAACTCGGAAACGTATGACTAAGAAAATGTTGTCCCAAACAATACTGGGATTCATCATCTGCCTTTCCCAACTATGTTGGGGTCGGCTTCCAGTCTAACCGGATGCAGCTGAATACCAGTATTTTACATGGCTCCACAACCTTAGTACTGGATAATAAATAAATAAATGCACTATGGTCTGACTGGTTGTCATAATTTCGGACCACTGACTACTTAATGACATTCAAAGATCTAAGGTTTAATGTGGTTTAATGTTTTTCAAGCCACAGAAGAAACGCAGTGTGTAATGGGTGGTCACTTATACATGGACTTGGCAAGCGCGGCTTAACCTGAAGATCGGCCTGAGTGCCAATTAGCCATGAGGTACTCACTACTTGTTTTGATACAAAATTAAGAAATAAATAAAATAGTGGAAATTAAGCAAACCTCGTACAAAAATCTTCCAATCCCTCACGTTAGCACACTTGTACGACTGCTAGTATTTTATCACAAGTTCCCTAATTCCTTAATGAGGATTCCATGACCTAATGTGTAGGTGTTCCCCAAATCCTTACCGCAGTGTGACTGCCATATCTTACTAATTACATTCAGCTATCAATAGCACTGATACCAAATTATCAGTCGTTGATAATTCCCAAACAGTTCAGTTACCGCGACGCGGACCGTTGTGTCAACAATTCAACATGGATCATGTCGTGCTGTTCCTACCGTTTCTAGTGATGATCATATTCTACTGTTTCACATTTGCGGGTTTATGTTGCTACAAATTCTTTGGTAAGTGTTTTTATTTGTGTTATGCTGAACTGGCAATACTTTGCGTACTGTGTCTGTGTGCCGCTCAAGATGAAAGTCTATGACAAGTGTGTGTTACCAGTGTTTACATACTGTACCGAAACCTGGGCCTCATCAGCACGCTCAAAGTTACCCATAGGGCAATGCAGAGGGCTATGGTCGGAGCTGCCTTGCGTGATCGAATCAGAAAATGAAGACACGCAAGGAAACCAAGGTTACCGACGTAGCCCGAAGAGTTTGAAAAGTTTGCCAATCAATTATGTTTTGATCGTGGAACGGATGGCCGATGGGGCCATCCGTTCCACGATCGGCATAAGTTATAAGTCATTTATTTCGGAATAATATACATTGTGTAGTTTGTAAAATCAAAATTTAAAATAAAATAGTAAGTACTATTAAAACATTACAATCAGAAACATGTCTAAACAAGATAACACAAAACCAATCATATTATGAAAACCAAAATTAATCATGTTATTTTTGTTTTATGATTATTTTATTATGTTATGTGGATTATTATCAGTAAGTATTGTGGTAGTGTTGCCACACCCTTCGTTCATTCATTTCCTTGCCCTTGTCTTATGTTGTATGTAAACGGACCCTGGACGAAGTTGTCAACCAAGGAATCTGTACCTACATCAAACTAAGTAGAGGTACTCTACGCAAATATTATTGCTCGGAAACGACTTTTTTATTGGAGTGAAAAATCACGTTTTGTAACGCACTCAAAACATTGGATGAACGTAATAATGAACAGACCATGCGAGGTATTTAAACTAAGATTATAACAATAAAAACTTTTAGAAACCTTAGAACTTACCTTTGACCTATCTAACCAGAACATTATAAATATCGCAATTAGCGTCAAGTTGCCTTTGGACTGCGTTAAGGGTATTTTTACATCCATATTTACTGTTCTCTCCTCCCAACAATGAAACTTTCATATCATTTGCAAAATCAGACTATAATGATCCCAATGAGCTGGGACACAGGCATTTAACCCATCACGCGGATTTATTGCGGGTTTGGCTGATATGTTAGGTAGTGATGAAATAAATTACACAAAGTAATACGCCTGGCTGGGTTCCACCCCATGACCTGCAATTCGTAAATGGGATTAGCTTTCTTAAATAATTCAAGTAATTTTTTTTAAACGTTGCCCCACACTAGGAATTTCTCCTGTATCGTGGGTGCGTTCACAAACATTTATAGTCACATACACAAATACCCAGACCCGAAACAACTATCTGCAGGCCATACAAATATTTGTTCCGTGCGGGGATCGAACCCACGACACGCAGCGCAGCAGTCCAATCGCTTAGCCACTACGCCAACCGTGCCGTCAATTCTTTTGTCCGTCTTTTTTAACTAAAAGCTAAGCTGAAGTGGGACTGGGCTGGCCATGTCTGCCGTATGCCCAACGAGCTGTGGGCCAAAACAACCACGTTGTGGAACCCTGACACAGCCAGAAGGCGACGTGGTAGACCTTGCAGGAGATGGCGGGACGAGCTGGACAGAACCAACGACCAGTGGTCCACATTGGCCTTGGATCGCAAAATTTGGAAATCATGGGGGGGGGGGCTTTGCCCAGCAGTGGGATAACACAGGCTAACAGTAACAGTAACTAAACCAACCCTAATTGTTTCTTCTTCTGTCTTCTAGTGCCTGTTACCACAACGTTTTAATCCTGCACTCTAGTTTCAGAAACAGAAAATTTTCTACGCCTTGAAACACAATGTTTTTTTAAATAATTCCATTAAATTAAAAGCGGGTGAGACACACTGCACACAGTTATGATAATATTATTGATCTGATAACATAGTGATAGATATTGTTGACAATTTGACCTACTAGTAAAACTGTGTTAAAAACCTGTGATTATGGGCGTTTGATAAAGAAGCGGATCGGTTATTTAGTTATTAAGACCAATGTCATATTTTTCATTCTTGTATGACAATGATTTGTAATTTGTATGGAATGACATAGATTTCAATTTAGATTTTTAGATTTTGAGGGATTGCTCAGTAGCAGCCGGTTGATGACAATAGACTCGCCCCCTATTACATGGGACTTAAACATAACTGTTGAAGAATGAGTGTACTGAAAGGTACACATCTGCCTAATTCTTCAAGGATTACAGGCGTGATGTTTTATTTATATTTTTAAACGTTAGTGAAACGGGTAGTCTGCTGTTTAACAATAAAGCTAAAAGCATAATAAGTAGGTACAGTCCGCAAGGCTGAATAGGACAGAACGAACTAACGTGAAAACAGTTTTGTACTTAGTCACTGATATCAATCACCTTTCTGTTTATATCTTTATGTTTATGTGTTCTTTGAAACAAAGAATTCACATTAACTGATAACTGATCAGCAATGACTCGTTACATTTTAAAAGTTTACTAAATATGTACTTATTTAAATTACAATGTAAGGCCATTTTCTCTCCTGTCGAGGCTGCGGGATGTCCGCAAGGGATACCGAGGCCTCGACATGAAGGGCGAAGAAGGAACATGGGTGGTTTTTAGTCAGTAGAAGTCTGACACTCCCTCTCGCTCTGCCCAAGAGCGGGAGGGGTTATTTGATGATTTCCCACCCCCCAAAAAAAAAAAAAAAAAAAAAAAAAAAAAAAAGGCCATTTTCTCTAATACCAAGCAACATCTAGATACCGAAATAAATTCTACAAAATACAATTTTTTTTTAGGTATATTCCGAATTTTTTAAGTAGTAGGTACTTAAAAAATTCGGAATATACCTAAAAAAAAATTGTATTTTGTAGAATTTATCAAAATATAGGGCAACGCCATCTCGTGGCGAGTAGCATACTTAAAACAGATTGCTTTTACTGCCACCTAGTGTCTAGTAGAAAAATCTAAGTAATGTCATTAAGATCTACTAGATGGCGCTGTTTGTCACATGCAAGTTTTCGATAACAAGTTTTGTTTACAAAACAAAACTTAATCCATTGATTTACTCAGAATCTTTAAAATATTGTTTATCACGAGAGGATTTTTCAAGTTTAGTTTAGTTACAATATCAGTAAGTAAGAAGATAATCTTGCCTCTACATTCTACTCCGTAAGTATTTATCTAAATATTCATAACAGGCTAATAATTATAATAAAACCAAAGCAAGGCTACAGCTTCCTTTCATAGTTACGAATAGCTCATGGTAGCCACGGTTCTATGATTACAAACAATAATGTGGGATTGGCACGGCTTCCTAACGATTCTGTACCTATTTCATGGTGACAATTTGACTAAGCAAATATAGGTATTTGGTTCATAATGGATTCTTTGTCAATATTATCTTACACACTATTGTATACAGTCACAGACAGATGTGTTGCTGAGGAGTTGGTTCCGCCACGTCTTCTTCCCAGCAAAAACACTGGGAAGTGTCGAATGGCGGGCGTTGTATCTCTTGTAAAGTGTGCACTTGTAAAGTTCTGATTATCAGCCTAATTTGAATAAATCACTTTAGACTTGATTTGTTAATCCCTGGAGGGTTCATCATCGCCATCATCATCAGCCTATAATATTCCCACTGCAGGGACTCAGGCCTCCTCTCTAGGAGAGGAATAGGCTATAAATAATCCACCACGGAGGGTTAGACATATATTTTTTGCCAGTTATGTTTAAGTCCTTTGTGATAATTACTCAAAAATATTCCCAGTATTTTCAACAAAAGTGCCGACAACCTAATGAACTAGATTACCGCAAATGGTACTCAATCTCGTTCACTTAACTCATCACGCGATAAGTCACAAGACTCTTCAATGCTGGTCACATTATCGGCTCAGTCCTGTGACTACACTCAACTGCTTTTAACAAATAATTGTGTGACGTTAGGCGTCACAGATTCAGTTATTAACGGGAGGTTCTTAAGACAATTATGTAGATGTCTCCAAGTTAAACCGCGCTTGACTAGGTTGGTCTGTGGAGTGTGGATGGTTACATTTTTACCCATTACACACCGAGTTTCCTCGGTGTCTCAGAAAAAAGCACGTTAAACCTTTGATCTCGGCTCTCATTTGTAGATATTTGACAATCGTACGGAACAGGCAGTCAGTGACCCGAAAGCCGGACAACCAGTCTTACCACAGGGTATCAGGCAGGCAGATAAACGCCGCTTAACCGAAAGATCGACCCGCGACTGTCACAAGCTCTCTGACCTGGTTATATGACTATGAAAGGTCATATTACATAGAAGTTTTGGTCTTCATAACCAAGTCACATAATACCTGTAGGTCACATTAAACGCACCAACCACAACGAACGAACCACACAGATCGGCTCGTCTCAATACATCAGTAGGTAGGTAGGTACATTACCCAAGAATGTTTCGTAAGTCAGTCGTACATTCTAACGTGTAGTGTAGGTCACTACTCACTGCAGACGTGAGTGAATACACGATTGTTTAATGATCCTTGCTTGATGATTCATCGATCTGTTGCCATACCGGTGAATTTTGTTCGTATTGTTCTCTGCACTACTGCCACTCGATCTCGTCAATCTCAACCGAGATCTCGTCATTTTATGCTTCGAGATTGATCTCGAAAAATGAGGCGAGATCTCGGATGATCGGGATCTCGAGAGATCGAGATTGTGAAACCAGTATGACTTTTTTTTCATCAAATCATCAAATAACCCCTCCTGCTCTTGGGCAGAGCGAAAGGGAGTGTCAGACTTCTACGACATAAAAACCACCCATGTTCCATCTTAGCCATTTATGTCGAGGTCGCGGTATCTCTTGCGAACTTTCCATGCCTGAGAGATATTTTTCAACGACATGTAAAGTCAAGTCAAAGGTCCTGAAGCGGCATGAAAACTCTGGTTCCAAGTTACTAACCACACGATAAACTACGACAGGCATTACTTTATTTGAAAGACTAACAACACATACTTATTAATAGATGTAGAAATCACAGTACGTTATCTACGTGTCTGAAATAGCCAACAAACACAGTTATCTAAAATCACAGTTCCACGATGACTACTTACTTTTCAATCTCACTATCTTAACTCTCGACGAGAAATTTTCTAAAATCAGTCATTCAATGCGTCTATCGATGTTATCTAAAGACAGATTTGTTTTCACTGATCATAGAGATCGGGCTATCATTTATTTACTAAATATGGTGGAAATATTTCATCATGATGTCACCCTTACAAACCATTTCGTCAGTATTTTCAAAGTCAAAGTCAAAGACGGAACAGGGCTAATTAAATGTAATGTTAATAATATTTGAGAGTGCGATTGGGACAGAGCAGCTGCATCTCTAACCGAAAAATGATATCACATTTTTACGAGATCGACCTTTAAATTTTCCCTTTCCCTCAGGAAGAAACTAGGGAAAATATTTGACAGTAGTTTGATTGTCGTATAAAGTAGTTACGTTGGAAGGCCGCCCACTAAGAGGACCGATGACCTGGTGAAGGTTGCGCGGATTCGATGGATGCGGCGACATTTGGTGGAGGTCTATATTCAGCCGTGGACGTCTAATAGCTTTAATTATGGTGATGATTATGATAAGTGGTACTCAGACGTTGTTAAGTGTCGAGCTATGGTGAAACACAGTGCGGTTTGACGCACAAAACACAAATCAAATCAAAATCAAATCAAATAATTTATTCGGGTTAACGATTAACCATTTATTAGAATTAACGATTCGCACATCCGGGTGTTGACCTCACGTAGTGCACTCTGGATCCGCGTGGTGGTGCTTTCTTCTAAGACAGAAGGCTCATTAATGAATGCTATAAGTGATAATCTTATTGAGTGGGTCATCGAATCGGTCTCTTTGTCAACCTAGACATTATCGGAAAAGATGACAAGTTTATCATAATTTTATTTATCGGACAAACAACTCTTTCTCAAAAGCAGTCGTCATGTGCCTACCTATGATGATTGAAATAATACGGTCAATACAAATATCTCACGTGAAATACTACTTGCTTCAGACTACAAAAGAAATATTAGAGTACCTAATAGTCGAATACACGTGAGTCGTGACAGGACGAATGACAATCTAAACTTTGATGGAGAAGTTCTCCGCCACTTCATTTGAATGAATCTATAACGGATCAGTAGCGGAGTGAGGAACATGCTTGCCTAGAGTGTTACTGAGAGAGCTTCTGGAGTGGCGACCGCGAACAGGAAGACGTTACGTTGGAAGGCCTTCAATTAGGTGGACCGATGACCTAGTGCAGGTTGCGCGGGCCAGCTGGATGCGAGACGCACGGGACCGGTCAATGTTTCGACACCTTGGGTAGGCCTTTGTCCAGTAGTGGACGTCGTTTGGGTGAAATGATGATGATGACGCTTGCCTAGTTCTTCCGTGGATAGGTGACCTGCATTAATTTCATACCGAGTTTCCTCTGTACCTCAGAAAGCACGTTAATCCGTTGGCTCCGGATACCAACTAATAGGAATACAGTTCCAACTTTTTACACATTTTGTTTAAATCCAAGTTTGATTATGTTAGTCAGTGACAGTTATTACGACACTGGACTAGGTGACGATAGCTAGAATAAATTCCAATTGATTGACCACAAACTGTTGACTAATTAATTCTTAAAAGAAAGACCGCATCATGCCGAGAAGACAACCGGTTTATATTTTCTCACAATCCTCGTATCTTTGTTTATTTACTACAATCAATTTATGTAAATTACTCTCATGTACACGGAAATCTTTATTAAAGACGTCTTTCCGTAGTTTTTTACGAAGGTCGATTACTGAGAGGTTGTCGAAATTAACACTTAATTTTTGAAATATTTTTCGTTTTCTAAGTTGTAATCATAAAGTTCAACACGATGTATAGACAAGTCAGTCAGCTACACTAATTATTATAAAGAGGTAAAAGTGTGTAAGTTTCTATGTAGAGGGTAATCTCCGGAACGAATGATCCAATTCTAAAAATGTTTTCACTGATAGAAAGCTACATTATCTTGGATATTTATATCATGCATATAATTAACCAAGCAATAATAGGAGCTCGTGGCTTAGAAATAACTGCCACTCGGGTGGATCTATAGGTTAAGCCGCGCTTGCCTAGGTTGGTCTGTGGATGGGTGACCGCCCATTACATACTGGGTTTCCTCCGCGCCTCGTAAATGACGTTAAGCTGTTGGTCCCGGCTGCCATTTAAATATCTTTGGCAGTCGTTATAGGTAGTTAGTGACCTGAAAGTCTGACAACCAGACTTACCAAAGGGTATCGGTATTAACTGGGTTAAGGAGGTCAAATAGGCAGTCGCTCCATGTAAAATACTGGTATTCAGCTGTATCCGGTTAGACTGGAAGCCGACCCCAGTATAGTTGGGAAAAGGCTAGGCAGATGATGATGTTAGCCAAGCTGTCGCAATTTTTGCGGACGAAGTCGTGGGCGAAGTGCTAGTAAGCTATTTAGTCAGTAGAAGTCTGACACTCCCTTCCTCTCTGCCCACCCTCCAAAAAAAAAAAAGTTTGATAGCCCCGTATTTAACTCGTGATCTCATAGATGCTGATTACAATGCGTCTCAAATCTGTAATTTCCATTTGAACGTCTCTTATCTTATCTTTGGCAGCGATAGCATGGCGTAACGGAGACCACTTAAGGTTTTGATCGTTAATGGTAATGGCCGAATAGAATTTATTAATTTGTTTGTAGTTTAATGTTACTACCAGTAGATTTCGATAAATATGCCAAATTATTTTTGAAATGCAACTGAAACTATTATTAACATACCATAACACGACGTCTGAAATCCTTGTAAGGTTAGCCAGAAGTATAAATAATAATACACCCGCATTTCGGCTGTCATGTTTAACTCCGATTTAATAGGGTCGAGCCTATTGCCATCATCCAGGCACAGAACCAGACTCCAGAGATCTACATGCAGTAGAATTTAATGAAAAGATTTTCTTTTAGGCAAACCTTCATTTAGTTTGATTGAATACAAACAGAGTTAAAAAGATAACCGAGTGCTTGACCTAATTCCATAAACATTAATGCTTCAAAGCCAACAATGTCATAATAGATACTGACATAATCGGCTTAAAGATCAATCAGTTATTAATAATACAAGATTACGTTAATAATACAGCATTAGAAGCTATAAGCATTATCTCTTTCCTTGCACCGATCGATAATAACCGCCAATTACCAGATCTTAAGATAATTATAATTGCAAACAACGTAAAACTTAGCCTTTTCCCGACTATTTTGGGATCGGCTTCCAGTCTAACCGGACATTTATCATTTACTGACCCTACCTCCACAATAGGGTTAGGGTAGTTGACAAAAAAAATGTATTAGTCCGTCAGATAGATTTCCAAAAAAATTACGATCTTTGACGCGTTTTATCTTCTTAAAGTTTTATTAATTAGATATAACAAAAAATATAACATAACAAAAAACACGTATCCAATATTTTTCGATATTCTAACAGACGGACTATGCAGATTTTTATTTTTTTCTCAGGTAACATCCCTATTCAGTTATTGGTTCCCTTTTAGGTAAGACTGGCGTTCAGACTTTGAGGCTTCTGACCACCTGTAACGACCTGTCAATGATCTGCAATGACAAACGGGACAAACTGCTTTTTTAACGTGCATACATGGTCACCCATCCATAATTTGACCTCTACAAGCGTTGCCTAACCTTCAATATTGACCCGTGTGACTGTTATTATTTTGCTTGTTATTATAATCTGTTATTAAATTAACCTAGTATTTAATAATAGGCAGTTTCTTGCGGCAAAGTCACGGCTGCTTTTATCAATGAACTGAGATAGTGTACTTGTAGTACACGACTGCGGCTCGACTAGCGGCCTTTCTGTTACTATTTACCGTGGCAACGACGCGAAGCAAACGTGCGCGCTAGAACATCCCACAATACGCTGTATTTTCTAAAAAATAACAACCGTAAAAAGCCAACACTTTTTAAAAAACAATTAAATTCTAAGTTGCATTTTTAAAATTGTGAATTCAGTGAGCGGAATTTTAAAAACAAATTAAAAGATTTAAGTGGAAAATGTGTTCGATTTTTAAATTGAATGTGGAATTGAAAAAATAAATTAGACTACCCAAGACTTTTTTGGAAAATAAGTGTGATAATTATTTATAGCAAAGTTTTTGCTATTTTTGTTTCGTGTTAACTAAAGAAAACTCTATATTTTAAAATGGAGAGCCAGCATGTAGCACCTAAAGGAGAGGAGGAGTTCCCATCTTACGTGGGAGATAAAAGACTGATTGGGTTACTGCCTATGTTCATTCTAGTTTTAATTATCGTCTTAAGGATATCATGGACCCTGTACAAAAGTTTCGGTGAGTTATATTTTTTATTTAATTTACAACCGGAAACTTCTAAAACTCTTTTAACGTGTTTTTTTAATATTTTAGAAATAATATTTGAATAATGTAGGTTTTAACGTTGAATAATTGCATCTCAACTTTTATTTGAAAGTAGGATAAAAGTTTGAATAGTTGCGCAACCGAATCTTTGATGTTTCTTAAAGTTTATTGAAAAGATCACATTAATTACTATCAGATAAAACACCAATAAAATTTAAATATTATTGCCTCATATCAGATACGATTTGTAGATAATAATTATACATGTTTTAGTTCACGTTCCGGTTAACTAACCTCAATACAAAAATTCTATGTTATCTACGGATTAAGGATGTTAAAGGTAAACAATTATTAAGCAAAACCTTATCCTTGTTAACAGGCATATAGCATTGAATATTGAATAATTGGAAGGCTGACATTTCCAATATTTATTCACTCGGGGTTAATGGACTCCTTTCTTGTTCACTTAGTTCCGGGTTTGTACTTTGCATACAAATACGACATTTTCGAAGATTGCGTTTACTTGTGATTGGTAAAAAAAAATGTAAAATTGATATTTTGCTTTGCACCTCAATTTTATACCACAATCCAGAGGTTTTGAAAGACCCGGAGTTAGGATTATACAATATATAACAATTTTGTGCCCGGATTATAGCAATAGGATCGCCCCCTATCACATAGGACTTAAACATGACTGGCGAAATAAAGGTGTACTATTAGGTACATACCTCTGCCTTAACCTTTGGGAATTACAGGCGTGATGTTTTTGTTATTGTGGTCAACGTAGCATGTCTTCTTCTTCCATACTCACTATTACTCGTTATCTCAGCAGACACCTCCTTTCTAGCCATATAAATAATCATTGAATGTTTTCAACATGAACAGCTTTTATTTGGAATTATGATAGTTACGCAATTACCTTGCTGGATGTCTAAACTGGCCTCTTTAGCAGATCATAATAGGATCGCAATATGAATTGCGAAAAAAAAAAAAAAATTGTAACAGTGTCTATGACCATTTTACGAATACTATTATTTATACTGAAAACGGGATATTTACCATGTTTGCTCTTTGCATTTTACGAATATTAACTCAATTAATATTATGATACTATTATGATCTGCTTGATCGTATGAGTCATACTGCCGCACTCAGAGAGCTTTAATGATTACTTAGCCCATCACTTAATAAAGGTTTTGACAGTTTTGTCATACAAAAGTATGTCAAACCTTTACTAAGTGACGGCTTAAGTAATCATTAAATATCTCTGAGTACCACAGTTAGTTTCGCGATGTGATGTATTTACTGAATTACATGTGTAACTTGTATAGCCGGTGGATTTAGTACATCCATTAGACCCGCATCAATTAACCTTGACGCTAATTCTTTAGCGACAAAGTTGAAAATTTATTTTAAAAAAAAATTACTTCAAAAACAATCAAACTTTTTTCTGTTTCATTAATTCGTTTTGCTATCGACTTCTGACTATTGTTTTTGTATTTTTGAAGTCGGTTTTATTGCAATATTTTTTTAGCAAAACCTTATGTCACGGTTCCTCTATTAAACCATATTGTTTTCATCAACAATATAGTTCTATAACCTGCATCTACCCACGGCCTCTCTCTTTTTGCTTCAACCACATTCCTAAGAGCAATACTGCCCTCACAAGCCAAAAAGCGGTAACTTAAAATATCGTAATTTTTGTTAACTGCAGTCAGTTTGAAACAATACATCATAAACTAATACTGTCACTTACGAGATATATTATCTTCCTTGATTATTCTTTTTGTCATCCCGCAATCATGGCGATCGCAACGGCCGGGCGGCGCGTCTAAATATCGAGAGCATAATAAAAGATAATCAATCACGGAAGATATCCCGTGTATATTAGTTATAAACCGCGAAACCTTAAAACAGGGTTTGAATACATTATAACTCCGTTGTACCTTACGGTACGCGTACACCGAATCCGTCATCGGCCGAAGTATGCTCGGGCGTCATGGGCCGATCAAATAAAACGTAAGTAAATGGAAGAGAGCGCATACACTGCTACTACCGACGCCGTCCGATGACGCCCGAAAACGGACGAATCGGTTTTAGTGTACGCGTACCGTTAGCCTAATGCGATTTTCAGATTTTAAAACATTATGGTATGTAAATAAAGATTTATATGCATATTATGAATCGCTCCATGTAAATCAGTAGTAGGTATTCAGCTGCATCCGGTTGGACTAGAAGCCGACCCCAACTATCCCTAACATAGTTAGTAAAATGCAACAGATAGACTAATCAAAATTACTTTAGAAAACTAAAAAGGAGCATTTGAAAAAACCAAACCGTAAGCATTCTAAGAATACAAAATTTTATTTTCTTGTATTCTTCAAACATATTTTTGGAGTTACCGCTTTTTTGCTTACGGAGGAACTATAGGTATATGCATTGACTGCATTGGATACAACCAGCTCTTTCGATAAACCCGTTTATATCTACTACAGTTTACTATAATCATAGTTAAGTGTGCACACTATTATAATTGTACTGTTTGACCTCTTGAACCGTTGATAATAACCAGTCTACGTTCTACTTGTTAATTGTTTTATTAATACCTTATTCTATGTTTAGATGGACATTGTAAAACTCTATTATTAACACTGAAATAGAAATTAAAAAATAAATTAAATTAATATATTTAATTATATTAAATTTATCATGTTTATAATGTGTTTCGAGTTCTCGATATTTCGGCGCTGTTGCTGTTGTTGTTTGATGTTCAGACAAAACGGTTTACCTTCTTTCTTGTGTCAAACAGAAAATCTGCCGAAAAAAGTTCGCGAGTGCTCCGGATTTCGACGTCTATAACTCGGTCTACTACTTTTATGGCAAGCAACCCCTCTTTATGAACAGTGATACCAAGACCTAGGTACATACTTAAATAAGTACACTTTTTAGTAGAAGTGGGTACTAATTACCCACCACCCACACCCACCCACCCAGTACAGAAGTTTACATGTGGAATGCAATAAAGTATTGAGAATTGAGTAATTATTTCCATCTGAAGAGCCACACGAGTTTAATAGAAAAACCGGTGTTTCCACCACGGCGCCTATTTAATAATTTCGAGTAGCTTCTAATTTTTTTCGACCGGCCGAGCCCTCTAATCGTAGGGCATCACCATAACTTGATGGCATAACTACCGTCCTTGATATTAACGGAATAGAGCCTCTATTAACAAGTTCAGTGGCGCGGTGAGGCCTCGAGTTTTTATTGCGTAATGTTGAATAACTCGCGTCGTGACAGATTTGTAGAAAAGAAAACATCATCATATGCTTAGCCTTTTTCCAAATACATACAATTGGATGCAGCTGAATACCAGTTTAGTATAGGTATATGTAATTTAATTGTATGTAATCATCATCATCATCAATCATATTCTGTATAGAAAAAACCCTGTACATACTTAAATAAAGATTAAAAAAAAACGATTTTACAAGGAGTGACTGCCTATCTAACCTCTAGAACTTAGTTAATTTTGGCCACTGACTACCTGTAACGACTTTCAAAGACAAAGGGACCAGGAGCTTACTGTGCTTTCTGAGGTATGGATGAAACTCGGTATGTAATGGTTGGTGACCAATCCTAGGAGTGCCTAGGACCAACTTAGGCATGCGCGGCTTAACCTGTAGATCGACCCGAGTGGTTGTAATTATTTAACCACGAACTCCTCTAACAAAAGACCATAGATAACATACAATATCACGCTTGTAATTCCCGAAAAGTTTGACAAAGTTGTATCTAATATACACATTTCACTAATAAATAATGTTTAAGTCTTTTCTCATCAAAGGATACAGACAGAGTATTGATATTGCTTTACTGTTTGTCAATAAATAAAAATAATGTTTGCAGTAAGTCTGTGTTATTTTACGGTCAATTTAATAGACCAGGTAGGTAAGTGGTGGTGACTATTGTGTGGTCCTAGGCGATGCGGTAAACAATTAACCGTTAATAAACAATAAATAATTACTAGCATAGTCTTATTTATTAACACACATGTTTTGTATTTACTATAGAATAGTTATGTTAGTTTATCTCTGGGCCATAGTATCCTGAAAAAAATAAATGTTGTTTTTGTTAATGCTGCAATTTATGGCCCAATTTGTTAATCAATTTAATTGTATCGTGTTACCCATAGCTGCATTTGTCGCAAATATATAATAGTTGTGAAAAAGCTGGACTATAATCCACTAAATCATTATTTAAATATAATTTTTAGCTTATAACACTCACGATTAATGTAGCTTTCTGCGAGTGAAAAATTTCATCTCTACATACAAAAAAACTTCTTTTTATAATATTAGTACAGTTTAAAATACGGATTCCACTAACGTTACAAGTTTATTGGATAATAAACTAGACCAACTATAGTTAAGGTTATATAAATTAACTATTAACCTATTCAAATGACATTCATTTCTCTCCAGAAGTTATTTAAGAAACCCTATTCATAGACTTATCTTATCTAGACTTTTATGTTATCACCATTCCAACTTATTTATAGAAATCTATTACGTTTGGTAGTTCAATAAATATTTCTAAAACTAGTTTTACGAGTTATAGTTTCTTCAGATGGACCAGTTTTAACGACTTTGTAACGTTATACGTGTTTTTATGTTATTATAAATATTTAACGAAATTTATGATGAGACTGCCTCGTTGGTCGAGTGGTTGCAAGCGTGGCTGTTGAGCATGAGGTCCTGGGTTTGATTCCCTGGTCGGGCAAAGTGTTATTGCGTTTGTCCTTCAGGAATTTCTCAGTAGCAGCCACGGAGTCTGGTAACGTGCCCAGGTGATGCAATAGACTCACCCAATTTCATGGAACTTAAACAAAACTGGCGTATTAAGTACAAGGTAGTGATAATGTTCCAATATAATACAATTCTAGGAGCAATACAAATAGTTTGTTTATGATTTAGTATTAAATCTGATAACATTATTAATAATAGCAGTGAAGTAGTTGTAAAGACCGGTGGGTTATTGTCAGATAGCGCAAGATACATAATAAACTAAGCAAATAATATGCAGCCAATGAACTATTTTATGTTGGCAATGTTTTATTTACTCACCTGCCTTTTAAACCGACAACACGGTCATAAGAACAGCTGCTAGTATTTATAATATGGAACGATATTACATGTAGAAGTCCAAGAAAGCCATAAGAACAAAACCGACTTCAAAAACAACATTTAAACTTTCGGAAGTCGGTGATTTTGTTCGTTTGTTTTATTAACTTTTTGCTACCGACTTCTATTTGAGACTTTATAGTGTTTTGTTGAAGTCAGTCTATTGCAAAAAAGAAATGTTGTCCTTATTAGTTGATTAAACCACACAAATTGTAACATGAATTGATGAATCAATCAATTTTTTTTTTGGAGCGTGGGAATTTGTCAAATGATTCGTCCCGTCCTGGGCAGAGCGGTAGGGAGTGTCAGACTTCTACTGACTAAAAACCACTCATGTTCCTTCTTAGCCCTTTTGTGTCGAGCCAGTGGTATCTCTTTTGAACAACCCGCAGCACCATATATTAATCTTGCAATGTAACTAGAAGTTATTAAAGTCCATAATGTTAGCATAGGCACTTAAGAAGAAAAACAAAACTATTAACTGAACTGATTTTGATGACATTTCACGTTAAAAAAAATACTTCATCATCTTATTATTTAGTGTGTGACTAATACGTATTTTTTTTCGAACATCAAATATTTGTGTCAACTTGTCAAACTTAATCTCTACACAGTGGACAAAAACAATATTTTTTTTATGATTCACTACATAGTCATTTGTTATGTCGTTCTGTCGGTCCATCTGTGTTGATGAGGCAATGGCCGTCTAGACAAAATCTTGTGTTTTGGGGTGATTGAACACCGAGTTTCACTTGTTAGAAGAGCAGTACCTCTGTGTTTTTGTTCTTCAAATAACAAAATGACTTTAATATTATCCTACGTAAGTATACTAATTGATTTACGATCAAAATTCTAAGAAAAATTATGAATTTTTAATCGTATTGTCACTAAAGTCTTTAAACATAATATATAGTATACATTAATAAACTCACACCCTTTTCCCATGGGAGTAAGTAGAAACAGCAGAACGCGACCTGCCACGATCCTTACATACTCCTTTTGCCTCGTTCACATTCATACATCTGGTAGTAAACACAGGCTGGTTGCGAGCACCTACTACCTAAAGTCTTTATTGCATCATCATCAGCCGTAAGACGTCCACTGCTGGACAAAGGCCTCCCCCATAGAACGCCATAACGAACGGCAACCTGCCGTTTGCATCCACCGGTTCACCGGTTGCCCGCGACTCTCACGATGTCGTTTATTTAATCATAATCATTTTATTTGCAAACGTGTCATTTAAATTGATATTATATTATGGCTTCGTTGGTCCATGGATCAAGCAAGCGTGACTGCTAAGCTTGAGTTACTACTTGAGGCCAAATATTGAGAACATGGGACGTAAGCATAACTAGCGAAATATAGGTTTATTATAAATTTATAATATTAGAGCCTTCGGAGATTATATGCGATATGATCATAATATATGTTAGGAATTAACCAAACGTAAGTGATAATAACCGTCATTATCACTTTATTGCCCTTATCCCAATTCATTTGTGGTCGGCGCAACATGTCTTCTTCTTCCATACTTCTCTATTATTTGTCGTCTCCCTAGACACCTCCTTCATAGCAGTACACCTGTCTAAAATGCCAAGTTCAATAACAGACCGTTATGATAAAAATCAATAAAATCTTCCATTCTTAATGAAAAATATTTGAACTTTCAAGTCACCTTCACCAAAAATTGTTCAGAGTTTAAAATACCAATATATTTATGTTATTCTAAGGTTTGTCAGACCCTGACCCCAATGAGGTATCTGGTAGAAGTCGTCACAGATGACAAGACAAACAGTATTTATGTGTTAAGCGAGGTAAACTTGTCTCGTAAATAATACCGATCCATACTAATATGATGTAGGTACAAATTTTATATGAAAATATTTGTCAGTCTGAATGTCATCTTTTCACGCTGTAACTGATGAAGAGATTTGGATGGGCACTCAGGTAGAATATGACTTGGATTAGGATGTTTGTACCTACACACATTTCCAGTATATTATACGAGGTAGTACTAGCTTATGTCCGCGACTTCGCATACGTGGAGTTCGGTAATTGTCTCACGGGATTATACTACCGGGATAAAAAATATCCTTTGTGTTAATTCAAGATAAACTATCTGTGTACCAGATATCATTAAAATCCGGTCTGTAGTTTTTGTGCGAAAGAGTAACAAACATCCATCCATTCATACATCCTTACAAACTTTCGCATTGATAATATTAGTAGAATAACAGATTTCCCGTTCCCCGTGTTATATTGGTATTCAGTGACATATCCGAAGAAAACCTTAAAAAATTTAGGAACTATCTCCTATCTCTATCGTTTTCTAACGTATACAATACAGAGAACCCTAATCTTGCGTATGATAACTTTTTAGAAATATTTCAACTTCTATACAACTTGTGTTTCCCCTACAAATTAATATCAATTAAACCGAACAAAAAGATAAAATGGATATCGCGAGGCATTCGTACATGTAGTAAAAGACAGCGACATCTCCTCTGGCAACAGCGTTTAAACCCAACAGACGAAAATAAAGAAAATTTTAATAAATACTCGCAAAGATTTAAAAAAATTATTAAATTGACCCAAAAAGCACAAAATAACTATCTAATTAACAACTCTAAAAATAAATCTAAAACGTCTTGGCAAATAATCAAAAACATCAAATCTCAAAGTGAGCCCATCTCTCAAATAAAAAAAGATGGTAAAATAATATCCGACCCTAAAGAAATTGCTGAATCATTTAACGATTTCTTCATCGATCAAATTTCAGAAGCACCAAACCTCACAACAAAGAATACGATACCTATAGCATTTAACGACCATTCAATATTTATGCCCCCAGTTGTCCCACAAGATATAATGAGAATAATAAAACACTTAAAAAATAAAAAAAGTTTCGGCTATGATGGTATCTCAACTAAAGTAATAAAATTCGTATCCAGTAGCATAGCTGCTCCCCTAAGTCATATCATTAACAATAGTATAACTGCTGGTATATTTCCTGAAAATCTTAAAACCGTCGTAGTTAAGCCACTTTTCAAAAAGAACGACAAGGAAAGTATGGCAAACTATAGACCTATTGCTCTCATCTCAATTTTTTCAAAAATAATTGAGAAAGTGATCTATGAGTCACTTTACAAGTTTTTAACTAAATTTAATATTCTTTGCGACGAACAGAAAGGGTTTAGAAAGAACAAAAATATTAATATGGCCGTGTTTGACTTGCTAACCACTGTTTTGAATAATGTTGATTCGAAAACACCTGTATGTGCAATATATACAGACATGTCTAAAGCCTTCGATTATGTTAATCACGAAAAGCTCTTGGAAAAATTATACGCCTATGGCATACGTGGAAATGCTCTTAATTTAATAAAATCGTATTTAAGTGGTCGTAAGCAAATAACAGAAGTTTCCAGAGTTTGTATGAAGTCAAAAAGAGAAATAAAACATGTATCTTCCTATGCTCTTAATTTAATGAAATGCTCTTAATTTAATAAAATCGTATTTAAGTGGTCGTAAGCAAATAACAGAAGTTTCCAGAGTTTGTATGAAGTCAAAAAGAGAAATAAAACATGTATCTTCCTATAAGTACATTAAATTCGGCGTACCACAGGGAAGCGTTCTCGGCCCGTTACTTTTCTTACTATATATAAACGATCTGCCACGACAAATCTCTAATCCAATGGTACTGTTTGCTGATGACAGCACAGCAATAATAAATTGCATAAATAAAGAGCAATACGAAATAGATATTAATAACGTTCTAAAAACAATAATCAACTGGCTCAATCATAACAATTTATTAATTAACATAGAGAAAACTAAAGTTATGCATTTTTACCAACGTAAACAACCCGAAGACTTACACTTGAATTACAACGGCCAAACAGTCGAGAAAGCAAATATAGCAAAATTTTTAGGAATTATACTTGATAGCCAACTCACATGGAAACCACAAGCTGAAGCTATTTGTAAAAAATTAGGTACATCAGCGTACGTGCTTTATAAACTATCTAAAAAGGTAAATATCAATACTATATTGATTGCTTACCATGGCTTAGTGGTGTCGATTTTAAGGTTCGGTGTCATATTTTGGGGCAATTGTTGTGAACGAGAAAATATTTTTAAAGCCCAAAAACGCTGTGTAAGAGCAATTTTTAACTTAAAAGTTACAGACAGTTGCAAAGCTTTTTTCATAGATAATAAACTAATTACTTTTCCTTGTCTTTACATATTAGAGCTTTCCATTTTTGTTAAAAGTAATAGTAACTTATTCCCTACTTTAAAGGATACAACAAACCGAACAACAACAATCAGATCTCAGTATAAATATAATTTATATACCGGTGCTCACAAAACTGCTTTATTAAAAAAAAGTATTTTAGGTATGGCACCTGTAATCTACAATAAGATCCCAAATAGCATCAAGGAGCTACCTTTGAGAAATTTTAAAAAACAGCTGACATCTTTTTTAACACAAAAATGCTATTATTCTGTATCAGATTTCCTTAAAGATAAAATATAGCCATATTATGTTATATTCATTTAGTTTTGTTAAAATTAAAATTGTTTTGTTTAAAACTATAAATTTGTATAATAATTGTAAGCACGAATTTATATTATTGTTTAAAAGTATAAATTCGTATAATAAAATTTTATAAATTTTATAAATATAAGCACGAATTTGTGTATTTTTGTTTATAAGTATAAATTTTTTGCATGCCAAATGGTAGAATGTACCAGGAACAAAACTACTACTGTAACACCTTAAATTTATATACCTACATTCAATGCAAATAAATAATTCTATTCTATTCTATTCTATTCTATTCAGCTGGACCGGTTAGACTGGAAATCGACCCTAATACAGCTGGGAAAAGGTTAGGCTGGTGGTGACATAAACTCACGCCATTTCCCCAATGATGTTATGCAGAAACTATAACTACAACTACGATTCATTGTTAACTCTTTCATACTTATCTAAATTTCATTCAAAACATTTATTTACAAAAAATAACGTAACAAATACTCGAAATATACTACTAAAGTGCGTGTCGTATTATGCGTAGAGATTCAACAAATATTTCGTACTAATTCAACAACCGGTTTCAAATATCGCTGGAAATAGATTCGACTGCTCTCATACATAATACGTTCTGGTTTTCGTGTTATTTCGGATTGAACTTTCTAGAATTTTGAGTTATTAAAATATGGATATATTAAATTCTGTCGAAGATTAATTGCATAGTTTCTTCGTTTTTAGAGGTCTGACGAACTTGTGTGGACTTATTGCGGATACATCAGTGGTATTTTATGGAGGTGTACGTGTCCGGAGTCGCGTCCGCAATTTGTTCACACCAGTTTGAGTAATTTGTCTAATTAAGTGTACCTACAGTTACCCATAAAATAAGTTGTAGAAGCCAAAGAAGGTATTTTGAAAAGGATGTGTACCATTTTCAGTTAGTTTCGGTTGATAATTTAAATACATAAATGTAAAATTTTGTTATTAAATAATATGTTCTTTGTCTTCCTTCTTTATCTTTTTTTCGTCTTCTGACATTTTCACGTACAATGACCAAAATATAGGTACTTAAAAAGACTTACGACAAGTTTCTGTCAACTCCCAGAGCATCGAAAGCATGAAAACTAGCAACACCTCTAAACAATATTCAATGTTACTAAGGATTGGCATCAACCAAATTGGTTTTCATGCTGAAGCCACCAAACTGAAATCTATAAAGAACCAGCAACGAATGAGTTTAGTAGTAACTAATATTAATGTGTATTCAACGTATCCAATTAGGTTAAATACTCTTGTACAGGGAGTGGCCAAGTTCCACAGAGTATAGAAGGTAAGTACAGTTGGTAAAGCTATTTGGTACACAGATTAAAATAATTTGATCTTTAGAGTACCCTGCTAATACTGGTTGTTATTTATTTTGGATCTACAAGAAATCATACACCTACACTTATAAATTATGGACGATATAAGGATAACGTAGGTGAACTTTTTTAGCTTTCTAAGGATTCAATT
Source organism: Diarsia brunnea (assembly GCA_949774965.1). Classification (NCBI taxonomy): domain Eukaryota; kingdom Metazoa; phylum Arthropoda; class Insecta; order Lepidoptera; family Noctuidae; genus Diarsia; species Diarsia brunnea. The sequence goes on along the minus strand of OX459020.1, from coordinate 14,470,110 downwards.
AAATTGATTGCCTCGTTGCTCTAGTGTTTGCAGACGCTTAGGATGATGGTCTGGAATAATTCTTGGAGCAGGCAGTTCTTGGGCTTTACCATCAATAGTTTTTCAGTCGTAGACCGTCATCGGCCTAGTTTTCTCCCAACTATGTTAGCGCCGGGTTCTAGATTTACCAGATTCCACTTAGTACCAGTATTTTATATGGAGGGAATCTCAGTAGCAGACCGTTGTCTGAATATGTGTTTTATCAGACTGAAAACAACATCCCAAATGTGGGTGTACTATTAAGTATTGTCTACACAACTCTAGAGGTAAAGTTGGCATTGTCCAAAAATAATTACTACTCACCACACCTACATTGTTTAAAGTAGTCACAAGTTATCTGCCTGTACACCAAACACTTTGTTTGACTGTACTTATTGGGTACATTGCCATAGGTCTCATGGGTCGAGCATCGAACCTTGAGCTGTACCTACATGTACAAGGATGTCTACTGTCGAACATTCAAATAATTTACTAATGGTCGACTAATAGCAAATAACCCAACATTAAAGTTATAATATTTGTTATTAATTATGAATCCTACAATTGAGGGGCTGCAATAGTGAGCGGGGTTCGGGTGGCTGAGTTTTGGGCTAAGCTCATCATTTTTTTTGCCAGTCTGGGAAGAATTAATTTTGTAGCTGCGGTAACTTATGAGAAAGACCTCCCGTCTTTGCGCTGCAGTGGGACACATTAGGCTCATAAAAATAAATGAAAAAATGGGAAATCATCAAATGACTCCTCCCACTCTAGAGGCAGAGCGGTAGGGAGTGTCAGACTTCTACTGACTAAAAACCACCCATTTTCCACCCAGTTTCTTTTTACCTCTTTCAAACAACCCGCAGCACCCGGCCCCTTCAATGTTACTACTCTTTGAGGCGCGCGTAGGACACGAACGCGCCCGTCGCGTTGTCGCGTCGACAGGGTCTGTCGTCGTCAGAAGACGGACGGACGATGTCCTAACTTACGTTATGCCTTGGTTTGAGTATTCTTTAGACCAAGTTTAAGTCAAACTAAAATCGAATAAAAATATGGACGAAGTTTTGTAGCACCGGTACATGATATTCAAAATAGTATTTTTTTGTCTATGCTTGCTGCTGATGAGTTCAGCCGCACAAAAAGTTTATATTCTAAATGTTGACGAGTCATTAAAGCATAGTCATTTACATAGATACTACGCTGTGGGTGCGATGTTGGCGAACTGTGACGACAATGTGGTAATCATGATGAGCATAGGTACCTATTTTCAAAAGTGCTACTGGCTTACTTGAAAAAAACTTTGATTTTGATTGACTCTACAAAGGAGCAAAGATTAAAAAAATATCAGAGAATTATCTTGTGTTATATAAAAAAAAACTATTAAAATCACCCACGTACACAAATACGTCTCGTAGACCAAGCATCAAGTAACACGCACCTACTTTATCAATGTCTGACGTCTCACAATTTCCAACATAATGATTTCTTAAAATACCTGTCAAAAGTGTCAAATTAATTACCATAAAACTTATAAAAGTTTTAATCTAATTAGACTAGTCAAAGTGCAAAAAAAAAAAAATTAAGTATGACTTCTTGAAATGCTGTTGTGTGATGTTTAAAAAAATACAACTATAGTTTGAACACGTGGTGACAGCTATTTCTCACAAGAACGTCATTGTTGTTTTCCTTGGGAACAATATTTTTCTCGCCATAAACAGACATGGATATGTCTGTTTCTTTACATCTAAAAACGAATTTGAAGAATTTTAGGATGAATCAAAAAGGTGACAAGCTGATGCCCGCGGCTTCACCCACGTGGATATCGGTCAAATTATATACTAAAACCTTCCTCTAGAATCACTCTATCTATTAAAAAAAAACCGCTTCAAAATCCGTAGCGTAGTTTTAAAGATTTAAGCATACGAACAAACATACAAACGGCGACAGCGACTATGTAGTGATGATGATGATGATAAGTTAGTATAAGAAGCAGCTCTCTAATGAAAGTAATACCTACAACTGACAGTTTTCTTGCCAATGACAGTTATCACGTGACAAGCCAACATAAACAGAAACCTTATAGAAACCAAGAGTGTCACTTGATATGCCAGTCGCATCCCTATTGTTGAGGACTCGTGAGGCCTTCACACTAAGTACTTCATACATTTGTATGGCTACTAGCAACCGTGTGACGAGAGGTCACTGCTCCACATTGTAGCTGTAAAGTATTACTTTAAATATTATTGTTGAAATATGTATTATTAAGTGATAACTGAAAATGCATGCAACGGAATATATTGCCGTAGCGAAGTAGATTTTTCATGGCTTTTTTACAGAGGTGCACAAAAGAACATTTTTGTTTTGGTCATTATTGTCGAAACTGTTTTAATTTTAAAAATTTTAAATGTATGATGGGTTTACCATTGATTTCATATCAAGTTTACTGTGTTTACTGTTTTCTTTCATAATTATTTATACTGAAAACGGGATATTTACCATGTTTATTGATTGTTTCGAGCTCCCGATATTTCGGCGCTGTTACAAGCACCATGATCACGGATAAACTGAAGTCATTGCGGGTGGATGTTTATGAGCAGACAAATCGGTCTACCTTCTTTCTTGTTCGTTTTTGCGTTCGGTACCACTACCATTGTCACTCACTACACGATTCTGTTCCCGACACACGAAACTCACTGTGTCCATTCGCGAGCTTTTTCGACACTTTTTCGGTTACAGTATAAATAATAGTGTTAGTGACCATGTCAGTTTAAATCACTATCATGTAACTGGATAGGTTAAATAAACAGTTATTGCATGTATAATTGGGAATCAAACGAGCTTACCTGTTAAGCGAAGTCTTGATTCTAATTTTATGAGTGGTGATCTGAAAAATAATTATTATTGACATAGGTAGTAATTCCCTTACGACGTATTAACACCGCGATTTTTTAAAGATTGCAACATTTGCATCGTCCTTTCCCGTTTTGACATAATTATGAAACGTCACTTATTTTAGAGATCATAACATTAGGAACAAACTCTGTTTCCTATACAGAGTAGTTCCAAATGCCTACATTCATTTTGATTTCCTGAAAGGTTAACATTGAATTAGGTAGATTAATTATTGCAGCTTTGGGGTTGTTAGCTAGTGGTGGGTGGGTAATAATTATTTTTCAGATCACCACTCATAAAATTAGAATCAAGACTTCGCTTAACAGGTAAGCTCGTTTGATTCCCAATTTTATTTCGTGGTGATCTTCAAATAATTATTATTGACATAGGTAGATGTTTAGAGTTTGCTGCAATAATTCAATAAGTAATTAAAACACAAATAATTCTGGATGTCAATTTGTGAACATTACCCAAGTAACGAAATTTGGTACTATAAAAGTCCTGATAATGTATTAGAGTGTACTAACTACTACTATGAAAAAACCGTTTACAAAACCCTAAATAAACATTACATAAAGGGTCTCATGGTGACAAATTTGCACTATAAAAGCAACCAAAACATGTTTGTATTTTGCACTGTAAACAATTCCAGTGATGTGTTTTATCACACTTGTCGTGAGTGTTCCCCAAGAAAACAAATAATATCGGTAACATATGCTTTAGTCATTTTCCATTGCTGCTAAACGTAACATTTGTATTGAAAAACCCTTCCCTTGCAGTCGGGTAAAAGGATAAAACACAAAACATTCATGGACCGTTACTCTGCCGTAACTTGCACTTGCGAAAAAAAAATTGTATCAATTAAATCATTACGCTGATTTCAAATTTGACAATGCGCCTTCATATTTTTTTATGTTTTAATTAAATTTAAATTAATACAATAAGTACTTGTCCCGACTATGCAGGCTGCTATTACACATTGGCTCCTGCCGTGTTGTCAATGTGCTATCATGGCAGAAAATGGCAGCCATATTTTCACCAAAAACGAATTAGATCATCTCTTGTCTCGTAGCAGTAACACAAACTCACGTATAGAGCTATTAAGTTATGTAGCAGCTGCACCAGGGGTCCTATTTAGTACTCTAGAAGAGTTGTTATGACTTTTACAGAACTAGCCCCATAGCGACGTTGAGAGAACTTTTAAGAAGTTAAAAGGTTACGTAGTGGTTGTGTAAGGTACAGTGCAGATTGATCCTTGAATAGTATTTTCGATACTGTTACAGTACTTGAACTGTAAAACTTATTTTTACGCATTATTAGTGCATAATAGATAAATAAAAGTGTTTGTTAGGTCGTCTTTAGTACTAAGTAGCACCAAATGACCATTTTTTTTTTTTTTTTTTTTTACTATGCAACACTTTAACGATTCGTATGGTCCTGTAAGCGTTCTAAGAGGTAAACTATAAAAATTACATTCTATTTAATCTTATAGAACCAAAATGCTCTGTTAAAAACCTTTATAGTACAAGCAGTAACAATGGTTACCATTATAGGCCTACTATATCACTCTTTGGTGATAAAACGCCTAGGTACTTATGACTTCCTTACTTTAGGTACAATAGAGCTTTAGTATTATAACCTTAAGGATATAGTGCATGTTGAATTGATAACTATAATAAAATAATAATTATAGATTGTTATATGTCTGATGTCAGCTCTGATTTGATCTGCTGTTTGTGTTGTACTGTATGAAGTTAGATATGGAGTTCAAAAAACCAGTTTCACTTGAAATATAAGAAACTTTAAAATATTTGTGGTTGATATTCCTAACAACTGTTTTGTTACTCCAATGGGTAAAAATTAGAGCTTGCAGAATAACAAATATCTTTGTTTTAAAATTTGCTCTATATTATCACCCTGAATCTATCGGAATTCAAATTCATTAATTTTGTGATCATAAGTAAATAGTAGGTGGTATAATATAAAATATATTCCATCGGAATACAAATTCATTAATTTTGTGATCATAAGTAAATAATATCTATGTTATTGGGCACACATAAAGTTTCTCCAATTAGGTACATAAAATTAAATTGCTTCAAAAAAGTAAAATAAAAACATTACAATAGAATCTGGTTCACTAAAAATTAAAATTACATGCATCAAATGTCAAAGTTTTGACGATGTAAGTAAAAATGTTAATGTAAATAGACACATAAGTATACATAACATCACATTCATCATCATCATGTTTAAGTCCCATGTAACAGGGGCGAGCCTATTGTCATTAACTGAGCACAAATCCATACTCTGTGGCTGCTACTGAGAAATTCCTGATGGAATAACACTTTGCGTGATCCACGAATAGAACCCAGAACCTCATTCTCAGCGGTGCTTGCAAACCATAGCTCAACGAGGCAGATGACCAACAACTTGGCAAATTAAATGTCAATACTGTAACAGTTTTCACTTTGTCTATCAATAATGGTAAGAATCTGTTTTTTAAATTCATTGAGGCTTTTACTGTCTTTAATTTGCGTATATATTTTAGTGTACAATCTGCACCCAGATTGTCATCATTGCAAAAATATACACTTTTGTGATGCATGCAGCAATGTGTGAAGTTTATCTGAGCAACATAGGCTTTCGACAGATTTATATAAATGCATATTGTTTTTAGCAAAAATATATGATTCATAAATATACAGTGTCTACTGTCGGTATTTTAAAAATTCTGCTTGCATGATTTTGTGAATTTTATTTTGAATGAGCTCCAATCAGGCTCATGATTTACTTATCTTAATAATACTTATAAAAGTATTACCCCAAAATATAAGTCTATACTGCAGAGTAAAGACAACCAAACCGTGGTAAGCTACCAGCAGTGCGGTTTTATTTATAATCTTAATCAGCATAATATTATAAAGAATATAGGAAAACTTACTAAGTTTCCCCCACACATTGTCTATTAGAGTTCTCTGACATAATAATATCCTTATCAATAAAAGCTCCAGTAATTTTGTTACGTAAAACATATGGCACCTGATGTCTTGATGTTCTAACCACAATCCCTCCATGTTAGCACTCCCATGCACCCTCCCCCCCTTGTTTTCAATTATATCACTTTAGTACTTACTTGTACTATCAAGTGTGTACATTTTGTGCCCAGATAACAAATTAACATTCTTCTTTACTATGCTGTAATTTAGGTCTATCTCCTCAGGAATTAAATATTATTTAATGCAGGTTAAATGCTTACTGCATACAATACTTGAGTGTTATCTATGAATATCTAGCGTATCTATGATAAATTCATCAGACATAACAAGTTATCTGTTATTATTAAGTATGGTTTAAGTGATTTTCTCTGAAAATACTCTTAGGCAGAAATAAATTACAACATGATTAATTTAATATTGAAGCCATAGATTGCTAGGTATAGCAACGAGTTACTATTAGGGTTGTTATTTTACATTGGGCCTTACAATATAATGGTACTATTATCTTTTCCTAAGAGGGGGTCGGGTCTCGGAGTGGAAATAATTTGATTTGGAACTAAAAAGGGTTTGGTTGATAAGGTCATCTGTACATTGACAGGCTGTTTAGACCTCGAAATTTTGTCAGTCTATAAACCTTTTCCCTCTCAATACTAATAGTTTTTATGTATTGGGACATTACAGTGCATTTACCACCATGTTTTATTTAATTTATTCAGAAAATAAACAGTTATACAAACATTGTTTGCATAACATAACATTACGCCTGTAATCCTCGAACGGTTAGGCAGAGGTGTCAGACACCCACATTTCGCCAGTTTTGCATTTGGTTGGTTACATGCATAATTATGTAACTTTGATTTATAACCAATGATGCTTCCATAATATCATACTCGATGAAGAAGCTATGAAAAGATTTCACTTAATGTGGCCATAACATGCAGAGAATATCTCATACTAAAGCATGTGCAATCATGACAAATGTGTGTCAGCCAGTAGAATACAAATAAGGCAGCCAAGTAACCGCCCTTAAGACGACCCACTGACCTAACTTTTACTTGCTGATAGGAAACCAGGTGGCAAAGTATGGTCCCCATTCACTGCAAGAGTATATGCATTAGCAAGACTATATTGCACATTGGATAAGCAAGGTTGTCTCGCAACCATCATGCTCATAGGTTAAAAAGCATATTTATAAATTTAGCTGACCGAAGTTTATAGTAGAATAGGGTTCCCCTGTGATGTCTATTCTAGGTATTAAGTGTTAGCATTGTCCAATGACTTTGCTAAGGACATCTTGTGTCACGCACTGATAGTTTGCTATGTGGTTAGTAACGTTGGATATATGTTTTCATGCAAAGCATATTTCTGGATGGTAGTTTTTCCGTTGGAATCATTCAAGTAATAGAGAAATATAAAAGATGACATGCTGCGCCAACCTCAAATGAATTGGGATAAGGGCAAGAGAATGATGATGACTCAAAACACACAAACATCACATGGAGATGGAACTCCGAAAACCGGCTATGCCGATTGTAGGTATTTTCAGTGTTAGCATTGTCCAATGACTTTGCTAAGGACATCTCGTGCCACGCACTGATAGTTTGGTAAGCTGCTAATAACTCAGGGTATATGCTTAAAATTTATACGGAAATGTAACTCACCTGATATGCAGAGTATAGGTATTTTCAGTGTTAGCATTGTCCAATGACTTTGCTAAGGACATCTCGTGCCACACACTGATAGTTTGCTATGCAGTTAATAACATAGGGTATATGCTTACATGGAAATGTAGCTCACCTGCTATACCCAGTATAGTTATTTTCAGTGTAAGCGTAGTCCAATGACTTTGCTAAGGACATCTCGTGTCACGCACTGATAGTTCAAATTCCAGCTAGTACATAGGAAATATATGTTACTGGGGTGTCGCGCACCCACTGGAAAAAGCTTTAAGAAGCTTACAGCACACATGTGGTTTAGTGTTAATGACCATCGTATCGCTTGAATAAGCACTGTAGATATCACGTATCCGGTCACGTATAGGTCAGTTATAGCCAGGCATTCTTACGCCTAATGGTTACATCCAAGTTCACCGCTGTGGTCGGCTGCGCGAGCGTTGTCTGTAGGTATTTGCTCAGATTTCTGCGTCTCAGGTTTACGATTTTCACTAATGCTGCACATATTACACTTTTTGTCACTCACTATTTTGTTATTTCGGTAGAATATAACGTAAACTTATTTTTAAGCGAATAATTTGACGAGAAAGAACTTTTTCTTGCGGTGTCGTTAACGCGCGAAAAAGAAAAGTGACGTTTCATAATTATGTCAAAACGGGAAAGGACGATGCAAATGTTGCAATCTTTAAAAAATATTCATTTTCTTTAATCTAAAATCGCGGTGTTAATACGTCGTAAGGGAATTACTACCTATGTCAATAATAATTATTTGAAGATCACCACGAAATAAAATAATGGTTTTCAGCTGCTTCCTGACAGATTGGAAAAATAAATAAGTGAATAAAATTAATTTCAGGTGTCCTAACCCATTTTAGAAACATGATTAATACATTCAAACAATGGATACTGTCACACATCTATACTAATAGTATAAAGCTGAAGAGTTTGTTTGTTTGTTTGTTTTTTGAACGGGGTAAACTCAGGGACTACTGGTTGGAATTGGAAAATTCTTTTAGTGTTGGATAGTCCATTTATCGAGGAAGGCTTTAGGCTATATAACATCACGCCACAATCAATAGGAGCGGAGCATAAATGAAAAATGTTGCATAAACGGGAAAAAATATTCCATTTTGAGAGCTTCCGTTGCGTGCGCTGCGAAAACGGTTTAAGTTACGTAAATATCATGTATGACGGAATTGTTCCTCTTTAAAAGTTCTAAAAAAAAATCCGCAACAGCATATGTTTATCTTTTACGATTGACTCACTGTAACCATTTTTTTATATTAAAATGTTAGGTTAAAAATAATTATATTTTGCGAAGCTTATTTAACCCATATGGTATTAATCTATATCTAAATAAATGTGTTTGCTAGCACGGAAATTTAATATAGAATATTTGTGCCCTTTACTTTATACAGTTTAAACAAATATCTTTGAAGATATCGCAATGTAAAAATATACGGGCGACAAAATAATTAGCGCGTGGCAGTCATTCGGTCCGGTGCGGTAGGTACGTGGGGATTCTGGCCTCTAGGGGCTCCACAGAAATTCAAATTCAAAATATTTACTGCACCATAATGTTTATAAGTACAAGGTGTTACTACTGTATATTAAACAGTAAGAGATACCTATTGTAATTGTTACTTTAATAATATAATCGAAGTCAATCTAAACTAATAGGTATTATAAAGAGGAAAGGTAAGATTTTTTGTTTGCTATGAGTACGATATAGCTCAATTTAATATGTTGGATAAGCGATTTATCTAGAAAGGTTATAAGCTATATTATGTGTTGCAGACGAAGTTGCGTGGGTCAGCTAGTAATAAATACAATTCCAATAAATAAACATAAACATAAATCATTTATTTGCATAAAAACATGGTATACAATGGTGTTAAATAAAATTAAAATAGTTCAAACATGTTTAGCTAAGATAGATCATAGCATGCAAAATTTTAGGTTTGAGCAAAATGTTACAATGCATCTATAAACTCTCATCAATAAACTTTCATTAAAAAGGTTGGGCAATGTAAAGCCTATCCATTGAAGTTGGAAAAATGCATAGCGAAAGCTCAGAGAATTATTTATTTACACACAGCAGACAATACAGAAAAATATCATAATAATATATACATATATAACTGGCCGCTTTAGCAGTTTTTTTACTAGCCTGCCTGCTCTGTCCCACTCCTGGCCAAAGGCCTCCCTCCACTTCTTCCATTTCTCTCGAACCCGTGCGTCCTCCTTCCAGTTCTGACGTAACCTGTCTAATTCGTCCCGCCATCTCCTTCGTGGTCTGCCGCGACCCAGCCTCACTGTCAGGGCACCAGTTTTCTGCTATTTTGGCCCACTGTTGGTCAAGAGGCAGACATGTCCTGCCCAGTCCCACAGAATCAGAATCATCATCATCATCATCACCTGCCTAGCCTTTTCCCAACTATGTTAGGGTCGTCTTCCTGTCTAACCGGATGCAGCTGAATACCAGTATTTCACATGGAGCGACTGCCTATCTGACCTCCACAACCCAGTTAATACTAGGTAATACGATACTCTTTGGTAAGACTGGATGTCAGAATTTCAGGTCACTGACTACCTGTAACGACTGCCAAAGATCTATATATGGCAGCCGGGACCAACAGTTTAACGTGCTTTCCGAGGCACGGAGGAAACTCGGTATGTCGGGCGGTCACCCACCCACAGACCGACAGAAAAAAAAAAACAATCAGAATCATAGGATAATATTATTTAATTTATTAAAATTCGTTAATTTTGTGACCATATTATTCGCAATAATATCATCTGCTAAAGCGGCCATTTTTAGACCGCCTGGTGTTTTAAGACTTTTTGCTCTAATTCCAATATCCATTTCCATTTCAAAACCGTGATGTCGTGCATGTCGTGATATTTTTATTGTAGTTCTTTTTAATTTTTTGTATTAATGATTTTCATTTAAAAATAAATGGAATCCTGTCTCGCCTACACGTGTAGAAAAATTTACATAATGGTGATCACCATCATGTTTATTGTTTTAGTTTCGTTGTTTTTCCCATTTTTGTTTGGAATATTGATAAAAATACACACAAAAAAACAAAAGACTTGATCCTCGGTAAAATAGAAGATACTTTTTGGCAGAATTAGGCCACATTTAAATCAGATTGGTGATTGGTTTGTTGGTGGTAGCTAGATGTGCTTAAAATACTTAGTAACCAAGCATGCTACGCTCAACTCTAAGACTCGATCTAATCCTTGAAGGTAGTCAGCGGCTGTGGTCACGGGTCGTGCAACCAACCAGCCTAGATACTGTGATACCTTACAAATACTTACAACCGTGACATAATCTAGGTCAAAGTTCACCTAGTACATACTATAACAGTTCCACGAAGGTGATATTGAATGCTATGGAAAAAGAGGGCAAGGCGTGGATATTTAATATTTTGATGGTTCGAAATGAACTAATATTAAATTGAAAAAATAACACTTGTGACTTTAAACATAATTTGGCGTAATGTGTCTGTGAAATTAAAACTAAACAAACACGTGTTTAGTTTAACAAAAGACTTTGTTATATCAAAATGGTTGACATGCTCTTCACGACTGAACAACATAAGTGTTAACAGAAATCTACATGGTATTGTTATTCTGCCTTCTAAATTAGTAACATTAGTCGGAAACTAAAGAAAAGTAGTCTTTAAAAATAATTAGGTACGTTCTTTTACTATTTTCTAACAAAGTTGTTCACAATATTTGCATAATTTTAACTAAACTAATTTGGACATGAATAACAGAAATACTTATTCTTCAAATCCACGCCACGTCCGAGGAGGTTCGCTCAAATAATAATTGTTAATAAATATCTAGCTTTATCATATTCTCTTAATTGCCTAGGTAGGTCTGCAGATGGGTGACCAGCCATTATACAGGGTGTAAATCAACCCATCACACAGCCGTCAAACAAGCATTCTGTACATCAAACTTAGTACGCAAAAATGTTTGCTGGGAAACGACTTTTTTTTGAAAAAATCACAAATTACCATAAAACTCAATGTAGCACTGTTAAAACATTATGCTAGTGGATGCTCTAAATAGTAAACGGGTCATGGAGGTAATTTAAGTAAAGTTATAATCTGAAAAATTTGTATTAACAAAAACAGCTGAGAAAAATTTGGAACTTTGACCTCCAATATCTCCGTAACTAGGAGGTTCCCAGGTATGGTCTAGAACAAAAAAATATCGCAGTGGTGGGGAGAACAAGTGCCCTTCGTTTGCGTTAAGGGTACTTTTACACCCTACATACCGAGTTTCCCCTGGTCCCAGCTGTCATTTGCAGATCTTTGACAGTCGTAATAGATAGTCAGTGTCCCGAAAATCTAACAACCAGTCCATGGGTATTACCCAGTACTAACTGGCCTGAGGAGGTCAGATGTGCAGTCGCTCCGTGTAAAATACTGGTATTCAGCTGCATCCGGTTAGACTGTAACGTGACCCTAATATAGTTGGTTGATGAATGATTGGCTGACTCACCGTCCGTCCGTCCTATGACGATGACAAGCCATGTCGACGGCGCATTCATATTCCACGCGCGCCTCAAAGCGATGTCAGCAACATTGCAAGGGCCCGTAAGGACCGACGCCTGTCGGGGCTGCGGGTTGTTCGAAAGAGATACCGCGTTCTCGGACACGGCTAAGATGGAACATGGGTGGTTTTTAGTCAGTAGAAGTCTGACACTCCCTACCGCTCTGCCCAGCGCGGGAGGAGTCATTTGCTGATTTACCACAGTCCAAAACCAAGGGCCAATAAAGTAACCTGGTTTCATAAGCCATGTTGTACACGATCTCATCAATATTAGTATTTCATTCACAGTTTTAATATAAAACGTAATGAATTACTGAATAATTCATGACCGTTCTCCGGCCATCTGTTTAGAACGGAGTTATTTACCATTGTCGTTATCATCTACATTACAATAAAAAACCGTGAACTTTATGAGAATACTTTGCATAATAAATGTAACCTTCCACTTTTTATTTGTTATGTACTCGCTTTTGCCCGCGGCTTCGTCCGCGTGGCTGTCGAAAAATATGCCAACAAACTTACATCCCTTATTTAACTCCCTTAGCGGTTGAATTTCGACAAATTTTATACACCAAAACCTTCTTCGAGAACCACTCTATCCATTGGAGAAAACATCATGAAAATCGGTACAGTAGTTTTTGAGTCTATCGCGAACAGACAGCCAGACGCGGTGGAGTACTTTGTGTTTCGTGTACGCGACTTCGCTTGTATTTAGATGGTCAGAAATTGTCCCACAGACACTCGGGGATAGTGTACTTATCTCAATTTTTGTATATATACATGTAATAGGGTAAGCCTATTACCCTCCGACTCAGGGCTGTTACTGAGAAATTCCTAAAGGTGAAACCCAATAACACTTTTTCCGACCCGCGAATCCAACCCAGGACAGGCTCAGCAATCGCGTGAGTTTGTGACCACTAGACCAAAGAGCCATTCATCATATTTAGTCAAAGATAATTATATATAGTCATTGTATTTAGTATATAGATTGTAGTTAAACACACTCGCAGTGAGGTGTAACAATGTTTGCAGTGGATCGTGCAACGTTTGCGCAAGTCGTGACAGACGTGATCTCAGCGCGAGGCAAGGTCTGCGCAACTGTGTGCGTTCGGTTGAAAATATTGAGAGGTCTTTGGTAGTTTGTGATTTGTAACTTGAACTAGTGCTTTTTTTTAAGGATGGGAAATCTTCAAATGACTCCACCCGCTCTGGACGGAGTAGAAAGGAGTGTCAGACTCTTACCGACTAGTCAGTATTCCTTCTAGTGCCCTTTGCATTCTAGGGCCGCAACTCTTTCGAAAAAACTCTGCAACTCTGGCCCTAGTGGGCACCGAAGGAGGTGGCCGCTTCCCATACCTCCTCGCTCCGGGCCATGGTTTGAACCACTGCCGGATGATTATGCCTGTGGCTGGACTGGGTTCTTTGATAGTCGTAGTTACGAGTGTTTGGGAGTCAGTGGCACAAAAGGACCAGTTATCAAGCGGCATACTAGAATACTAAGTGGGTTCTGGATTTCGGACAGGCAGTCGCTCCATGTAAAATACTGATATTCAGCTAAATCCGGTTTAACTGAATGTTGACCACAACATAGTTGGGAAAAGGCTAGGCAGATTATGGTCGCTGTGTATGTGTATATAGGGTGTAAAAGTTCCCTTAACGCAAACGAAGGGCACTTGTTCTCCCCACCACTGCGATATTTTTTTTGTTCTAGACCATACCTGGGAACCTCCTAGTTGCGGAGATATTGGGGGTCAAAGTTCCAAATTTTTCACAGCTGTTTTTGTAAACACTAGTTTTTCAGGTTATAACTTTACTTAATTTACCTCCGTTGACTGTTCCTACATATTATTCTTGAGTTGTCAAGTTAGATGGACGTTGTACTTTATATACATTATTATTACCTCTCGTGCGACAAATAAATTACTTTTTGTAGCCATTGTAGTCACTGTGATGATTGTATATAGTTATTTCACACATAAAAGTGAATACATAAACACATACTAAATTATCCATTGGCCGCGGTGGTAGGCAAAAACTAAAGAACTCTTCAGTCGGTCTTTATAACGTTTAGAGAAAAAGGGTTTTATGGTCAAAAATCTTTCGGGATCTGTAGGATATTATTATTCATTTATCTTTATTTGAATTCCATAATGTGTAAAAATCAATCTTACAATAGGTTTAAAGCTAAGGTACAAATGGATCCTATAAGGCAACAGCAAAAAGTATTACTGATTTAAATGAGAAAAAAAACACTAAAGTGAGTAAAAACAAAACTCATAACGTAACAGCTATAAAAACCTCATAAAATCACCTCATCATGAGCACAAACTCGAGGATTAAGACACGTTTAATATTGACTTAAGTGTCAGCTAAATAAACAGCTCTAAACAAACGGAAAGACCCGAACGTTCGGCTTTGAGGACACATGCAGGAAGATTCAGACACTAATCTTTTATTTATTTTTCTTCGTTCAAAATTTTCCTTAACTAGTCATAGTGTTTCCTATAAAAATGAGTTTTAGCGGCACAAACTATTACCGCTTGGATCAATCTTCAGGTTATCCTGTACTTGGCTAGGTTGGTCTGTGGATGGGTGACACTGATCACCCAATACATACCGAGTTTGCTCCGTGCCGCGGAAATCACGTTAATCCGGCTGTTATATGTAGGTTTTTGAGTCGTTACAGGTAGTCAGTGTATTCAGCTGCATCCGGTTATCGTTTTATCGGTTTTCGTTTTCCCAGCCTTTTCCAGGCTTTCAGTCTAACTGGATGCCGCTGAATACCACTTTGTAACATGGATTGACTGCCTATCAGACCTCCAAAGCCCGTTTAGTACCCACCTACTGGGTAATACTATATCCTTTGGTAAGACTGGATGTCAGACTTTGTATTGATAACGACTGTCAAAAATCTAGGTACAAATTACTGACGGGACCAAAAGTCCAATGGAGGTATATTAAGGACCCCGTCGGGGCTGCGGGTCCCGTCGGGGCTGCGGGTTGTTCGCAAGAGATACCGCGGCCTCGACATGAAGGGCTAAGAAGGAACATGGGTGGTTTTTAGTCAGTAGAAGTCTGACACTCCCTTTCGCTCTTCCCAGGCGGGAGGGGTTATTTAATGATTTTCCACCCACCATAAAAAAAAAAAGGTATATTAAGGATGGTCTGCAATTCCTAGACAAGCGTGTCTTAATCTGAATATTAATCCGTGCAGTTGTTACTATTTAGCGACGAGATCATGGAGCGACTTAATTGATCTCATACCTTAATGCCATTTAGTAAGAATGGTTGTGTTCGCCTCTGTAACAAAACACAGTGAAGATAATTATGACATTAAGGTGAGATGATAACATACAAAACGCGGTCTTATCGCTAAAGAGATTGCACCGGAAAACGTTTGAACAGATGAGATCTACAGATCTGATAACGATAATTATTATATCGCTGGTGACCACTGCACATACATTATCTAAATTACTAACTTTACTTTGAAAACCGTGGACAAATAATGTATAGACGGCAGAACATACGTCAAATTTTCAAAGTATTCTCCTTTAAGCGTCTTTTTTTTTAGCAGCACTTTCCCAATCGACCTTGAACCTAAGACTTCAGTGATAAAGTTGGAAATATGTTTAAGAAATTTGAAAGATTGAGTAGCGTAATGTGTTGGCGTCTGTATTTTTTTGGAAATGTCATTTTGATTTTTGAAATTCATATTGCATAATGAATAATGTATTACTGAGTATTAACATGGTTGTGTAGGTTAGCTCCATGTAAAGCATTGGTATTCTGTTGCATCTAGTTATACTGGAAGCCGACCCCAACATAACTGGGAAAATAATAATTGATAAATGCGAAAGTAACTCTATCTGTCTGTCACGCTTTCACGCCAAAACTACTAATCCGATTTAAATGAAATTTGGTACACAGTTAGTCTATATCCTATGAAAGGACGACGGTTACTTTTTAATGTGAAAAAAGGGTTGTAAGGGCTTGAAAAGGGGGGGATGGAAAGATTACTTTTGCTCGTAATAACTGACATCCACGCGGGCGAAGCCGCGGGCATCAGCTAGTGTTATCATAAAGTTTCTTAGAATTTCAAGCCTCGTCTACTTTCGAGAAAGTCCTGTGTCTAGCTGTCAATTCATATAAATTATGCATTGCAATATTATTATCAAACATTCATCGTAGCCTTTCTCTTTTCGATCTGTACCTGCCTCTGTACATCCTTATCGTCAATCTATCTGCAAAACTCGTTTA
Source organism: Diarsia brunnea (assembly GCA_949774965.1). Lineage (NCBI taxonomy): Eukaryota > Metazoa > Arthropoda > Insecta > Lepidoptera > Noctuidae > Diarsia > Diarsia brunnea. Next base: position 14,453,699 of record OX459020.1, on the reverse strand, counting down.
GTATCTTAGAATCGATTTTTAAAAACATTTTACAAAACCTCTTGAAGTTACTTATTTGTTTTTTTAAATATTTATAAGCTAATTTTTGCCCGTGGCTTCGCCCGCGTGTAAATCACGGTTTTCCTTACAAACTTTCATTTCCTATTTATTGAGGTTGAATTTCCAAAAACCATTCCTTATTCCTTGTCTACATAATAAAGGGAATATCTGTGTAAATCAATTTCAGCTCTCTAGGTCCAAGGGTCCCCGTCGGGGCTGCGGGTTTTTCGCAAGAGATACCGTGGCCTCGGCGCAAGGGCTAGGAACGAACATGGGTGGTTTTTAGTCAGTAGAAGTCTGACACTCCCTTTCGCTCTGCCCAAGAACGGAAGGGGTTATTCGATGATTTTCCAACCGCCAAAAATAAAAGGGTTTGGGCTGGGCGTTGATGAGTCAGGCAGTCAGGACTTTTTTTTTTAACCGACTTCTTATTTATATAGATAGATAGATAGATGTTGTATTTGGTTACCTGGTTCGACGAGCATTTAAGTTGAGTAATTTTTAGTTGTTTCCAGAAACCGCTTAGCTGCATTTATTTTACTTTGACTGTAGTCAATGTTAGTAGTCTATGTTTGTAATGTCTTGTGCAATTTTCTTTGAAAATCATCTATAACACATGTTGTATAGTATAATGTTCATCTTCTACTCTATACATCCGCAAAATATTCATCATTGAAGACACCGGAACGAAGAATATAATACTATTATATCTTTATCCCAAACTTGTCAGGTATGTCGGTAGCAGGGTCATATATTATGTTATCTCTGTGAAAATAATATAGAAGCTAAATGTACAGCAGATAGGCAACCCAGTCGAATGTTGTTACGTTCATCAGCAAAAGTAGTGAGTTAAGGATTTAAAGATTACATCGAAACATTAAAAATAAACAAAAAAGTCTCGAAAGACCGCGATCCCGAAGACCAGCCTAGACAAGTGAGTTAATCTGAACATCGTCCCGAGCCTGTTGTGGGAGAGGAAGGTCAAAGAAAAGATGGATGGATTGTGTAAGGAATGATGTGAGAGAGGAAGCAGGGTAGAATGGAAGAAGGAAGCGTGTTGCGTTGACCCCAAATATAATGGGATAAGGGCAGGAAGATGATGATGACCCGAGCGGCTGGTATTAATTAGCCACGAGCTTTTCAAGCAGAAATAACACACACCTGTAATCCCCGAGGGAACCCAATTGTGAAACCACATTTCGCTAGTAATGTTAAGGCAGTGGTCCGACCGCCGCCCGGCGAGAAAACGACTAACTATCGGCGATTTTCTCTCTCAAGAAACGCACATACATTCTGTGTAAATGAAAGAGATGCATGTATTAAAAGTTGCTCTCTGACTGTTCACACTACCGGCGACGACTCGCTTTACTAGTTTTGTCGCTGAGCGACGATCTTTCAAAAATAAACTCGTTCAGCGATACTCGTTCAGCGATGCTCGCTCGCTTGTTCATTTCTTAACAGTGCGGCATTGAAAGTAGACGTATGGATACCAACAAATCATTGCTACTTTCATTGTTGTCTAGCTCAGACGACGACGATGATACAATGTATTTAACGATAGTTTTTGTGTAGTGGCAGTGGCAACTCTGAAAAAACGGAAGAAAATGAGAGGGAAAAGAAGACGATTTTCTAGAAAACAGTACAGTGAGTTCAGGCGAGTGGGGCGAGTAATCGCTCGTCGCACTTGCACACTCGCTATAGCCCGGCGACAAAACTATCGAAACTACACACTCGCTTCCCGCTGATCGCTAACTCGTTTATAGTTTCTAGTTCTACTCGTTTCTCGTTTATCGTCGGCGGTCGGACCACTGCCTTAAGTCCAATGTAACACAGTTCCAATATTCTGGAAATATTTAGGTAATAAGGTATTTCACCAAAAAAATCTAATTAGTCCGTCAGATTTTCAAAAAATAATGGACATGAAGCGCGCCTTCAGCGGCTTCTCAAAATATAGAAAGTGCAGAGCAACCGGGGCGATAGTTGTTGGAGAGCGGAATAAAAACTCGAAACTATGTTAAAACTATATACATGAAAATCTATATACAATTCACAAATTTTATAATGTCTTCAGAAAATATTTACAACACAAAATTATCGAAACGCGACATGAAAAGATTTTTTATCAAGAAGAAGTGACAGACAAACAAAAGTCAAAAAATAGAGTGCCGCAGCACCGGCCAGCAACATTCGTACGCCGCCTCCTTGATCGCGGCCTCGCGGCACTACATCAGCCCCCCCTTGAGACCGTCAAGGGCGATAATGGTCAGGAAACCTAACTCTACGTCCCGATCTAGTCTTGTGAACAATTGCTTCGCGATCTGGTGATTTCTGGTTCCCTGATTGAGTCACATGTGTTGTTTTGTGTGTGTCATGTTGTCGATCTTGTGATAAATGAGCGGGATTGGTTGAATGAGTGGGTGTGTGTGATGATGTGTATGGAGTGGTGTCTGGGTCACGCAGTATGTAGGCTGGCTTGACTCGGTCTACCGATACTGTGACTTCCTTGCCATTAGCCAGAATAGTGAAAACCTTTTCACCACGCCGAAGCACCTCGTATGGTCCAGAATATGCTGGTTTCAAGGCACCACCAACAGTACAATCTCGCAAGAATACGTGAGTGCAAGTGGCTAACTCCTTGAACATGAAAGTTGGACGCTTACTACTATGGTGTGAGGCAGGCGAAGGCCTCAAACACTGGACAATACTTCGCAGCCTTGATGTGAATTCCATCAAGTCTGGATTACAGATGATTTCTGAGTCGAAAAACTCGCCTGGCAGACGTAATGGTTCGCCATACACCAATTCAGCTGAGGTGGTTTGCAAATCTTCCTTGAAAGCACTACGGACACCCAACAAGACAAGAGGGAGAGATTCAACCCAATTCCCGTTAGTGTGGCAGATTATGGCTGACTTCAGCTGCCGATGAAATCTTTCCACGAGACCATTACAGGCTGGATGATAGGCAGTGGTACGGTGATGATTGAATCCTGCAATGCGCGAAAGATTTCTGAATAACGCAGATTCGAACTGCCTACCACGATCTGTCACGATATCAACTGGACAGCCAAACCGGGAAATCCAGCCACTGAGTAGGGCTTTAGCAACAGTCTCAGCAGTTATGTCTTCCAAGGGTATTGCCTCAGGCCAACGCGTAAAGCGGTCGACAGCGGTGAGACAATACTTGAAACCTTGTGACAGAGGCAATGGTCCTATTAAGTCAATGTGGACAAATTTGTAACGAGCTGCAGGAAGTTTGAAGGTACCAACTGGAGCACTCGTATGACGTGTAATCTTAGAACGCTGACACGCTATACAGGCTCGTACCCAGTTCCTGCAGTTCTTCCTAACTTCAGGCCACACATACCGCTCAGAGACTAGTTTGGCGGTTGCTTTTGCCCCAGGGTGACTAAGAGAATGCAGACTCTCGAACACTGTTCTCCGTAGCGGTTTCGGAACAAACGGCCTTACTGCGTTCGTACTGACGTCACAAAACAGTTCAATGTTGCTGCCTGGGACCTTCAGTTTTTTGAGACGCAGTGACGTGGGGCCTTCTGCGAGTTGAGTAAGCTCTAGATCAGAGTGCTGAGCGGCTGCCAATCGCTCCAGATCGATTGGCTGAGAAATCTCCTCAACTCGCGAGAGGGTATCAGCTACCACGTTGTCCTTACCGGATATGTAACGTATGTCAGTGGTAAACTGCGCGATCAGGTCCAGGTGCCGGAACTGTCTTGGCGAGCAGTTTTCTTTCCGATTGTGGAAGGCGAAGGTCAGAGGCTTGTGGTCGGTAAAGACAGTGAAGTCCCGAGCTTCGAGCATATGCCTGAAGTATTTTATGCTCTCGTAAATGGCGAGGAGCTCTCGATCGTAGGGTGAGTACTTCTGTTGAGAAGAGCTCAGCCCACGAGAGAAATATGCCAAAGGCTCCCAGGACTCACCACTACCAGTCTGCTGCTGTAACACTGCGCCAATCGCCTTGTCAGACGCGTCAGTTACGAGCGCTAACCTTGCATCGCAACTGGGATGAGCAAGCAAGGCGGCTTGACATAGTCCCTCTTTGCAAACTTCAAATGCATCGAGCAGCTGACCAGTAATATGAACTGGGTGCGATCCTTTCACTGAGCCGGTGAGTAGCGCGTTTAAAGGAGCTTGTTGTTTAGCTGCGCCTGGAATGAACCTACGATAAAAGTTCACCATACCTAAGAACCGACGTAGTTCTTTCACAGTTTTTGGTACGGGAAAGGTCTTGATGGCGTCAACTTTGGCTGGAAGTGGGGTGGTACCTTTGGCTGAAATGCTGTAGCCTAAAAAGATGACCTCAGAAGCGCCAAACACGCACTTTGCCGTGTTGACGACCATGCCGTACTGCTTCAGCCTGGCGAAAACTTTGTGCAGATGCTCTTCATGTGTTTTTTGGTCCTTGGAAAAAACTAGGATATCATCCAGGTAGGCGTAGGTGAAGTCCAGACCCCGTAGCATTTCATCGACGAAGCGCTGGAACGTCTGTCCGGCATTACGAAGCCCGAACGTCATGAACGGAAATTCGTAAAGACCGAACGGCGTTGTAATGGCGGTCTTCGCGATGTCATCTGGATGCATAGGGATCTGGTTGTAAGCCTTGACCAAATCAATGGTAGAAAACATGGTACAACCTGACAAACAATGAGCAAAGTCGTGTATGTGCTTGATAGGGTACCTGTCGGGTATCGTTCGGGCATTCAGCATACGGTAATCCCCACAAGGACGCCACCCGTTGTCTTTTTTAGGGGTGAGGTGAAGAGGTGAAGCCCATGCTGATTCCGAAGGCCGGCAAGTACCGTTCTGCAACATCGCCTCGAACTCTGACTTTGCTATTTTAAGCTTATCAGGCGCTAGCCTGCGTGGTGTGCAAGAGACCGGTGGCCCAGGTGTGGTGTGGATGTGATGTACGGTGTTGTGGTGTATTGTGCGATGAATGCCATGCGGACGAGTAATGTCAGGGTATTTTGAAAGTATGGTGTGGTATACAGAGTCACCAGACATTACCTTCACCGAAGAAATGTTGTCCTCGGTTCGCGCAAGTAAAGCCGCGGTCACAAGCGTAGTGCTACCGTCGATGAGACGTTGGTTTCGGACATCAACTATAATATTATAAAATGAAAGGAAATCCACGCCTATTATCGCCTTTGTAACGTCAGCCACTATAAAATTCCATGGAAAGTCGCGACGCAACCCTAGGTTTAGCACTAAGTGATTAAAACCGTATGTATTTATAGTTGACCCGTTTGCGGCACACAGTTCATAGCTAGTCTTTGCACGATACTCTTTTAAGCACTTACGAGGAAACACGCACAGATCACTACCCGTATCTACAAGAAACTGCATTTTAGTCCGCCTATCCGTTACGAACAAGCGACCGGTACTCGGGCAGTCGTCGGCCGCCATTACCGACTGCCCTTCGCGTTTCCCGCGAAATCACAGGGTTTCATACACTTAAGAGCCTTGTCGCCGAACGAGTGCGATCTTGCGGACGATGAGCGGCCCCGGAGATGTGAAGATGATCTTGATCTTGACCGCGCCATTCGGTCGAGCTTAGCAGTCAACGCTTCGACTTGTCGGGTTAACGCAGCAATCTCGCTCGATCCGCCAGACGTACCTGCTGAAATTCCAGTAACTTGCGAAGTTGGTGACACGGCGTCCAGGACCTGGTCGGCAAGCTCGGCAACCTCGTCCAGCTTCATCCTAGCTTGAGATGCAATGATGGGCTGCACGCTGCTGGATAAACGACTGGCCCAAAGGGTTCTGAGCAGGTCATCTGGTACACCAGATCCAGCTAAGCTTCTCAGTCGACGTAGGAAATGCGATGGTTTGCTATCTCCTAACTCTTCGTGATGAAGTAGCTGCTGTACCTGCTTTTCCCGTGACGCGGACAGCCTCTTGATGAGCTCCATCTTCAGTGTCTCATACTTGTCCGAAGCTGCGGGACCAGCGACGATGTCCTCGACGATCTCGATATACTGCAGCTCCAAGTGAGACAAAGCATGGTGATATTTGGTGGTATCCGTCGTCACTCCTGCCAACTCGAACTGGCTCTCCAGGCAAGAAAACCAAAGGTTCGGTTTAGACGGGTAAAATGGCGGTACCTTTATAGCGATGCGGTTTACGCTTGTCATCTCTCCGCTTTCTTTGCTCTCGTTCCCCGGCATAATGTTCCACAGGGGTCACCAATGAAGCGCGCCTTCAGCGGCTTCTCAAAATATAGAAAGTGCAGAGCAACCGGGGCGATAGTTGTTGGAGAGCGGAATAAAAACTCGAAACTATGTTAAAACTATATACATGAAAATCTATATACAATTCACAAATTTTATAATGTCTTCAGAAAATATTTACAACACAAAATTATCGAAACGCGACATGAAAAGATTTTTTATCAAGAAGAAGTGACAGACAAACAAAAGTCAAAAAATAGAGTGCCGCAGCACCGGCCAGCAACATTCGTACGCCGCCTCCTTGATCGCGGCCTCGCGGCACTACAGACACATATTTTTTAACCGACTTCCAAAAAGGATGAGGTTCTCAATTGTGTTAAGAATCATTCTTGTTATGGAATTAAGCTAATGATATACCTTAACGACATAAAATATTATAAACCAGTGTTTTATTTTCATAATTAGGTTAGTGAACCATATTGAAGATCAAAGTGACTTTGGCTTCACAACAAAAACAACGTTACTGATATAGTAATCTATATACTTTTACACTTATTATGAAATTCAAACTAAAAATAATTATATAGTTACTTACGTAAATGCAAATTATGTAGGTGAGTACTATCTAACGAACCTATCATTGTTTTTACAAGGCTGTATTGTGAACAGCCTCGTTTCACTATACAATTAACCAAATAAAAAAGTAATTATATCATTTATTTTATCACCATACTAGGCAGTATGGTTGGTCTAGTAGTCGAAAGTGCGATTGCTTAGCATGTGTTCCACGGTTCGATTCCCGGGTCGGGTAAAGTGCTGTTGAGTTTTTCCGTGTGGAATTTCTCAGTAGCGAAAGGTAGTGTCTGACTTCTACTGACTAAAAACCACCCATGTTCCTTCTTAGCCCTTCATGTCGAGGCCGCGGGATCTCTTGCAAACAACCCGCAATCCCGACGAGGGATGGCATTAATCTCGCACCAAGTTATCCGGGGTCAGGTTACTTCACCGTGTGATTAAAGAATTTAACCACTTCAAGAACTGCCAGTTTCAATATTCTATAACAATAATAAAACAATTGAACTCGATTATTATACTACGTGTACCATCAACTAAGCATTCTGTACATCAAACTAAGTAAGTAGGCAACTTAACGCAATAATGACTGCCGGGGAACTACTTTTTTTTGGGGTATAATTAAATGACGTCTTACGGCTTACCGATAACGCATTCAAAATGTTTTGCTGGATTGAACAGACCGAAGGTCATGGAGTTTTTTTTAAAATAAAGGCATTGAAAACTTGTATTCCAAATCTTAATCATGAAAAAGTTGAAACGTTGACCGCTTAGCACAAAAAGTTATCGCAGTGACGGGGAGAACAAGTGCCAATCGGCTACGAAGGCCTGTGGACGGTGAGTCATGGTCTCACCGTCCGTCCGACTTATGACGACGACAGGCCGTGTCGACGACGGCGCGTTCGTGTTTCACGTGCGCGTCAAAGAGATCTCAGCAAGGCCAGGGCCTTGTGTATCTCTTTCGAACAACCGCGGGTTGTTCAAAAGAGATACGCGAGAACACAAAAGGCTAAGAAGGAACATGGGTGGTTCTTAGTCAGTAGAAGTCTGACACTCTCTTCCGTTCCGCCCAGAGCGGGTTGGGAAATCATCAAATGAATCCTTCTTTTGATGATTTCCCAACCAGCAAAAAATAAGGGGAACTTTTACACCCATTTTTCATTTGGTTTCGTAAGAAATCAGTATTTAGTCGACTTATTGCGTCGCGTAATATAACGGTATTACTCATTGTTTCTTGATCTATGAAAGAACAAGTTTAAAATGTTTTACAGCCAATGACCATAACCTTTCAGTGATTGAGTTTTCAAACAATGTTATCAGTTATTGATAAGAAAAACTTAACTGCTGCTTGCCTGGTTATGGCTCTTGCCTACGGTAGAACGGAACGGAATGTGTATAGAAATCCGCATTTTTTTATTGCTGTAGCAAAATCTGTCAAGACTTATCCAAGGTATGTTGGAATCGGCTTTCTGATGCGTCCGTGGGTTAATAATAACAGCCACACGAGTCGACCTTTAAGGTTAAGCTTCGCTTGTCTAGGTTAGTCCGTGGATCGATGACATTCTAAATCAGCCATGGCAAGTCCTGTCCAGGTGGGAGATTGGCAAAGTGCACAAATGGATTGAGTACGGAAACACTTTCTTGCCACAGCTTACGTCTTTCCTTAGAGCGTTCGCACTTCTTATTCAAAATCGAAAGGATTCATAAAAACGTTTCAAACAAGTTTTTCTAAAGTCTCAGTTTCAAAGTCACGCGACTCAATCCAGCCAGTCTTAATATAGAAATAGTCTAAATATAAACCGCTTTAGTATTTGAACTGGTTTTACAAGTTAGTGGAGATTCTTCAGCTTTATCCAGATTCAGACACACCTTCTAAGGTGTGTCTGAATCTGAATCACGTGAACCTGTTTGCTTAGGTTTAATTTACTGAGAGAACTAACGGGATACTCTGCTTTACTATGATAACTTGATAAGACACTAAAAATGGGATTACAGGGACCTCTATAATCCCATTTTTTTTTAGTCTGACCAGACAGGGATCGACGCAGCGTGTCGCGGGTTCGATCCCCGCACGGAACAAATATTTGTATGACCTACAGATAGTTTTTTCGGGTCTGGGTGTTTGTGAGTTTAAGTGTTCGTAAACGCACCCACGATAAAGGAGAAATTCCTAGTGTGGGGCAAAGTTAAAAAAAAAAGAATTGTCCCTTGATTGCTCTACAAAAGGTTCGACCAAAACCTGTACGGACGGCCGAAATGTATTCGTGGCAAGGGACCCGGACACCTCCATAGTATGTAATTGCGTACTACGGAGTATTCAGCTGATTTATGCAGTTGTTGTAATCTTAAGTGCTGCTAAATTTATATCTTAATTTTAACATTATAATGACGTGTACAAATACAAATATTTTATTGGAACAAAAAACATTATTACAATTTTTGTGTACGTTAATACTGCGTTAGTTTAGTAACTGTGTCGCAGTTATTAGCGCCCACCCCTGGAGCGAAGGGCAACAGAAGTTCCTTAACAATAATTTTGGTGCTTATAAGTAGGTAGAAACTAGTTAAACATTTAATAATAATAAAACTAAAACTAAACAAGTTAATGATTCTTGTAGCAATGTAAGGGGGTGTGTGAGTGAGTAAGTGTATGTGAGAGAGTAAGTGAGTGTGTGTGTGTTACGGGAGTGTGTGGAAGTGGGTGCGTGTATGTAACACAATAGGTGGCGACCCTATTGCAACGAGTAAAATATAATGATATAATGTAAGAGTAATATCCCCTAGGTTCTTAAACATCAGTCTTAAGTACAGCAAAAGATAAGAAACGCATAAATTACACTGCGCTACCCCACAAGTGGGTCAATGTCTGATAACAGAACAATAGTAAGAGATTAGCTAGTCTAGAGCATATTCAATAATACGACCTTATCGTTATATGCGATGACCATCGTCGGTCAAGTCGAACGATATGAAGATAGCAAGGTAGATCACAAATTGAACATTTTGGGTGCGTTAGTCTCTGCACGCGTAGTATGGCGATTCTATATTTATTCTACCAAGAATAGACAAAGCTTTTTCCATACAATTTGATATTAAATTTTGCGACAATCTATCATTTTGTCGATTCTTCCGTCGACAAAACCCGTTTCTTCGGTGGTCATGCTAAGCCGGCTGGTGTCAGAGTTATATGCTGCCCTGCGTTCTGAAAAACCTTTCAGGCTGGCTGGTATCTTAACAATATTCTAAACCGAAGCTAGTGATATTTAATTACCTATACAATAGACACGTGAATATGAAAATTAGAGCAACGTTTCTTAAATTGGAATTCGAGACACTATGACTTTGCGGACTGATGCTTGTCCTATGACTATAGACTATTATGTTCAGCATAATTATATTACTTTTCTCCCTAGCGTGTTGATAATCTAAATTGAGACATTTGGCGACAAGAGCCTTTAGAAGCGGCCAACTTAGGCAAGCTCGGCTTGACCTTAAGATCAGCCCGAGTGGGTATTTAGTCACGACCTCCTATAAGGACAGATGTTATGGTATTTTAATTATGATGAAGTCAAAACAGTTTCTTATTATTTTTGATCACCTCAAGCTGCCTTCAACATAATTATAATTATGCATGTGTTATTAAGGATATTGGCAATTTATAGTTACCTTAGCACAGTCGTAAACCTTAAGTATAGGTCTAGCATTGATATTTAATTATCTAATAAGCAATGGCAAAGGTCACATACATAGTACGAGCAGCCGGCGTTCATGTATGACTAGATGTATGAACGTGGACGAGGCGTAAGGAGCATGTTGGGATTCTGTGGTTTCTCCTTGAGCAAAAGGTGTAAGATTATGTTTATGGATAATAGCAATAAAAAAAAACCGGCCAAGTGCGGGTTGGACTCGCACAGAAAGGACTCCGTAAAAGAAAAACACGTTTCTTGTAAAACCTGTTGTTTTTTTACTTTTTTTTTTTTAATGAATTGTTGCCGCTCTGAATATTAAAGATTGCCTGGGTTGGTCTGTGGATGGGTGACCACCCATTACATACCGAGTTTCTACCGTTCCTCGGAAAACACGGTAAGCCGTAACTTGGTCGGCTGTCAATTGCGGCGTTACGAGTAATCAGATGTCCAAAATCTAGACCAATTACCCAGAAATTGGGTTCTGGAGGTCAGATAAACAGTCGCTTCATGTAAAATACTGCATCTGGTTAGACTGGCCGACCACAACATAGTTGGGATAACCTCTTCCTTTTCGGAAGTCGGTTAAAAAGGCTAGCCAGATGATGATGATAAGAGATTTAAAAGATACAGCCTTATGATTACAGAACACCCTAAAATTGTAAACTTCATGGCGATTTATGGATGACAGATTTTACAAAAACAAGGACTTGGAACTATTTTCAAAGAAACACTTCAAGTTTTTTTAGTAAACACAAATAGGGCGACCCTCTCGAAGTTATTATACTTGTTGACAGATTTCTGATGATTTACGCACATGTGATAATGGGCGATAACTTAAGTCATGTGTTATTTGTGTCCCGTGACTTTTAGCATGCAGGTGTGAAATGATAGCGAACTATTTTTATATCAATAATGATAAAATACTCGATTTTTTATCGAAGTGTGTCTTTGGTCCTTACTCAATGATCTTGTTGAGTGGCTGTAGTAATAGATGATGAGAATTCATTATTAGTTTTGTTCAACACCACAACATCATCCACAGCCTGAACTCATCCTCTGCTAGGTCAAGGCCTCTCTTTTCTTGTGCCCATCTCTACGTTCCTGTGCCAGTCTCATCCAGTATTTTCTCCCGATGGCAACTATGTCGTCTGCCAAAAGTCATGAATAATGGAATATTCTTTCTTTGTACTATGTTCCATCAGAGGGGTGCGCCACAGTGGACTATTCATAATTTTTTTGTGCCACTAATCGAATTGATAGGACACTCCTTCACATACCAGTTTTAGCGTTTAGTGCTAATACTTTTACTGATACCTTTTGTTAGCCTGCGGCATGTCAACAATACCAATTGTTATGATAATTATAGGGTTAATGTGTGTAAAACTGTGTTAATTTTGGAACATCCTTTATTGCCTACATTGAAAAGTACAGAAATATTTGGACTAGAAATTCAATCTTCAGTAAATTATTGGAGAGGCATCAATAGTAGAAAAAGAAGCCTAGTTTACATATGATAGGCTTTTTTTCATTTGACTTATAGTCAAATTTTGATTTAATTTCGGCTCGTCATTTTCCTCATATTTAAAAATAGTATGTAATTCAGAATTTAGATGCATTCCATCCATCCAAACCTAATCTGCAGTAGACTCACAATTGTCAAAAACAGATTAACCTACAAGATGGATGCGTTGCACAGAGGATTTATGTAGGCCAAAGCTGCATAGCTTTACCTGACAGATGCAGTGCAGATGTCAAATCACTGAGATAAATCATTTGATAGGCTGTTCCTCTGATCCACGATAATCACTTTTACCTTGAAAAATGAAAAACAAGATTTTGAACCGGACACCGTTTAGCAGGTAGACTTGATAAAGTCTGATCAGAGATGTAGGACACTGACTCATCATCATCTGCCTAGCCTTTTCCCAACTATGTTGGAGTTGGCACTAACTGTTCTATTCAATATTTTGGAGTCGGTTTCCAATCTAACCAGATGCAGCTAATACCAGTATTTTATATGGAGAGACAACCTGTCTTAGTAGCTTCACAACACAGTAAGGGATTTATATAAATGAGAATGTTAGGTTTCTAAATATCCGCAATGACCATTGAAGATGGCAGCCGGGATCTGCTACTCAATGTACTTTCGACGAGTCTCGGTATGTAATGGATGGTCACCCATCCACAGCCCGACATAGTCAAGCTTAGCTTAGCCTTCGATCGATGATATGGGGTTATTGTTGTTTGTCCACAAACCTCTTCTGCCATTGTGTTTAATTGTATTACGCAATTATCCCACTATTAATATTAGAATTTAATTCAAGTTAAGACCCTACGTTCACTTTTGTCCTTGTCAGTACCTACAATAACTTACATTCTAACGGGTCTCACAGTACTTACCTAGCTTTTGCCCGCGGCTTTGCTCACGTTATGATCGAAATGAATCCCTCGCCAACGTTTTCAAGAATATTGCGGCTTTCCACGAGTGAGTTTTGTTTCAATTCGAATCAAAGGATCCAAAGATTACTCTCCCTACATCCAAACTTAACCACGTTATAATAAAGACTGCAAAGGACATCATAAGATTAAATGAGTTCGGTTTTTTGAGACAAACCCGCCACACTATTCCCAAACCACTGACACTCCTGAAAGCTAAAATCAACAGTGGCGACCACCAGAAAACAGCCGACACAGTGAAGCTCGACGAAGTCCCAGAGAAACAATTGAACTGTCTTGGGTCCCGCAATTAAATTAATCAGAAAAGTATAGCAGAGGAGTAGGAAAAAATATAATTTCCACTTCCCTCCATATCAGCAGGAGACAGAACAGAACAAGGCCAATAGGCACACAGGGACGTTTACGTTACTGGGATAAGCCCAGTTGCCTAGCACCACGTATAAATATTATCATTAATATTGATGGGTCCTAAGCTTATCTATTATATGGTTCAAAGTTTGGGCTGGAAATGAGTTGCAACACTTTGCTGTCATATTTCAATGAATGATGTTCCTTCCACCATGTATAAGTTCACTTATCATAGATCTTTATCAGCATCTCATTTGCCTAAACTATTTACATTTTTATCAAGTACCTGACATATCATTTGTCTAGCTATACTTAGTGTATCTCACTAAAGGTCGTTCGCTAGTTCCGTGTTGCAAGACTAGAATTTAAAAAGATGCCGCTAGAATCACATACTAGCTTTGAATATGGGTTTGGTCGTGTAGGAATGGTCTTCAGATATTTAGAATCAGCGAGTGTATATATTACATACATACACATACATAAACTCACGCCCTTTTCCCATGGGGGTAGGCAGAAATCACAGAACGCCACTTGCTACGATCCTTACATACTCCTTTTGCCTCGTCCACATTCATACATCTGGTCATACACGCACGCCGGTTACGAGTACTACGCACCTGTCCTTTCTGAAGAACCGCACCAATAAGATCAGTGTATGTATTTCTAGGGCGTCCCCTCCCGGCATTACCACTCACATCTGCCTTTTGTTAATCGACTTTCATTTATCCTTTCCACATGACCGAACCACCTTAGCATACTCTTTTCAATTTTCTTTTTTTTCGTATAGAAAGAAAGAAAGAAAGAAAATTATGTTTATTTGCCAAAAAATTCTTAAAAATTAACAAAACAAATTCAATATAATTCAAATTAATAATGCCAAAAGGGCCTCAGCTCATCATAATTCCCTAATAGTATCACCATAATTCCCTTGTCCCAATTCATATGGGGTCGGCGTTTTATTATGTACGTTACAATGAGTTCTGCCCGTCGTAAAACGTGATTTTTGCGTTTACACCTTGTATGAACGTGGATGTAGCAAAAGGAGTATAATATGAGAGAAAGGTGTGAGTTTTTACGTATGAAAGTGCACTGTACATACATTTTAATGCAAATTCATTCAGTCGTGACTATCTGTAATGTTGCTATAATTAGTGGTAGATAAATAAATAAATATGACAATATATGAAAAGCACTTTCTCCTCTTCTTGTAGTTATTTCAAAACTGCAAACTACATTATTTCAATATTTTTGAGAATTTAAAGTTTTTACCCCGCTCTGACCAGACCGGTAGGGAGTGTCAGACTTCTACCGACTAAAATCCACCCATGTTCTTTCTTAGCCTTTTGTGTCGAGGTATCTCTTTCGAAGTAATTTTACTGACCCTGCCGTAAAAAGAATATCGATCCTACCACCAAAGTGTAAATCTGTTGAAAACGGCCAGCAAACCTTTTAGTACAGGATTTGAATGGCAGCAAAGAGAATTTTCACAATGAAACTTCCAATCATTCAAAATTATTTCCTAATGTACTCGTATGAATGAAGCTGACGGTCCAATTCATGATCATTGATAAATCTGGCGGCCTTCTACTTTGCCGTCAGAAAACGATCGGAACACGATCGAAAGTCAAGATTAAAGAAAATGAATGAGTACATACACTACCTATAGGATGTTATTTTAGCAAAAACCTCGAGATCTTTCGGATTACGAGATAACGTTGACATTAGTGAGGAAGGAGAAAGATGCAAGTGAAAGACTTCAGATTGGCTTGAAGTTTTTTGTTTCCTTATTCATTTTATACTTCTACATGAGAAAGAAAAATTATTAATTAGTCTAGAAAATGAAAGCTCCAAATGGTAAAAAAAATACAATAAAAACAAAAAAATATGAAAACCTACAAGAAAAGCTTAAAAATAAGATACACATTTAACTAAAATTGAACCAAAAGTATTCTATCTCAACATGGTGCTGTAATATTTAAAACCATCATCATCATCATCCCATTCTAATTGTCTTTTTCCATACTTCCCTGTTATGGCTGCTACACACGTTACGATAAATCGTTACGTTTGGACGGTACAGTTCAAACTGCAAGGATATCTACATGTGTGGTTGAGAAAAACTGCACAGTTGGTTCGATTGTGGGCACTACAAAAACTGTGCAGTTTAAAATGTACCGTCTGATCGTAACGATTTATCGTAACGTGTGTAGCAGCCATTAGATGTCACGGTGGCATTTACTCCTTATTTTTCTTTTACATAATATGAAAAATCAATCCATCGTTCTTGTCTTTGGAAATAAATATTTAAAACCAATCCATTTAATTACCCATAGTTTTATTTATGTTGAATATACTGTTACTTAAAGTTTCAATTCTTTGTTGCAGGTAAGTCAATGGAAACCATCGTAACTGCGGAGTAACTGTGCAGCATAAGGTTCAAAGTCATAATTCTATTTGATCATAGCAGAGTGTCCTCCGTGTCTTGGAGTTGGTACCGAGTATCATTTGTAGATCTTTGGCAGTCGTTACAAGTAGTCGGTGGCCCGAAAGTCTGACAACCAGTCTTACCAACGGATTTCGTATGACTGGGTTATGGAGGAGGAGGATAAGCAGCCGATCCATGTAAAATACTGGTATTTATTTATTTATTTATTTAAAGACTTTGGAAGACTTACAGCTAGATACAATAGTGATAAATAACATAATGATAATCAGACAGCCAATTACAAGTATTTATGTAGAAGAACCAGGTTAGCCAACCCTAGCATAGTTGGGAAAAAGCTGGGGTGGTTGGTAGCGAAATATACTTCTCAGAATGCATCATACTGTCACTCTTAAAAAGGCTTTCTAAAACAATCGCTTACATTCCACATAAATTACAGATTCTATTCAACAAAATCATAACTCTATTTAAGAAAATTGCCATTCACAACCATTTGCAATATCTAATACTCGTCATAGTTCAACGACAGGTGGAGAGGTTGAAATTGATTGTTTTTATCTATTCTCTGTTCGTTACAAATAGCTAAAACATGACAATGATGTTTTAAATTTTCCAAAAATAAAACGTATCGAAGGACCAGCAGACTCATTTCACTATATATAGAAGATGATACGATGTGTAAGATAAAACTGAAGTAGAATCATGTGACGGAGTCACGCTGGGTAGTTATCAGTAATTTCGGTAAGCCGCACTTGAAACCGGTGCTTTTGATACAAGTATATCTGGCCATAATGTCCCTTGAGTGGATTTGCGGAAATCTATACCATGTTTTTGTTTTTATTTAACAACCGGGTTTATTTTTATCGGATATATTGCATGAAGATATAAAGTTAAGCCTTGGTTGGTATGTGGATAGCTGACCACCCATTACATACCGAGTTTCCTTCGTGTTTCACGGAAAGCACATTAAGCCGTTTGTCCGGACTGTGATTTGTAGGTCTTTGACATCGTAACAGGTAGTCAGCGACCCGAATGTCTGACAACCAGTCTTACCAAGGGTTTCATAATACCCAGTGCTAACTGGGTGGTGAAGAGCAGATAGGAAGTCGCTACATATAACATTCAGGTATGCGGTCAGACTGAAAGTCTTAACATAGTTTTGAAAACGCTAGGCAGATGATGATATCGAATGAAGATATAAGAGTAGAGGAAGACCAAAAAAGCGATGGAGTGACCGTATGGCTAGAAAGGAGGTGACTGCTGAAATTACAAGTAATAGAGAAGTATGTGGACCCTAAATAAACTGGGATAAGAACAGTAGAATAATGATGATATTGAATAAAGATGGCCCTGATTTACTTTGTATTATTTCTATTCGCTGCACGCGTCCATCGGTTAAGTCAAGGCACGCTTGTCGAGGTCAGCCTGTGGATGGATGTTTACATACAGATCTCAAACTCTCGTATAGCACGTTATGCCATCAGTACCGGCTTTCATTTCAGGATCTTTGACATTCGTCACAGGTAGAAAACCGATAGTCTGAAGACCATTCTTAGCAAAGAGTGTTGTTTTGTCCAGTAACAGAACTCTTTTTTTCCAATTTGAGGCCCGTTAAGCAGGTGCTTCCTCTAAAATAATGGAATTTCGCTTCTTCTTCTTTGTCGTATCGCTGGTACGATAACTTTTATATTTTTGTTAACCCAGAACTTCACCACATCCCTCGCGTCAGTGGCAGCGCAAAGGTCACTTCAGCTGAATGTTTTTGGGCTAAGGATGTGAGGCGTAGTTTGTGATACAGCTCCTTAAGTGGTATTTCGCTGAATCCGACATAGAAGGTGACCCTATCACAGTCGGGAAAAGGTTAAGTAGATGAGATGATGTATCAATAAAGAAGGAACTGAACAGAAGCTTTATTTCCCAAGTGAATTACCTAGGAAGACATTTGTAGGAGGATGAAAAAAGATAAATTAGATACGCAGATTTCAAAAGGGCAAACCGTCTAATTACTTAACAAAAACCCACCAACTGCGATAACTACTATTTGCCGTTGTTATCTCTACGATTAACACTAAACACGGTTTTCATGTTAGCTGTGATGTTTCGTAAACCGAGTTAATAATGTAATGTTTGTGTTTCCTTAAAACATTCATTTGTAACTTTGAGATGAGAGTGAAATTCCACAGTCCTTTGGTTTGTGGTACGGATTAATCTGAAATAAGGAACTGAATAAAAATATACTGTTTTCATTAATTATTATTTAATAGCTGTGAATAGGATGTCTTGTAATCATCACCTGCCTGCCTTTTCCCAACTATGTTGGGGTCAGCTTCGAGTCTAACCAGATGCAGCTGAATATGATATTTTATATGAAGTGTCTGCCTATCTGGTAAAGTGACAAACTACGTAGGTAAATCGCAAAGTCACAATCACTGTCAACATAGTCATCCCGACATTTACGCCTGAAACAACTGATTTAGGTACTACATAAATTGCAATGTCACTAGTTAGCGAGTGAACCCGTCAACAATGGTTAGTTCAAATCAAACTTTCGCAGATAATAGGCGATAATGACTAGATAACAGTCATTGGTTATGCACAGTAATGGCAACATTAATAACCTTCACGAACTTGCTTGTTAAACACATCATTTAACCTAAAACTTGCAAAAATACCGAAAAAATAATCCATAAAAAGTTTTAGGATCTTTTTTGTAATTAAAAATAAATTGTAGTAGTGTTCACATACGTCATTTGGTTGTCACATTAAATTGACAGTTATTCTTTTTTTTCCTTCTTTAAAAATGGAAGCAAATGCAACAGATATCGATACATTGGCAGAAACAAGTGTGGTTAGAAGTATTTGGTTTAAATTAGTAGCGTTACCATTTGTGATATCGTTTATTATTCTGGTTTGCTTGGTGTATACCTGCTACAAAAATAACCTGGAAATGTGAGTATTTCTGTTTTCTATTTTAAGGATTTTATGAAGAACAGACATTTAGTTTACAAGTAATAGAGTTTGCGAAATCTTAACCCCTTCGTAGCTAATCTTTATAAGAATCTTTTACCTACGACTTCATCCATATGGAAGTCGGCAATTATCCCAAGGGAATATACTACCGAGATAAAAAAGTCTTATAACCTCAAATCTAAGTCTTCCTATGAACCAAATATCATAGGAATCAGACGAGAAAAATATTTTAATTATTATATTTATTTAAGACTAGCAGAAACCTAGAATCACAATACTAAATGAAAGTTATTTGATGATTTCCCAACCCCCCCCCCCCAAAAAAAAAACATCATAATTATCTAATTATGAAATGCTTTCACATCCGACATTCTTTGCTATCTCCATAGAAAAGTGAGCTATGTTTGTTTTACTTATCTACTGTATCGATCCATTTGTCATTCAAACGTGCAATAGTATAATATTTAATACATTAGCTTCACAAAACATAACATCACGCCTGTAATCTCTGAGGTAGGTGAGGACGACATGACTGGCGAAATGAGTTCCATAGGTTACAACTCGTTTGTCTAAGTTTCATGAAAGGGGTGAACTCATTACCATCAACCGTGTACAAATATAGACTCAGAAAGAGACTAAAAAGGTTTCTGGTGGAAAAACCCAATAGAAGGCGAGTCCTCCTATTCCAACTCTTAATCCTCCGCCATTCTTTTCAGATGAATTTCAGGATCGTTGCAGGATCCAAGACAGTTTATCTTATCTGGCACTTTTTCGTGCTTTATTGTCCGGGCGCTTTTCTAGTGGTCGCAACTGTTGATACTGGCTTTTAGGAGTTACAGTGGTTTGGTAATAGTGTGGCGGGTTTGTCCCAAAAAATCTTCTCCCCATTCATCATCACCCACAGCTCAACTTAACTCACAACTGGGTATAGGCCTCTCTTTGTTTGTCAAGATCCACATTCTTGAGCTAGCCTCGTTCAGCAAGGCTATTGCGTATTTTTTAAAATGTCAGTGGCTATCATAGTGTCCATCGATTAACTGTCAAATGGTTCCATTTTGTACCAAACCATAAACATTTTTTTTTTTTTTTTTTTTTAAATTTGACAGTTAATCGATAGACATTATGATAGCCACTGACATTTAAAAAGATACGAAATAGCCCTGCAGGATGTAGGTTCTCACGATGGCAACAATGTCGCCTGTCCTCCTATTAAACTAAACCACGTGGCTATGTTTCAAGACATTGTTTCATGAACAAGAACTTAAAAACTATAATAAAAACGACCAGTAGTCCAACATCAGGCCACAAACAAGCTGCGTAGATTAGCTGACGGATACACCAATCAGACGATTCATCACGTTATTTTTAGCTCCGGAGCACCATTCATAGGTTTTTTATTGTACAATGATTATTATCATCTATTATAGTCATGTTTCTAAAGCACATGATGGTATAGCAACCGGTACATGAAGGTAAATCAGTGCCTAGTAGGAATAAAGTCCATATTATGTTTTGTTTTTGAACTCTGAGCGGTTTGACAGGGGGATACTTTTGGACTTTGGACAACTCTCAGATTAGATTGTGTTGTGTGTAGCTTTTTTAAACGACTGCCCCAAAAAAAAGAGTGTTATGTTTTTGGACTATGTGAAAGATTATTTGTCAAGAAAGGCGGTTACTACATTCTGAGATGGTGACTAACACAAAAGTCCTCACCTGCCTGTCCGTTCCTAACCATGTTGCCCATGTTGTTCCAGTACAATAAGTTTGAGGAAGTCAGTTAGGCAGTCGCTCTATGTAAAATACTGATACTCAGCTGTATCGGTTAGTCTGTTAGCCGACTTTAACATAGTTTAGAAAAGGTTAAGCAGATAGTACTGATGATGATGCTGCAGTGTCTAGCTTTCCTGATCTCTGTCGTTGCATGAGGTTTCATAAGTTACCGTCGGGGCTGCGGGTTCTTCGAAAGAGATACTGCGGCCTCGGCACAAAGGGCTAAGAAGGATCATGACACTCCCTACCGCTCTGCTCAGGGCTGGAGGAGTCAATGATCCTCCAAAAAAAAAAAGGTTTCATGAGTTTTAGAGACAGAATGAGAACCAAAACTAAAGATTCCAGGAGTCCGCTTATCACAAAATGTTCGACACATATATTGCAGATATTCGAATTCAAAAGTCAAAGAATATCTGTAAACTATTGGAGGTGCTGAATATTTTTGTATCGCAAACGCAATTAATTACCATTATTTTATCCGGAAATAAAAATTCTAAGATTCGATTCACTTTAGAAATCTTTGTCTTCATACAATACTTCACCAAGGCGATACTCGTAACTATTAACCTACATAGTTATAAAACTCATTTTTACGCAGCCTCCGCGTCTATGTATTAAGATAACATGATTATGTACTACCATAGTTACATAGTTTTATATAACTTCCTTCATAGTGTCGTCACTTCACGTTTTGATAATAATTTAGAGGAAAAAAGGAAAAGTTTTGGTTTTGAAGGCGAAAAGTCTTTTCATATCGGAAGACCAATATGATCAGTCTATTATTTTTATTCCTACTCGTGTTTTTTTATAATTTGGAGAACTCGTTTCTATGTATACCTCATAGAGGATCACCAATCTACATACCTACCTAATAACCTACGACTTGACCCCTTCGATAGAATGTTCAACGTATTTACGTATAATGAGATGAATTTAAAGTCTGTGTGCTTCTTTTCTTTCCATGAAAAACAAAAGTAATATGTACGTACTTATCGTTTGCACACTTGCAAGATAATTAATGAATAAAGTATTAAATAAGACGTCATTTTAATTCTCGTATTCTGTTTAACAACAGCTGTTTAAGTATTAACCAATGTCAGTTTCTTTTCAAACCCCTGCGGAAAATACTTTAATAAAATCTTTGAAGAAAACAAAATTACCATAAATAAAAAAATTAAAAAAAATAATAAAAAAATAAAAAATTAAAAAATAACCACAACACAATAACATAAATTATTATAAATAACCTTAAACTTGATGAGCAAGGAAATAATAAAAGATTACAATAAATTAACCTTCAACCGTTATCTTGTGTAACATAACATTTTTATATTTTGTGTACTTTCGCTAAAACACACACAGATACGCATATCTTCAGTGTTTCAGACATTCGCGTATACCGAGGTCGTAAAAGAAGGTTCTAAAACAAGAAAATTGTCAAAAATATAACTTTTTCAGTAATTGCAATAAAGAATTAAAATTCGTCATCAACGGTGTTATTTTCTCTGCCAAAATAAAGCTTTTATAGTATTTACTTTGCTGTCATTAAAGTACATCGGCCATGTTGGATTTTCTTTACGTTTTCTTTTGTTTCAAGCAAAATTCATCGTCTAAATTCTTATAGTGTGCCATCTAGTGATTTACAACCTTCTTTGTCATCGATCCGAATGTCAATTAGTTTTTTTTATTTTAATTAGTTTTTGAGTTAAAATAAAAATGTTGAGCGATATGGCAGGACTGATATGTGTGGTGTTGGCACCCATTTTCTGTTACTTGGTGTATTTGTTGACCCTGATACTTTTGTATTATCTGACGAAGTGTCGGAACGGTGAGTTTTTTTTTTGTTATTGTATAATTACATTTGAATTAAAACATTAATAATAATATATGTTGGCTGGAGGCTGTTATTAGTAGACAAGATCATGTCACAAAAATTATCGAGTATTTTTGTGACGACCTCGTTGGTCTAGTGGTTGGAAGCACGACTGCTGAGCATGAGGTCCTGGGTTCGATTCCCGGGTCGGTCGGTTTGCTATTAGGTTGATGGCAATAGGCTTGCCCCTTATAGCCTCTAGCGAAATGTGGCTAACCTAACGTAACCCTTCGGGATTACAGGCGT
Source organism: Diarsia brunnea (assembly GCA_949774965.1). Taxonomy (NCBI): domain Eukaryota; kingdom Metazoa; phylum Arthropoda; class Insecta; order Lepidoptera; family Noctuidae; genus Diarsia; species Diarsia brunnea. The sequence continues at coordinate 14,431,106 of OX459020.1, read as the reverse complement.
ATGTTATGATGTTATGTCTATGAAATTTTAAAATATCTTCTATCAATTAAAAGTTCAGGGAAAACCCTAAGCTTTATTTGCCGTAGCAACTAGAATACGTAACAAGTAATATATAGTAAGCCTAAAGTAAATGACATATTATCTTGTTGTACTTTATTATTTACCAGTAATTAAATTAATTATCTTACCTAGCTTCTGAGCGTAAATATTGGTAGACCATAATATGTATGTATTAAAGCAGATATTGTCATAACTTAATGGGATGTACAAAGAAGAAACGAGTACTGGTTTTGCCTTATACGACGCTTGCCCTCTGAGTGCGGGGAATTTTCGAATCGTTGGAGTTTTTTTAAAAACGGTGTTTTCGGAATTTTAAAGGGTGCTTTGCAAAGGGTTATACAGAGATGTCCATAAGATTACATCCACAATTGCCTACTACGTTTTAGTCTCAAGTAATAGGGGGCGAGGCTATTGCTGTCCACCTGGCACAAACTCTGACTGCTACAGAGAAATTCCTGATAGGAAAACTCAATAACACGTTAGCTGACCTTGGAATCAAACCTAGGATAAGATATGTGCAATAAATAATACAACAAATAGAAACTCACAATAATGTACCACCACAATGTTTCTGACAATTTGTTTGCACGCATAGAATACTTAGTCGTCACTTTCAAACCATATTAGTATCAATTTGTTCCATTGTACTGCATATACGTCCACATAATTTGCATGTTGCGTGTACGACCAGATGTTTGAACGTGACCGAGGCAAAAGGAGTATGTAAGGATCGTAGCAGGTGGCGTTCTGTGGTTTCTGCCTTACCCCATGTCAATACATTGTGTTGTCTATAGTTTCCATTTAGAACGTACCAGAAAGGTAGTTTTTTTAGGACGTTGACCAAGACTTTAGCCTGGGTCGATCTCTCATTTGTCCAGAATGCTATGGTGGCTTCCACGTTTCTGCAGCGTATCTGCTATGTTCATGGAGGCTCGTACGGACGGATTCGCAGCTATTCTGGGTGAAAAGTCACATCTTCTTACTGCTTCGTTACTGCGGACAAATACTGTCCTATTCTAGGTCAAAGACTGTTCTATTCTAAGCCTCCACATTAGGGTGGACTAAAACGAATTAACATTAATTTAATAAAACTATTATTATTACTACTATTATGAAGAATTAATTAACATTAATGTATAGTTCTTAAAGTAACGTACTGTAAACTTTTTACAATTGTTTTGGGAGTCGGTATTTTTTTTACATAAAAGATTTTTTGACGTTTAAGGCCATTCTACACACTATAATAATATGTGTGTTATAGATTGCATACGTGACCACTGACCAGTCACCTCGCAGTATCAAATGCGAGCAATCAAAATCGGCCATTAGCTCTTAACTGCCGATTGCAACAGAACGGAAACACATGTAATTACTTTCGTAATATTCATCCATTCATCATTTATATAATTATTTTGATTCATTGTCGTTTTTACAAGGTTTCTTCTGACCATAAATATTCTGTTATAATTCCATTTTGTAATTGCTAAAGTAACTTTTAAGGCTAACCGTTTGAATATATTTGAATGAAATTATTCACTGTATCATAGAAATAAACGAGAATTATGATTCTTCGTTGTAAATGCCTTGTTGGTCTACCTCAGTTAACAATAACAACTTGGTAACAATGTTCAGAAAAGTGTAAAATACTTACAAAACAAAAAAAACCGGCCAAGAGCGTGTCGGGCCACGCTCAGTGTAGGGTTCCGTAGATAATAAAATATTATGTAAACGAAGTTAAAAAAAAAATACGGGCAAATGAAACTTGACCTCTGGATTGTATAGGCGCTCATACGATTCAGGGACCAAATTATATTGGTTAACTGCAGTTTCCATCTGTTGTTTCCATCCAAGTTCAAAATAATTTTCCTAGAAAGTCCTTATAAAGTTCTACTTTTCAGATTTTTTTCGTATTTTCTAAACTTATGGTTCAAAAGTTAGAGGGGGGGGGACGCTTTGTTTTTTACTTTTGGAGCGATTATTTCCGAAATTATTGACATTATCAAAAAATGATTTTAGTAAACCCCTATTCATTTTTAAATACCTTTCCAACAATATATCACACATTAGGGTTAAAATTAAAAAAAAAAACACTTCCCACTTTACATATAGGGGGGCTACCCTAATAAAACATTTTTTTCCAATTTTTATTTTAGCACTTTGTCGGCGTGATTGATACACATATTGGTCCCAAATTTCAGCTTTCTAGTGCTAACGGTCACAGAGATTAAGCGAGGACGGACAGACAGACAGACAGACAGACAGACATGGCGAAACTATAAGGGTTCCTAGTTGACTACGGAACCCTAAAAAGTGCAAGATGTTATTGGGTTTTTCGTCGGGAATGTTTCAGTAGCAGCCACAGAGTTGGGATTTGTACCCGGTTATTGCAAGTATGGGCGTACTCGTACATACACCTTTGCCTAACGCATCGATTACAGGTTCTGTCTATAAAAATTTTCATTGACTCTTTTGACTTTCGCAAGTCGGAGGCAAAAAGTCAGTGAAACAAACAAAGTCACCATTCCGAAAGTATAGTTATTTTAGACTTTTTAGTGTTAATAAGTTATTCTGCGAAAGAGTCCAAAGTAGAATAGGTTATTTAACGAATATGACGTTTTCAAAATGAGGCATATTGCGAAAAGTTCATAAACGATTACAGGTCATTTCAAAGTCTACGTGACTAAACCTTATTCAGGAAGTTCGTTGCTTTTTTTTTTGCAAAAAGATTTTATTATGTAAACGTAAAAGAGTCACAGTGGTCACCTTATTTCCTAGATAAATAGGTTACTAAGGCTGATACAAACCGGATAAATAATAAACTCATTAGTATGATGTAAAATCTTTAATCGATCACTCATATTAGTGATTAATATTTAAGCTTTTTTATCAGTTCACGTCTTCAGTGCATCGTAACACGTAAAGATATAACACAAAACAAAACAGTAATTTTATTTGATTACAGATTAATTATTAAAACTAGGTCTCAGACGTAATCTAATCGATTGACGGTTTACAAAAAATATCTAATTAATATTGAAACGAGTACACTTGTCGCTTGCATTGTGTAAACAGTGTTTTTGTCACATTATTATAATTTTAAAATTAATTATTTATTTTGAAGCAGTGGTTTTATCTCATTATTAAAAAAATTTAAATTACTCTTTTGTATAAATCATAGTATTAGTCTCCGTCTCCATGCTAATAATTTAAAACGAATAAAAATGGAGAATAATATTATTTTAATTATTATGTGTGTATTAATGCTCGGTGTTGCTGCCTTTCTGACCGAATGTTATTTACGTAAGTAATAAAACTTTAACTTTATTAGTGTTAGGTTTAAAGTAGGTACATTCCTGATGAAACAGTTTCATTGGTCTATCTACATGATATTTACCAAGTACATAGGGTGTAAAAGTACCCTTAACGCAAACGAAGGGCACGTGTTCTCCCCACCACTGCCATTTTTTTTTTGTTCTAGACCATACCTGGGAATCCTAGTTACGGAGATATTGGGGATCAAAGTTCGAAATTTTTCACAGCTGTTTTTGTAAATGCTAGTTTTTTAATTTTATAACTTTACTTAAATTACCTCCATGACCCGTTTACTATTCAAAGCATCCACTAGCACGATGTTTTAAGAGTGCTACATTAAGTTATAGCGTAAAAAGTGATTTTTGACCCAAAAAAAAAAAAAATTCCCAGCAAAAATTTTTGCGTAGGGGTACTTAGTTTGATGTACGATGTGTAAGAATGCTTGGTTAACGGCTGTGTGATGGGTTGATTTATACCGTGTAGATCTCTTGAATCTTATTAGACTTTTTTGAAGTACCCGAAATGCAGAGCTCTAATCAAAATCCTTCACAATTTTTTCGTCATTCATTCCGTCCGGGGAAGTACTTGTTCGACAGGCTGCTAAAACTACGCGAAAAGTTGGAAAAATAATTGCGATTCTAGGACCACGTGCTCACTAGAAGCGATTGATATTTTCGTAATGAGAATAATTAGACGTCCTTCCTTCTTTTGTTCCTTTCATCTGCTTTATAGCTGAGTAATTATAGAGAGAAGTCAGGGCCTCAATATTCCGGTTTGATTCTCGGATCGGGTAATGTAAATAAGCTTCTCATTAGGACATTCCCAAATACAGACCGTTATTTCATTCTAGGTTCAGACTTCTGAGGTTTGCTGTAGGTTCTAGCTCTATAGATGCCAATATCGTCTCTCACCTCCTAAAAGAGGCTTTTTTATGGTAGGTATACTTTCCTGCCCTCCACTTTTTTTTGTGCTATTACGCTTTTGCCGGCAACTTTTCCTTTCAACAAAACAACCCTTTTTTTATGGTGGGTGGAAAGTTATCAAAATCCCGCTCTTGGGCAGAGCGAAAGGGAGTGTCAGACTTCTACTGACTAAAAACCACCCATGTTCCTTCTTAGCCCTTCATGTCGAGGCCGCGGTATCTCTTGCGAACAACCCGCAGCCCCGACGGTAACAAAACAACCCTTGGGATATAAAATATGGACCACAGTGCTTACGGGGATCCAATTGCCTTTTAAATTCAAAGTTTCATGACAATGCATGTGCTGCCATCTAGTAGTGAGTAGCAGTACTTTGTATGATTCAGGCTAGTTTATCTCAGTTCTCGATTGATAACCGACAGACTAAACAGTTCACACTGTTTGTCACAGATGGCGCTAGGTATCGCGAATGTTAATGTTTTCCCGCCGTAACAACATAAATCCCAGTGGTTTCTTTATTTTTAACCGACATCAAAACGAAAAGAGAAGATTATTAATACAGTTGATTAGTTTTTAATCTTTTAATTTACTTCTAAATTGCCCAAACAGAATTGGTTGATCCCTTTTTTTGACTAATGGCAGAGTGTGGAATATCGGCTACTTATTTAAAAGACCTCACACGGGGACCCAAGACCATAAATTCCTGTAACAATTTTGAAAACATTATAATTATTGGCGATATCCAGTACATTAAAAAAATGATTACTTACCTAACTGAAAATGTTGGAATGGCTACTCCCATAATAATATCTTCAGTTAACATTTTTTTAATTTATTGGTACAAGAACCAAAGCGAAGAAAGTAGGTACTTATTTCAAGAAGGATTTGTTTCTGTCGAGGTTACAGGAAAATCCCCCTCACATTACTGGAATGAACCGACCACGTCCTTGTACTAGCCCTATCGGTAATGACGTCACAAAGCCTCTTCACACCTCTCCCATTTCCCGATAACCTGATAAGATTAACACTATCACTTTGTATACAAAAGGTTTTAATATTTGCCCCCCTTCTACCGATAACTTACAATAGACGCCTAACCGTGATTGTTGCTATCTAACCAGCAATTAATACTGAGTTACATTTCGTTGCTATGAAAGTTTCAAATTAATCCGGAGAATTATAAAAAGTTTAAGATATTTTTTAAATACTGTAAGTGTGGTTTTAATTAAGTTTTAAATAACTTAAAAATCCAGGTTTTATAGGACAATAATGTAAAACGTGTTAGCAAAATCCTGAAGAAATGAACTCTACAATATTAGTAATCGCTTTCCCTAGTTTTTTCGCTATAATAGTGCTTACATTCGTGTGCCTAAGATATTGGTTGATGAATTGCAGTAAGTACTATTAATTACCTAGATTAATAATAATAATAGACATTCTAAGTAAAGCGATCCTTCAGATAAGTTTGACGTGAAAACCCGCAGTAATTATGTTAAGTGTTTATGATATTTGTGTCATTATTCATTAACCACTTTTAAAATATTTCTTGATTAGCTATAGTAATTTAATATGCTAGCGTAGCACAACAGTACTTAGGACTTACTTGTCATAAATACTGAGTTTGTGGACGAATCATCATCATCATCTGGCTACAATATTCACACTGCAGGGACTCAGGCCTCCTCTCTATGAGAGGGACGGGCTATAATCCACCACGCGGGCCCAATGCGGGTCGGTAGATGTCACATGTCTTCGAATTTTTTGATTCTAAGACATGCCTGTTGGTTTCGGAGTGGACGAATGCTTGCACTGATTAGGCAGGTCCACTCAAATCTGTGTGGTTCTTTATGGGTTCTTTACTCATAAGTTCATCTCAGCTATACTAATTACCCCGTCGGGGCTGCGGGTCCCGTCGGGGCTGAGGATTGTTCGAAAGAGATACAGCGGCCTCGGCACAAGAGCTAAGAAGGAACATAGTTGGTTTTTAGTCAGGAGAAGTCTGACACTCCCTTTCGCTCTGTCCAAGAGCGGGAGGAGTCATTTGATGATTTTCCACCCGCCAAAAAAAAAACCTATACTAATTATAAAGACGACGGACGGCGCCGCCGAGGCCGACCTAGAAAAAGGTGGCGTGACGATTTAGACGCGTACCATGAGGGCTGGTTCGAGGCGGCACAGGAAAAGAGCTCGTGGAAGGAATTGGGGGAGGCCTTTGCCCAGCAGTGGGACAGGGTAGGCTAAAGAAAAAAAAAAAAAAAAAAAAAAAAATTATAAAGAGATTATGAAAATCTTATTTAGTTTTGCAGAGTATAGTCGTATTAGAAACACTGATATTTTCATCTAGTTTTAGAACCTTTATTTTTGACTAAGTTTTGCGTCTTCGCTCCTGACAATTTTATTTGGGAATGAAGGTGTGATGTTATGTACCCGATACGACTTCCCACTCGTGCACTATTTCTTGTTAAGACGACGGCATTAATTTTAATAGGTTCATAAGGTTACCTAGTCTACTGCGTCATTAGTTAGTTGAACGAAGGTTTTTTTTTCTAGTGAAGAAACCCAAGTTATATTAATTGTAGCACCTAGAGAGTCAGTGACTTATTTAGATGTTACTCAATGTCAATATTTTCAAGCCAGCTTGTTTTGAGCCAGCCCGCGCCGCTGAGCCCGTAGCGTTAAATGCTCCAAATAATAGGTAATATATAGATACAGGCTGTCCTTTGCTACCCGCTCTTTAATGACGCACTAAGGTAAGGTCACAGGGGGTGCCCTTAATTTTAGGTTACTTCAGAATTGTCTGGTTGAGCAGCAATTTGCAATATAATTATCAAGTTGAAGTTGTTTATTTTTCAGTTCATTATTGTCCCAAAGTTTGTCAAAAATTTCACAGACATGACTGTCCAGTCCAGTTCCACTAAAGTTGAACATAAATCTACTAAATCTAACTCGGGAACTTCACTTAGGTTTCTTTAGTTATAATTAATGGTCAACCATCATAATTATATTTTTTTTTGCCAGTTTTCCGATCAAAAACCGCACATGCTTGGCAGGTTAACATTAAAAACCACCAGATAGCCTCTTTAACACTATATTAGATACATACAATCAATTACATTAGCAACCAAGTCATTTATTGCATTCTGACATAATAACTGTATGAAGCCATACACGAAGCACTAAACGTCCAGACTACCAAGCACTACGGCGGAAAATGGAACTACATTTTCTGTACTGCATTTGACAGCTTATTGACAGTTAGTCTTGTCAAGTGGCGCCACTGTCGTATGTCGTTTTAGCTGGTCGGTAGTACAATGATACATCGTTCGGTGACGAGGTTGACATAAGGGTCAATTGGATAATTTCTTTCCTGTCGTCTTCGTTAGTTTGGTACAGCGTAGCTTTATTATTGTGGGTAGGATCGTAGGTGGTTATCCGTAGTATTAAATACACGAAAGTATCTTGTGTTTGTCTGCCTGTCTGGTAGGTTTAGGCAATTTAAGATGAGCTAGTTAATCAATTAGATGGACGATTTGCCAGTGATTTTGTTCAAGTAGAAAGAATCACAATATGATATTCGGTAATAGAGTTGCTTTTTAAATAAATTCAATTCAATTCAATTTATTTGCTAGAATTGTAGTACAATATTGATGATCAGATTTTGTAACAGAAGCTCACACAATTCGCTAAAACTAGCATGCAAAATTAAATAATAGGTACATTAGAAGTAAAAATAATATCTAATATTGGCATGTTGTAAAATTAAGAATGTCAATACAATAATAATATTATGTCAATAGTAAAAATATAAGTTATACGTTTTTAAATAGCGCTGAAATATCGGGAACTCGAAACTAAAGTAAACATGGTAAATGTCCCATACAATTTGCAGTTTAATTTTTTTTTTCGTTGAAATTTAGACATATGTAATAATGCTAAAACATTAATTTAGAAAATTATCATTTATTGTTCGGTAACAACGAGTCCTTACGTTACTGCAAAGGCCTTTAATATAATTCTGAACACACCAGAAAGTTAGCCATCGGTCATAGCCGTCATATAAGAATGCCTTACATATCCTTGATTACCTATTTGGGTGGCGAAGGTTAGGTGGCAGGTGTTCCTTTTATTATTGATCACACGTACTCAGAGTGGAAGACGAGACTATTGCGAAAAGTTAGGGGAACGGTGCACCTTATGAAACCTGTTAACACGTGAAATGGGTTAGACAGAGCTAGGTCCCCGCTGTCACTTGTAGATCATTGATAGTTGTGACAAGTAAGTCAGTGACCCGAAAGTCTGACAACAGTCTTACCAATGAATATCGTTGTTTCAACTTTTATTCAATTCATTTATATTATTTGTAATTTCTATTGATTGATAACTTAATTTTAATGTAATGATCCAAAACTATACATATTTGTACGCCGGTAACGGCAGAATATTCTGATCATTAATATATAAAACACCTTCCAGCTTTGTATAATATTCTGACAAATAAATGCATTCTATTCTATTCTATCGTATTGCCCAGTGCTAACTGGGTTATGGAGGTCATATAGACAATTGCTCCATGTAAAATACTGGTATTTATGTGCATCAGATTAGACTGGAAGGCAACTTCAACATAGTTGAAAGAAAAGGATAGGCAGATGTTGATGATGACTTACAGAACAATAATAACATTACACACGGTTCAAAACCGCTTGACACTACACGTATCTTTTGCTAAATTTTGAACATATCTTTCTTCAAGTTGTGCTATGCAAATATGCACTTAATTACCCGTCTATATTTCCAATGACGGGTAATATTAAACTTACTGTCACAAACACATCGTTTTCACCATGCATGTCGTGCAGTAGATAAGTTTTATATTTCTAACGCGACAGTGAAGTGCAATCGCACCTACTTCTTATCGTAAGGAGTCAAATTGTAGGAGTGTTGTGTTCCAATGTGTAGTTGTGTGTCGACTGTCGCACAATGATTGATCGGGATTCAGTTGACAAACAAACGACAACTATACCTCATTCTGCATTCCAATTTATTTGGGGTTGCGGAGCATGTCTTCTCCCATACATTTCTATTACTTGCCATCTCATCGGACACCTGGTTTCTTGCTACATCATCCTAGTTTCTTGCCACTGTGTAAACATAGTAGAAGAAGACCAAAAAGACGACACTTTCTGTCGTCTTTTTGGTCTTCTTTTACTCTTATATCCACAATCATACTCAAAATTTTCCTCAAGACATTTTCCTCATTCATCCGCATCACGGCTATATGTATAAGAATCAAAATATTAATTTGGCGGAGGCACTTTGTGAGTATTATTTTGTGAAATGTATTGAATAAACAAAATGGCGGGTTCTTTTAAGTTTTGCCATACGTCGAAGAGTTATTGTTCAGCTTTATATTTTTGATCACAATCTTTGCAACAATTTATCGTAAATAACGTACATGTTAATTTCAAATTCAGAGGACACTGTCTCTTTTAAAGCCCAGACATTGGTCAAGTAATATGCGGACCACGCAGATCTTCATTCTTTTAGAGAATGAACCACACAGATTTGAGTGGACCTGTAGTGTCCATTCAGTGCCAGCATTTGCCACTATCTATTGGAATTTCCTTGTTTCCGATTTATTAGATGTGCATAATTATATCAATAGAATTTAAATATGATAACGGTTGAACACATGCTGTAATTTGAGGGATTCTCAACAATGTCATAAATTCATTAGCTGATAACGGTAGGGTCAAAGATCGGAGTAAGGTGATAAGTCACCTTAGTTCGAACTGACAGAAAGTCTTCCAGTATCTGCTACGTAATTTCAATACTTATAATTATGTTTGGTTGTCATTCATCTGCTTTAATAGATGGTTATTCGAAAGAGATACCGCGGCCCGGACACAAAGGGCTAAGAAGGAACATGGGTGGTTTATAGTCAGTAGAAGTTTGACACTCCCAACCGGGCTCAGAGCGGGAGGAGTCATTTGATGATTTCCTACCCTCCAAAAAAATATTAAATATGAAATGTCCGCTTTTGGTTGGGGTTAACCTGAATCTAGTCCTGAGGACAGAGATGAGGTCGACGCTGGAACGAGCTAACCCAAAAAGAAACCTATTAACTCGCGACTTACATAAATTGGGATCAGATATAAAACTTGTTTTTTTTAATTTATAGATCTACTTTATGAATTACTAGCTGTTACCAGCGGCTTCGCCCGCTGCAACTCGAAAATTATCCTACGGGAAGATAAAATCGGGATAAAAACTATCCTATGTGTTAATCCAGGTTATAAACTATCTGTGTACCAAATTTTATCCAAATCCGTTTAGTAGTTTTTGCGTGAAAGAGTAACAAACATTCACACTCACACACAAAATTTTGCCTTTATAATATAAGTGTGATAGTGTGATGACTTAGTTCATAACAGTGCAGCTAGGTTCTGCTGGTATAAGTTTTGTATTGTCACTGTTGGCATACATTTGCTGTATTTTATTGTCAAAACAAGATCTCAAGATTAGTTTCAAATGAGGCCACGCACAAAAAGTTTCAAGCAGCATTAAAATGGTCTAGCTAGATTAAAACATAGATAAATAAATACCTGACACCATTTAATTCAATAAAAAATAGTTAATACCTTTTATACTTACGATTAATAACTCGAACAAATGGTCGCAAGACACCACACCACCACCACACCACACCACCACACCACACCACCACACCACACCACAGTATAAAGTACTCAGCACTATCGTAGTTGCTGATAACGTATTAAAATATTTTCAATGAGTATTTTATCATTCTCCGAGTCCAATCGACAATAGTGGCAAAGCTTTTACTGTTTAATCAAAAGACATAGTGAATTATTACTTACAATGCAAGAAATGGCTCTAGTTATGATTTTAATGACATTGCCTGCAGTTATACTGTTATTGTTATTCGTAATGATAATGTACTGTATTTCCTTCGTCGTTTGGCTTCGTGAGTACCTACCTTTTAATTATTGGTTGATAAGAATATTATTATCAAGTGACGTTGTTGCCTGACGTCCATTACACGCTTTCGAAAAATCGAATCACTGACTGACAACTGTCAATGTATTACGTCGGCCATTTTGCTTTATCTGTCATTGGATTTTCACAGATTCGGTATCTCACAAAAAACGCTAATTATTTTCCTTTAAATTTACTTGCTACACTGAACTTGTTCGTTTTGTAGATAGTTATCGTCAAATGATGATAATGTTTTTAATGTCTATTTTATCATTTTTAAATACGAATTCAATTGTTAGTAGTGAAAAGAAGTAGCTTTTACAGTGTAATTGAAATATTTATTTACTATAGATGCAATGAGTGCCATTTCGTACATCATAGTCTTCGTTTTTATCTCTGTGCCACTACTTGGCTTAATGTTGGTTATAGTGTTAATGAATTGTGTTCGTTTACTCACATGGGCTTGTGAGTATTCAATATCTATACTTATTTAAATGTGTGAGTTTGAATGTCTGTAAGTGTGGATTTTTGTTCATCAACATGATCATTATTCTCTTGCCCTTATCCCCAATTCATTTGGGGCAGGTCGGTACTCTTCTTCTACCATACTTCTCTATAACTCGTCATCTCATGTCTTGCCATATTATTCTTTACACAGTTCATTCATCGTTTCTTTGGTCTTCCTCTGCTCTTATACCACATCCATACTCAAAACTAATTCATGTTTATTATCATCATTCAGTCCACAGAGGTTCAGAGCTGAAATACCGCCGCCTGGGTATCTCTATAACCCTTTGGAAGACTTTCGCACTTAACCACTTCGACTGGTCCTATTTTATTTTTCAATTATGTTGAGCCTGAATTCTGGCCGAGCATAGCACGGAGTTTCTTAAAGCCAGATTTTGTTATCAAAGATGAACCCCCCCACTACGGTCGCTGTGTTTTTGCTTACCTCCAGGTGGGCAAATTCGCGGGTAAAACCTAATTAGTTGATTAATACTGGCGTCATTGTCCCCCTCCTTGGTTTACGTATAGAGTGTAAAAGTACCCTTAACGCAAACGAAGGGCACTTGTTCTCCCCACCACTGCAATCATTTTTTTATCCTAGACCATACCTGGGAACCTCCTAGTTACGGAGATATTGGGGGTCAAAGTTCCAAATTTTTCACAGCTGTTTTTGTAAATACTAGTTTTTCAGGTTTAAACTTTACTTAAATTACCTCCATGACCCGTTTATTATTCAAAGCATCCACTAGCACAATGTTTTAAGAGTGCTACTTTGAGTTTTACTGAAAAATGTGATTTTGGACCCCAAAAAAAAAGTCATTTCCCAGCAAAAATTTTTGGGTACTTAGATTGATGTACAGAATGCTTGGTTGACGGGTGTGTGATGGGTTGATTTACATGTATATTAAAATGCAATCATATCTGTGTTTTACTATCAATCTACGTCATTAAAAAATTGTTTGTTATTGTCATTTATTAGATTAAGACGTAATCTGCAAAAATCAGATTATTTTTTATTTTTTTTATTTAAAATTACACAAATTTAAATTTCCTTCATGACGAACTCACCACATATTCTTAAGTGCACATTTCATATTTTCCGACACCGTTAGTCACATTGGAAAACCACATAGATGCCCCGTCCTTCCTGTTCTAACTAGCCAGTTTATTCCCGCCTTTCGTCCCGCATAATCGTACACATAGAATAATGAAAATAAGTGCAAAAACAAGATTTTGATAACCTGCTACTTTTAAAATAAACAGTACTAGTATTAAGACTTCACTTTCGCGATGTGATGTTAGCTAGATAAGATTATTGTCGTTGTTTGTCGTCCAGTGTTGTTCAAGCCACAGACTAAACACGATGGATCTTTTAGGGAACATTTTCGTTGGCGTACTGATTGTGATGTTTATATATTTGTTTTGGTTGTGGTTCTGCTTCGGGAATTGTGTTAAGAGACGTAAGTATTTTTACAAATTATTTATTTTAATGTTTTCCTATGTCAAGACTTTGCCGTAGACAGTAATCTTTCGGCATTCGAATTTTGTAAGAATTATGTTGTCGGTTGCATGTGAAATTGTTTGAGAAAAGTATTGAATAAACTAAATAGCGATATTTGGTCTAAATATGACAGCGTGCTAAAAGATCTTTGTCATTATCATTTTCCTGTCCTTGTTTCATATTACTTGGGTTCTGCGAAACACGAGTTTTTCTTCTGTCCTCTGTCCACCATCACGCTATCATTTACTCCTTTTTCTCTTCCAGTCATTTTTCACACAATCCGTCCATCGTTACTTAAGGATCTAAAAGATCTGTGTGCAGCTATACTTTGTTCATTAGGTACATTTATTCAGTACGATAATTTTGAATGAAACTCTCGTAGGTAAGATCGATAATACTGCATTTTATGCATGTTTTCCTAAGCAACACTTATCAAATTAAATGCTGCCCTTATTCTAAAATTTTTATAATAATTTATTTTGCATTCCATAATCGCAGTCGAAAGCAGGTAAGTGTCGCTTCGGTGACTTTGTTAGAATAGCATGCGTGGGGCGTAAGAGGATCTTACGACCTTCGACCTTTGGGCATTGTTGTAAAAAGATGATGGAAAAGGTTTAAAGCTAGGTACATAAATATGGACCCAGTAAGGGCACAGCAAAGCAGGAGAAAAGAAGAAAGTAATTTCGGAGTGGTCACTAAATATTTATGACATGTTAGAACTTATAATCATTCGACAACATCGTTAGTTTTGCGAACTAACACAAAAATGCTGAGTTATCTATAATCAGCGTTTTTTGTAGATATTATTTTCATATCAGCTTGAGGACGATAAACTATGGGTACTGGTTATGAATAGGCTTTGCACAAATATGAAAGGCCTGCAGTGGAAGAAGACTAAAGAAACAATAGATGGACTGAGTGGAAGATGGTATGGCTAAGAAAGAAAGTGACTGAAAAGATAGAAAAAATAAGAGAAGACGAAGTATGGAGGAAGAAGACATGCTGCGACGACACCAAATGAATCGGGATAAGGGTAGGAGAATTATGACGTCCTTTGTCAGAGTCTAACCTCAAAATTAACGTGACTGTCAAAGTGAAAGAGAGCTATATTTTCGTTACGATAAGGTTGCTAATAGGTTGTTGCCACTGATAAGTCTATCAATTATAATCTCTACTGTTCACGAAATAAGGTTGTTGTTGGTGTCAAATTAGTAACAAACACGTGCATGAGTGACAGGGACGACGCTCTACTGAGTCTAGTATTTTCTCTTTCTTTTTCAAAACTTAAAAATATTTATTTGTAGATAAGATATACAATCATAAAAATCTTGTAGCTCCACATGATGATATGCATAAAGTATTTAAATGATAAAACAATCCGTTTTGACTTAAATTCGTACTTACGAGACATAGAAAATGCATCATATCCAATTACTCGTCGAGTACCGATTGCACCATATCCTTCATATCTCGTCGTCAGAAGATGAATGATGAAGAGGGATTAATCGCATGAGACTAAAAAAGTGATGAATATAATGTTGATGGTTGGAGAGGGAGAGGAAAACCAAGTAAACAATGAATGAATTGTGAATGGTATGAAGAGAAAGCCGTAAATGATAGCGTGATGGATGACAGGAGAAAATTTGAAAAAACAAAACATGTTGCACCGAGTCCAAGTAACATGAGACGGCAGGAAGATGATGACGTCACTCACAGTTCAACTCTTCAATACATCTCCTATAAGCTCAATAACAAGATCAATCTCACAAGACAGGTCGACAACATAAGACAAGAGACACTGACTGATTAAAACAATGACAAAAAGGACAAAGATGATTAGCGTACAATCGTACATACTTCGTTGACAAGTACTCATTCATACGATACAATAAGAGACAATACCACATGCAACGCCATAACTCCTATAAGGTTTTAAATAACTGCTGTGAAATGCTATTGATGATGTTATGTTAAAGGCTTTTCTATTATCACTGACTGAGACTTTGCCTGCGATTTTCTCGCTTTATTCCTTTTGAGCCGTGACTGAATCTGAATGGCCTGACCGTTGGGATCGTAAGTCTCGAATTCGAATTCAAGCACCTCTAATTTTCTCGATTCATGTGCGTATTGTTTAATTATCACTTGCTTCGGTGAAGGAAAACATCATCGTGCGGAAACCAGCATGCCTTTTTTTTGGCAGGTGGAAAATCATCAAATAACTCCTCCCGCTCTTGAGCAGAGCGAAAGGGAGTGTCAGACTTCTACTGACTACAAACCACCCATGCTCCTTCTTAGCCCTTCATGTTGAGGCCGCGGTATCTCTTGCGAACAACCCGCAGCAAACCAACATGCCCTAGAGATATTCTCGATGGCAAACCAATACGGTACTTTGAAAAAGTTACGAGGTGCTGCGACGTGACTTGTGATATGACGATACTCACGCGAGGGAAACCAGTGACATACACACACGTGTGTATTGACGCAGGTCACATTGACGCAGATCACGTCATAAATCCCTCATCGTCTGAAAATATGAACGTGGCGGTAAACTGAGCACTCTTAAGAAAGGCCTGTCTGTGATGCCTCTGGTTTTACAAATGTTTATTGTCTGTGATGACCACTTAATATTATTATAAGGAAAACCACTTGATAGTTCACCATCCCATCCTACGTCAAAAAAGCCAACTTGGTAAATTAATTTAGACAATTTGTTAGCTAGGTTGTCATTGATCCGCGGGTCAGGTAAAAAGTCTTATTGGTTGTTGCTGCTTACACATTTTGTTTAGTTCGCCGTATTGTCCCACTCCCGGGCAAGGACCTCCTCCCATTCCTTCAACTTCTCACGATGGTGTGCTTCTTCTTGCCCATTCACGAGGAATCCATCCAAGACGTCCCACCATCTTTACACATTTACATTAGGTATTTCTCAGTATTAGACCTGATTTTGGATGTTGGCGATATAATACCGCCGTGCCTTGGAAAACATTCGAAGCCGTTGGCCCTGCGTTTTGTCTGTTCTGTCAAATGACTTAGACCGGTCGAAATATGTTTTTCCTCATACCTAGATTTCCTCTTCCACAGTTATAAGTCGTTAATTCATTGTTCACTGGCTTTTCGATTCATGATTCATCATTCAACTATGTTTGGGTCAGTTTTCAGTCAAGCCGGATGCAGCTGAATATAGCTGAAATAATTATTGTAGTTTGATTTACAAAGATAATCTCGTCGGTATCATAAGACGGCTTTTGATAACAAAATAACTATCGTGGGGTACCGGAAGTCTACCGGGTAGCTGATTACAGCTGTCAAATCGTTTGACATTATACAGAGTGATCTGGAAAAGGAATTGTCAATGTCAATGTCAATTGTCAATTTTTTTTTAATAATATTAGTGGTAATAGAGAACTTTTGTCCGAATAGGTTACATTACATGGTCTTCTGCCTTGATTTATTTTCTACCATAAAACATTTGTACGCTCTCTGGCATAACATAGCGCACTAATTATTACCTACATATTACCACCATTATTGTACCTATGTTAAACGAATGAATAAATGACTTATGACTTATATTCATACGCAAAACTTTCCTCACGACATTTTCTTCCTCTGCATCACATGCTAAGACAACCGCTTACCATATAAGTTTTCAGTCACCGGCACTTTAGCCATCCTTGTTCCTAGATTTGAGTAGGTATATTATATTATTATGTAGATTCTCAATATCTAAAATATTATTCATGAAAATACAAAACACAAAACGGTAATTAAAGCTGTTATCTACAGATAGTTTATCGTATTCCTATCATAAAGGTACCTCACTGCCGGTCAATCATTCGGTAGAATATTGCTATAAAAGTGAGTTCGCACCAAGTTTAGCAAAATGGCATCGGATTTAACTGCGACTTTGATCTTTATGGTCATTAACATAGTGCTGTTTTTTGTTATTTACGCAGTTTTGGTGAGATTTTGCGGTGAGTTCCTTGTAATATTCTTATTCTCTTCTTAACGGGGAAAATAGGTCATACTTTGGTAGAAATACAAGCCAGTGAGAAATGTACGAAAGTACGTACTTAGGTATTACCACTCGTAATGGCTATTTGAGTGGTAAAAAAACCGGCCAAGAGCGTGTCGGGCCACGCTCAGTGTAGGGTTCCGTAGTTTCCCGTCCGTCACAATAAGTGTTCCCACTTATGAGTTTAAAGGTGGGTATCCATACTATCCATTATGTTCGCGATCCAGCAGATTTAATAATTATTTTTTTGTTTGAAAAAAGATACGTTCAGGATAATAAAATATTATGTAAACGAAGTTAAAAAAAAAATACTGGCAAATGAAACTTGACCTCTGGATTGTATAGGCGCTCATACGATTCAGGGACCAAATTATATTGGTTAACTGCAGTTTCCATCTGTTGTTTCCATCCAAGTTCAAAATAATTTTCCTAGAAAGTCCTTATAAAGTTCTACTTTTCAGATTTTTTTCGTATTTTCTAAACTTATGGTTCAAAAGTTAGAGGGGGGGGGACGCTTTGTTTTTTACTTTTGGAGCGATTATTTCCGAAATTATTGACATTATCAAAAAATGATTTTAGTAAACCCCTATTCATTTTTAATACCTTTCCAACAATATATCACACATTAGGGTTAAAATTAAAAAAAAAACACTTCCCACTTTACATATAGGGGGGCTACCCTAATAAAACATTTTTTTCCAATTTTTATTTTAGCACTTTGTCGGCGTGATTGATACACATATTGGTCCCAAATTTCAGCTTTCTAGTGCTAAAGGTCACAGAGATTAAGCGAGGACGGACAGACGGACAGACAGACAGACAGACAGACAGACAGACATGGCGAAACTATAAGGGTTCCTAGTTGACTACGGAACCCTAAAAAAGAAGTCATGTTAGTGTAAGAAAAATATCTAATTTGTAATTGAAAATGCTGTTCTCAGGCTTCTCGTGGGGAAAACCGTTTTGAAGCAATTACTGTAAAACTTTGTAGTGAAGCAATGCAAGGTTTATTTATTTACGAACTAAGTTTAATTACTTACTAAAAATGAACACTAGTATTGTTTTTAGCAAAACCGAAATTTGTTCAAGTTTTAACTCCTACCGCTAGATGGCGGTTTCAATAAAATGTAATTCAATGAAACTGAAGTCAACGCCATCTAGTTTCGAGACTTGAGTTATTTTTTTAATTGGTGGCGCGTAGTACAAATAGAAAATTTACGTTGAATTGGTGTTTTATGGAATGTGAAGATTATAATGATAACAAGTAAAATGGTAACATTTATTTTTGAATTTTCTATTATCCATATTCTATGTGTCACGGTGACATAATAAACGTTGATAATTCCAGTCTACTGTCTAGCCTTGCCAGCATGGCCTTGCTTTAGATATGTGTCCCGTACAATGAGACTATCCGCATAAATTGGTTTATTTTAGGCTTGATTGGTCGTGTTGCGTACAAAAAAGTAATATTGAGTTCCAAAAAAAATTAAAGCAGTCTTATTGGTCAATGGAGTTCAGCAATAGATAAGATTTCCTATATTATCAAAAATTATAAAAACTAAAATTCTTTTGCAGATTAAGTAAAGTGATCAGTGTTTTCAACATAGAAAGTGTTATTATATCCGTTTTGTGTTACAAATAAATATCTATAATGTATTTGTTCCTAATAATGTCTATGATTATATTGATGATGATGGTGGCATCTGTGTACGGTCGTCATCGTAAGTTTTATTCATTTTGTTAAAACTATTATTAAGTTCAGAAAAATTCTTAAAAAACAAACATGCTACTTAAAATTGCTCTTTCCTTAGACTTAATTGTTTTTCAATGGCTTTAAATGATTAAAATATAAAACGTTCCTTTATATTAATTCATGTTTCGGACAGAGCTTATAGAGCACTTTTATATTCGAAAACATAAATCAACGCCATCTATGTTTTATTATTGTTATTACACAGGGAATAGTGAACTTTTTAGTATTTCTGTATTTCTTATTTGAGTGTTCATTTTAATATAACATGAAAATTCGTGAATAATACTAAATAGAAAAGTGTTAATAGATCTCGCTCTGAGAGTGCATGCGTGACCAACGTACGATCGACATATATTATAATATGTCTCGCTTGTGCACTTTAATATCTCCCGCGCCGATGACTAATGTCCGCTAAGATTGGCCGCCATCACCAAAAACAACCAAGAGGACGTTATACATATTATTGTATGTAAAAATAGATTCTGCAAGAGATCGAACCTCAAGTCACTACTGAAAGTTAATTTAACGAAAGTTAATTTATTTCTACTGAAAGTTAATACCTGCCCGACCTGGCATCGATTCCACGACCGCACACTAGACTCCCATTTCGGAGTATCCCACGAACCGGATTGGCCACTGCAAATTGTGAATAACGTTGATAATAGAACCGATTAGATTTCGAACATTATCATGAATACAATCATTAAAATCCGTGCGATCGTTGGTAAAGCATCAGTGCCCTCTTAAGTGCAGAAGTAGATAGGTTTTGTTTGTTTACTATTTCATTACTTACATAATCAAAATGTCTATGTTTCTCATATTAGTTGTGTTAATATTAGTCATGATGATGTTATCTGTGTATAGACATCACGTTTGTAAGTTTTTTTTTTCTTTACTCAATTTTGTTTAGCCGTTTCAAAAGATCTTATGCAACATTTTTTTTAATTTTTTTGTTGTTTTTTGTAATGAAAAATATATTTTTAATTAGTATCGTCAACAAAAAAGAACTGAGTTCGATGCTGACGCGACAATCGCGCGCCAATTAGATTATTTAGATAAGATTCTATGTACATACTCCACAGTGTTATCATAAATTATAATTTTATCTTTCCATTTTTGTGCTTGAGCTTACATGTACCACCTATGACGATCAGTATTTATTGTTCTGTGGCAGGGATTGTTGATTTAGCGTCCATAAAGCTTAGAAGACCATGATTGTGATATTAATTTGGCTGACAGTTTTGCTCGTTGTATTGACTACTTCTTCGTATAGAAAATGGCGTAAGTTTTTTTTTACTATTTATTTCACCAGTTGTTGGACACAGCCCTCCTCTCCGTAAAAGTCTTTGTAGGAAGAGATGGGACATATGACGGCGCCAAAGATATAATTGTTGTCATTCAAAACTTATTCTGCAGACGTCTGAGACATCACTTGTCTTGATTTTACCTAATTCGGTATCTGGGCAGACGAGTCCTCTTCTCTTTTAGTACTTCCCGTCCATATCAACACCATTTCAGCCAAATAAGTCCACTGCTGGACAAAGACTTCCCCCAAGTTTCGCCACATTGACCGGTCCCGTGCGTCTCGCATACAACGAAACTCCGCAACCATCACCAGGTCATTGGTTTATCTAGTGGGAGGCCTTCTAACACAAGGTCTTCCGGTTCGCGGTCACCACTCCAGACCTTCTTGGCCCCATCAGCCATCCGTTCTACGAGCAATGTGCTGCCCACTACCACTTTGGTTTGGCAATTCTTCGGACCACGTCGGTAACCTTGGTTCTCTTGTGAATGTCGTGATTCGAACACGTAAGAAAACTCCGCACACAGTTTACCATTGCCCTTTGGGTAACTTTGGCTTTCTGATGGGGTCCATTGTGAGCGATCACGTTTTGATAACGCATACTGGTCATAGCCTGATCCATATGATACGATATTATTATAGTTATAACCTATGATAGTGCCTGAATTCTCTCTTGTAATCACCTTAAATATGTACGTGTAGATAATATACCGATTGACGTACTTATCACCCGTGTTAGCTACATAATGCTCATAATGACAGATAGATATTCAAAGAATCACGTTGTTTGCCAGTGCTAGTAGGTTTTAATTGTTTTCTTGATCAATAATATGCATTACAGACATATTATGTTTTTGGCTTGGGTGGTGTTGATCATTCTTTGTGTTGCACTGGGTGTTTACAAATCTATGAGTAAGTTTGAATCACATAATATTATAAATTTTTATTTATGTTTAAATTTCATTCATTTTAGCGCCTATCTCATCGATTAATGTTGTAGCTTGATAAGCAATTACACAATATTTTTTGTGACCACGACCTCGTCAGTATAAACGGTGTACAAAAATGACCCTAAACGAAGCCGAAGGCACTCGTTCTTCTCGTCATTACGATATTACCTAGGAACCTTCCAGTTCGAAAATGGCGCCTGTTACATCAAAATTCAAAGGTAGTAGTAGATTGTGTGAGGAATGATATGAATGAGAAAGGATTAAATGATGCCATGTCGTCTAACAGGGGAGGATGGAAGAAGAAGGAAGATAAAACGTATTGCGAAGACCCCAAATAGAATGGGACAAGGGCAGGGCGATGATGAGGATGCTCAGGGGAATACCAATCCGAAAAGTTTCTAACATATAGGGTGTAAAAGTACCCTTAACGCAAACGATGGGCATTTGTTCTCCCCACCACTGCGATAATTTTTTTGTTCTAGACCATACCTGGGAACCTCCGAGTTACGGAGATATTGGGGGTCAAAGTTCCAAGTTTTTCACAGCTGTTTTTGTAAATACTAGTATTTCAGGTTTTAACTTTACTTAAATTACCTCCATGACCCGTTTACTATTCAAAGCATCCACTAGCACAATGTTTTAAGAGACGATGTTTCGACGACGATGTGATGTCGATGTTTGTTTTGATGATGTGTTCGATGTTTTGACTTTGAGTTTTACCGTAAAATGTGATTTTTGACCCCAAAAAAAAAGTCATTTCACAGCAAAAAATTTTGCATAGGGGTACTTAGTTTGATGTACAGAATGCTTGGTTGACGGATGCGTGAAGGGTTCGTTTACACCCTGTATAAGAAATTGAAAAGAACCTTCACTCTTTCTTAAAATTACATGTTAAAAATACACATGGGTGAAGCCGCGGGAAATAACCAGTAGTATATTATGTTTGATGGGTCTGGTAACTGTTCAACAATAAGGCACAAATACCTTTGTTTAGCATTGTGAGAAGTTGCATTATAATGGTATTATGGTCTTATTACAGGCCTTGGAGCGATAGTAACTATGGAATAGTGCTCACGATAGCTACTGGCCTAGGAGCTATATTCCTATTATTTTTCCTTTTGCCAGCTTAAAGTGTTGGTTAGCATTGTATTGCAAGAGTATTGTCTTAGTAATCGACTCTTTAACCGGTCACAGTGTGTTTACGTCGTACTAGAGTGTATAATTCTCTCACAAACCCAAGTCTGTGCTTACAGACATGAAGAACTTTACTAACCAAATTTTAGGTAACCTTAAGGATTATCCTGATAGCGGTTATGAGGGAATACCTATTTTTACTTTTAAAACTGCTCTGGTTTGGACTTTTTTCTTAATTTTTTTCGTAAACTTGGTGCAGTTCACTGTGTGCATGTGTAAGTACCCAGTGTTTATCTTTTATTATGATTCCAACGAATCAAAGATAGATGGCGTTGATTTAAATAGATTAGATTTCATACATTTTGTTAAAAATGATTGGTTTGGCCAAAATATCAACAACCAATCACATCGGTCGACGTAAGCTTAGTGTCATGAATTAAATTGTGGGAAACACCCCGGTGCCCCGCGAATTTCAAATTATCACTTAAGCGATAAGATCTGACTCATCGTTAAAGGAAAATAATTATTAGGTACTTCATTAATCTCACACTTACATCGACCCTGACTTTCAAATATATCGGTTGTTTGCAGTGATTAATAATAATATAAAAAATTACAAAAAAATGTATACAGTTTTGTATGGGTTTTTCTTTTGGATCGCTATCTTAATTCTGATGTTAGGTGTTTCTAGACTTTTAACCGGTAAGTGTTCAGTATATTCTTCATTCCTTCAATGATGAAGAACTCTAAACTGATGTAATCGGGCAAGTTTATCATCAAGTTTTCAATATCCCAGTTATTAGAAATGACTTGATTGGCTAAAAAATAGCACTGCCGCCCCACTGGGTATCAACTCTGTCCAATGGATAACTTCCAATTCTTGTTTATAATCACCTGAAGTTTCAAGTGATAAGATTTCGCTTCAGTGATAATGGAAATTGTGACTTTGTGATATTGTGATTAGTCGCATTTTATCAGTGTACTATTTTACCGTGTTTAAATATGGATTCCTCCGACCCCCATTTAATATGGTATGCGCTAATTGTAATGTGGCTGCTATTTGTGATTTTGTTTATTGCAGTACCTTCGTGTAGAAAATGGAGTAAGTTTTTTCTTCTAACATAATTTCTTCCATCGATCACAAAAAATTGGGATAAAAGCCGCAGAATGATAACTATTTTATTTTTGGACACCAAGTTTTACACTTAAATACTATCAGTACAACTGAACCGAATTCAATTATTGTCAGTCGCAATGGGCTATTGAAACTGACACCGGCTCTATGTACTTGCAAAGTTCTTCCTGTATCAATTTTTTCTCCAATCAGTTGTTTCTAATCACCTTAAGTGTTTTGCGATAAGATTTCGTTTCATTGATTAAATCGAAATTATTACTTTATTAATTCTGCCTTTTGTAATTGTATAGGTATACAATTAGTCGTGTTGTTACCTCAGTGTCATTGTGCTGTGGATTTAATTAAAAAAATGTATTCTACGACTTCCTCGGGATGGTATCAACTATTTGTTTTGATGTTTTGGGTGTTATTTATTGCCATCTTGATTGGCATAACTGCATACAGAAAATGGAGTAAGTGTTTTTATTAATTTAACATTTTAAATAACAGTGACAATGCCAATTATTGAATTCATGTTTTAGGTTTTTAAGCACGCAAGCTTAATTGAACGAAGTAATCAATGTTTATTCTTTGCTAGAACGAAAATAAACCTTAGCATACTTAAAATCGGAAAAACACCGGCTGATAAGCAATTAGGGCTTATGATATGCGTTCAATTTCAAGCTACTAGAAACCGTCGGAATCTTTAAATTTATTTTCTTTAATCGCTAAAAATTTTAATGATAAGATTTCGCTTTCATTATCATCGTATTTATCTTTATTCGACGTTGAATTTTAGCTTTAGTTCCTTCGTTTGCTTTGACGGTTAATTCGTGTATAATTTTTCTCCAAAAAATGTATTTCGAACTGTTTATAATAGCATCATGGTTTATGATTTTGGTTCTGTTTATAGTTGCTTCACTTTATGGACATTGTAAGTATTTTTTTGATAAGTTTTTTGTCCTGCTTTTAAGCTCTGATTGATCTAAATTCTAAATTGCCGATCGATCGTTATGTTCATAGATAGTAGACACAAGGCAAATGATAAGATTTCGGCAGTTATCGCATTAATTATTAACTTTATCGCTTAGTTGTCGGTGTGTTGTTTCCTCAGTACATACGTAGTTCGTATAAAGTGAATTGTTTTCTTCATAAAATGCATGCTTTTGATATATTCCGATTAGTGCTTCTCGTTGTCGCCATATTTCTCTTACTATCTGTCGCTGTTAGTAAATCAATCAGTAAGTTGAGTAAGTGAATGTGTTTTGGTTTCTTGTCTGTGCCTACCTATGTTCTAATTTTGTAGTCTATGGATGTTTTGCGAATGACCATAATAGGAACTATTTTCCACAGATAATTAAAATTTTGTAGTGACATACACATTACAGACTTCTAATTATTTGCTATTAATGTGAAATTAAAACTACCTACGTACTATTTCTACATATTTATGTGGTAGCTTAAACGTCAAACCTTTGTTTATTAAAATTGTGACTTTTTTACAACTTTCAACGCGTTGTTATGTTGTTTTACGTCTGTCACGGAATTCTAAGTATCACTTAGTTCTTGCCACTAAAGCTAGATGGCGTTGTATAAAGGAACGTTGTGAGTCGTTTGCGCTTAGCTCTAAATTATTGATTTGAATTATTTTTCTATGATAAGATAATAATCTGATAAGGTGTTATTTTTTTTGTTTTATCGTATAGAGAAGCATTCTAATTAGTATCCGTTATAATAACAGTGAGGTGACCAGTGTTCTAGAATATCTTTGGTCTAATTTTGTTCGTAAATAATGTACTACACTAACTACTACATATTTCAGATCGTGTTTTGGAGTTGTTTTATCCTTACTGTTGTATTCATTGTGTATTTTAAAGTGAAAAGTAAGTTCTGTTTTTATTGACTATTAATAGTTTCTTGATGTTTTTGTAAGATAATAAAAGACAGATTAAAAATAAATATTTTGGACAGAGGATAATTAAAAGAGATTGCTAGGTACTTACTTCAACTGTTGTTTATTTACCTAAATGTATGTTTTATTTTGCATTCAGTAATTACTTATACACATGCAGTAAATTATCTTTATAAAGTCTTTATTCATAATTCAGGGTATAATTAATGAATATAAATTGCACGTAGTGTACTACAGCGCCATCTAGCTTTAGCCGCCGTGAGTTTTTTATAATTATCAACAATTTTTTTTTTCATTAGCCTAGTTTATACTTAGCGATTGATTTAATAATTGCCTGCCGCATACTTCAAGTTAAAACAGCAATAAAAAATTGCACCATCTTTTATTGTATGGCCCATGCAATATTTTTCCTCATTTTCGTAATGCAAGAAACTTGCAATATGTGGCTAGAGAGTAGAGTATACCTAAGTATACTCTTAAGAGGAGAACAAGTGCCTATCGTCGTCGATAAGGATCCTTTTACACCTTTTATATAGTTATGATGATTTTGACTGCCTAGTTGATGTAGTGGTCGCAACCGCTTGTAACTGCCAAGCATGAGGGCCTGTCAAAAAAAAATTGCAGCACCGAATTTAAATTATTATGTGCAGCTCGTAAGTCTTTGTTAAATTTAGTAGCTTAAACGTCATGCCTATGTTTATTAAAATTGTGATGTTTACAAAAGTAATGTCGCACGGTATTTATGACGTCTGTCATGGAATTGTAAGCATGAATTAGTTCTGGTCACTAAAGCTAGATGGCGTTGTATAAAGGAACGTTAAATGCCTCCTGCGCTTAGCTTTTAATTATTACTCTATGATAAGATAATAATCCGATAAGGTCTTATTTTTTAGTTTTGTCGAAGGAGAAAGCATTCTAAATAGTATCCGATATAATAACAGTGAGGTGACCAGTGGTTCAGAATATCCTTAACCTAATTTTGTTCGTAAAATATGTCCATATACTACTCCAACTTCAATATATTTCAGATCGTGTTCTGGAGCTGTTTTATCCTACTTGTTATATTCCTTGTGTTTTTTAAACTGAAATGTAAGTTCAGTTTCTGAATCTTTTCGTAGAATAATGAGAGACAGATGAAAAAGAAATATTGTAGATGAAGGGTAAAAAGAAAATAGATTGCTGCTGCAACTATTGTTTATTTCAATATTTATATTACTTTTGCATTCAGTCATTACTTATACACATGCAGTAAATTATCTTTATAAAGACTATATTTATGGGAAGAAATTATGCTTATTACTTGTATGTAATGTACTACTGCGCCATCTAGCTTTAGCCGCCATGAGTGGTTAATGGGATTTTTTTATTAGCCTAGTTCACACTTAACGATTGATTTAGTAATTGCCTGCAGCACACTTCAGGTTAAAACAGCAATAAAAATTGAACCATCTTTTACTGTATGGCCCATGCAATATTTTCCCCATTTTCGTAACGAAACTTGCAATATGTGAAAGGGGTTTTAGGTATGCTCAAAATAGGTAATAAAATATGTTTTTGAATAAATGTAACTTACTTGGCTTAATTTTATAAGGTACACACACAGTTGAACTTAAAATAAATACATGAAAGACGTGTTTTATTTCAAAAGTTGTGACGCAGACAATTATTACGAAATGAATACATAAAATTGTATAATTTTCTTATAAATATATAACTTGATTGATATAATCTATGAAATATCATGGTATTATCTTATCCTTGAAAAACATGCAAGTAACGTCGCTAAGGCATCCATTACATTTGTGATCAGGTGTTATCAGAGCTTAAGGAAAGTAATTCCGAAAATCTGACTCGTCTCCTTCGCTGTCCATTGAATTGAGATGGTTTGAAAGTAGCTGAAGATCTCTCTAGATGATGTTGATGTTTATTTTTGAAATTCATTTTTACAAAGTCTTTTTTTCGTCGTTTTTTGACTTGGGTTGATATTTCGTACCTGACTACTCTGAGAAGAAACATCCGAAATAAACTCAGGTCTCTGTTAAGGTGCAGACATAATCTTGGTATACTCACATGAGGACTATGTAGATTAAAGTCTGAGGATGATCTTTTGAAGAAAGAATCACGCGTGTTTGTGTTGATGGAGTCCCTTCATAGATTACCTAGACATCCACGGGGGCAGTTTCAGCTTCGCTCTGTTTCACTTAGTACTCTGATAGCACCTAGTCATCAATGGTAACGGTTTCCTCAGTAGCATTATTTGCACATTTTGCATGGATAAGATAATACCATGATATCTCGTAGATTATAGATTTAAAACCATATATTTATAGAAAATTATGTGACTTTCTGTATTCGTTTTGAAAAGCCTATCTGCGTCACAACTTTTTATATAATAAAACATGTCTGCCATTATAATTGGAATGTATTTTATTTTTAGTGCAATTGTGTTTATACTTTATATATTAATAACATGTAAGTTACATTTTTAATTATTTTCGTGTACCTCGTCGAACCAGCCTTTTGTGTGCGTCCTGATTGTCTCGTAACCTCTTTCTGGGTGACCTCGGCGGCGCCGTCCGGTTTCCGACAACCATCAAAAAAAGGTTTTTGGATGAAATTGGCGGAGGCCTTTGCTCACCAATGGGACAGTACAGACAAACAAACAAAAACTGTTGTGTAAACATAACTATAGCCCTATTTAAATGTTGCAAGTTTCTCGTCTAGGCCAAAATTAAAAGATGTTTTATCGCTGTATCAACTTATGATATTATGCCGCAGTGAAGTAAATTAATTGTTCCGTGTAAATCAGGATTGAGAAAAAATCCCATTTGTTTAAATTATAATAAGGTACAGAGGTTGAAGCTAGATGGCGCTGTATACTATGTAGGTTTTTATCTTGTATCTTCTACCCATGAATATAGCTTTTAGTTGGCCAGACAGCAGTCCCTTGTAATATAAAAAATCAAACACTAACATGACGTATAAAATCCGTGAGTAGTACAATGTGGGTATTCTATTAGGTACACATCTACCTAACCCTTCGAGAATACAGGTGTAATGTTATGATAATTATGTAAATCAGGTTAAAGATAAAAT
The DNA here is from genome assembly GCA_949774965.1 of Diarsia brunnea. Lineage (NCBI taxonomy): Eukaryota > Metazoa > Arthropoda > Insecta > Lepidoptera > Noctuidae > Diarsia > Diarsia brunnea. Next base: position 14,402,530 of record OX459020.1, on the reverse strand, counting down.
CCTATGAATGAAAATCATTGCCACGTCACATCGATTACAAGAACATAAACTAGATGGCGTTGTTCTAAATACAAGTGAAATGTTGACTCGTTCTCAAACAACGCAAAAATAAGTCCTGATTAAAATTTGATAATTCGATAACAACCGGTACCCTTTTATCAAGAAACCATAAACGTAATTATCTATCTTTTGATTATTTTACATACCCTAGATTTGTTTATCTTAAACCATGACTGGCGAAATGTGGGTGTACTTTAAGGTACACCTCTGCCTAACCATTTAGAAATTATTGGCGTGATTCATTCTCTCAGTGATACGTTGCTTCATTAATTACTAGCTTACGCCCGCGGTTTTGCCCGCATGGAGTTCGACAGGGACGAAAAACAACCTATCATAGAGATAGTTCTGCTTTGACGATAAGATGTTAGCTTAAACTTTGTAATACATTTGTGCGGCAAGTTTTCCATTTTAGGCGGTTTACACAATTATGCCGCAGTGGCAGCGGCACCGCCGCGGCCGCTGCACCGCAGCGCTAATTCCTCTTGGATTTGTATGGAGCCTTACATACGACCCCGTGGCTGCGCGGGCGGCGCGGGGTGCAAGTTTATGTACCGCGGCGGCGAAAAACGCTGCCGCAGCGGCATAATGTGTAAATGGCCTTATGCCTTATTTTTCAAATTCTCTCTCTTCCTGTTAGGTAGTTTATCATGTCCTTATATTTTGGGTCTGACTGTTATTATGTACTTCATAACATGTATTGGTTTCCTCATTAAATTCTTCCCCGATTTGTTTTTCCAACTTATTCTGTTTCCTATCGTTTTATGGGTTACTTGTTTAACAGGAATAAATCGATAGATTGTCAATATTATCAAATAATGAGACGTGTTTTATCCAGTTAAAGTGCCATTACTAGTTTTCAGTGCAAAATGCTTGCTCCTGGTGTATACGTGATGATATTTCTTCTCATAGTGTTACTCTGTTTTGTGATTTGGCGTAAATGTATAAAATGTATGTTTTTCAATGAAGTTGATGTTGTCGTCACGGTTGATTAATTTGATTGCTTATATTCGTGAGCTGCTTTATGCTAATACCTCTTCTCTCATTATGACAGAGACTGTACAAGTACAAACAGTGTTGAGCAGTATTATCACTATATTGACTTGTATCGCCAATGAGTATTGCTATGTTTTCGATTGTAGGCGCTGCTCTTAGGTAGTTGACATACATCATCAACTTTGTCATTGAAAATAAATTATGATTGTTTATTAGAATCCGGGACTAGGTTCTATCCCTGTTTTAAGTGTAATTGGGGTTTTCCTTCAGGAATTTCCCAGTAGCAGCCAAGGAATCAAGATACGTCCCCTGTTGATGGCAAAGGCTCGCCCCTTATTACATGGGACATAGAACATACCTAACTGTTGAAAAAATGTAGGTAAACTATTATGTACACTTCTGTTTCACCCCTCGGGGATTACAGGCGCGATGTTCTGTAGAAACTGGGACCAAAGTTCGTAACTGATTGACAGTACGATACGTAGTTCGTATGTTTCAAAGTAGATGGCGCCACGGCAATCATTTATTTTTCTCGGGTTGGTAGTGTGATAAATTTACTTCATTGGAATGATGATGACCCGAATTTGCACTATATGAGGAGCTCGTGGCTTAATAAGAACTGCCACTCGGGTCGATCTTTAGGTAAAGCTGTGCTTGCCTAGGTCGGTCTGTGGATGGGTGACCGCCCGACATACCGAGTTACCTCCGTGCTTCGGAAAGCACGTTAAGCTGTTGGTCCCGGCTGCCATATATCGATCTTTGGCAGTCGTTACAGGTAGTCAGTGACCTGAAATTCTGACATCCAGTCTTACCAAAGAGTATCGTATTACCTGGTATTAACTGGGTTGTGGAGGTCAGATAGGCAGTCGCTCCATGTAAAATACTGGTATTCAGCTGCATCCGGTTAGACTGGAAGCCGACCCCAACATAGTTGGAAAAAGGCTAGGCAGATGATGATGTTAGGTACTCATTATCATTCTCTTACCATTATACCATTTCATCAGCGTTGCATGTCTTCTTCTCCCATACTTTTCTCTATTACTCATCATCTCATCAAGTCAATCCATCGTTTTCTCTTTACACTAGGTACAGTTTCTATATATTATTTTCCTTATTCGTATTGTTTTTGTGGCTGTCGATATTACCTATTGTTCTCCCAATAACTAGTTCCCCAATATATTTACGTAGTTTGTCATTCTTATAGCTTTTTGTGTGTTAGTTGGTCATATTACTTAAATAATAGAATATTCCTCTAAGGATCTTTATTTTTTATAAAATGTCTAATATTTTATCCGATGTAGTGGCGTATTTCATACTGCTTACTATATTTTTATTATTTATACTCTTGTTTTGCATTTGTTCTGCATCAGGTAAGCATATCCCATAATATAGTTCTTCACCGCAAAAAGTAGTGAGATCCATGTAATATCAAATCAGTTAATTTATTCAGTCCCTACTTAAGGGACGTTGTTTCTTAAGTTATTTTACGTAATAAGGTAACCTACATTTTCTTTGATTAATTCTTACAAGCTTATATCAATACATCTTTTATATATTTTTCTATTTACTTGTATAGCCGCTCAGATCTTAAAAACAATTTTTTTTTGCGATATTATACGTATCTTAATATAACATCACGCCTTTAATTCCGGAGGGGTATGATGGAGGTGTACCTTTGAAAAATGTTCTCAGAATTTGAGGAAAAAATAGCATTATCCTTTAACTTTTTCATGTTTGTTACTTTAGTGAAGTACTATTATTATATTTTTCATGTTATCCTAAATGTTTGCTTATCAGATACTTCTTTCCTAATTCTGTTTTCCTGGTTCAGCAATAGTCATCATTCGTTCTGCCATCGTTTTGATATTCAGTCGTTGACGTTTTATATTATAAGTATCACCAGTGGCTCATTGTTTTTGTGTAACAATATGGTTGACCCCGTATTACTGGTGGTTTGGCAAATTGTTACTTTTACTGTGATATGTTGCTTCCTTTTTGTGATTGCATATATTTATATAAAATGTAAGTCATTCATTTAAAATCAAATGTCATTTATGCAAGGGCCGACGCCCGTCGGGGCTGCGGGATGTTCGAAAGAGATACCGCGGCTTCGACACAAAAGGCTAAGAAGGAACATGGGTGTTTTTTAGTCAGTAGAAGTCTGACACTACCTACTGCTCTGCCCAGAGCGGGAGGAGTCATTTAATGATTTCCAAACCCTCCAAAAAAAAGGTTTTTCTCCTTGATAGCTTATTGTTAATTTTCTCTAGCTCATTATTTATCAAAACAAAGTTGACAATATCTTTACGTAGGTATTAATTTATTCTTTTGTAGCAGCAAAGCTTTTTTTTAAATGATTTGTCCGATAAAACTGTCACCATATTTATTTCTGCCACAAATCGGCGCTAATGTGTATTTAGACTTCAAAGTCCGGGGTATGACAGTCACATAAATATGATATTCTAGCTGTATCTCTAATTTGGTAATGCATTTGTGATACCTCCTTTATGACGGGTATAAATTGGCGGTGAGTTTCGTCATTCTCCTGCCCTTATCCCAATTTATTTGCCGTCGACAGTCGATGGAGCCTGTCTTCTTCTTCCATACTTCTCTATTACTCGTCATCTCAGCCGGCACCTCCTTGCTAGCCATATTATCCTTCACACAGTCCACCGAAATGAATGAATTTCGTTCCCAAAGCCTGTTTTCCATTTCCCCAACTACTAACTCTTTTCCCAAATTTGTTGAGGTTGTCTTCCAGTCTAAACTGAAGGACCTGTATACCAGAAGGTAATTTCGTATCATCTATTTTAATTTTAATGTTTAAATACTGTAGTGTGTTTAGTTCTCCAAGATTTTACTACTTTGTACTTGAGTAATGCTATTAAAAGGTTTCATCAGTAGTAACATCAAAAAAGCTTCCTCGGTTTACCCGGGAATTTTATGTAAGGGTACATTGTCCCTTACAGAACACCAATTGTCCATACCCGCAACGCCCGTTGTTCATCCCTAATAAGTTTCCCTTCTTCGTTTATGACGTCAACTTCCTCTATACTAACTGTCATGGTTTTAAGAGGTAGTCCTTCACATTGATCGCCATTTATCGATAAGATAATTAGTGTTATAATAGAAAGTCGCGGAATTATACCAGTTCTCACTATCTTCAGTGATTCGTTACCTTTTCAAGTTGCCATTGCTTGTGTAATATGTTTTGTTAGTATTTGACCAATGAAAGTATTCTTATTTACTTCTACGATGACTTATGGTTGGATATTCTTCTGGGCGGTGTTTTTCATCACTATGTTCTTATATTTCGGGTTGTGTTGTTCATCACGTAAGTTTTGTTTATCATATTACATACCTACACCTTTATCATGATTTTTAGCGGGAACACAATCAGAATTGTGTTTCAAAATAAAACAAGTGCTTTTTGTACTTTTCACGGGGTTTTAACGTTAACTTCTTCCCGCATTCTGGGTTCTCAAAATAGAAATGAATATTTTTGAGCGCGCAACTGGAATTTGAACTTCCCCGCCTACTTTTGTGAGTGCAATCAGTACTGCAGTACTATAAGATAAGGCTTCAGCAACGTCAGAAAAAACGTCATCTACAGTCATTTATTTTGCGCGAGAAGATTCCAGGAAGCCAACAAAATCAATTTAGTCATACATTATTTAATAGAAATTGAATATCAGTTTCATCATCCGAGTATTAATTTATCTTTAGTATATAATTGAGGACTATCCTGTTGATTTATTCAAAGTACTTGAGTTTGTGTTAGGGCAGTGTCAGTAGTTTTAAGTGATAGAAAATGAGTTCCTTTAACAGTGAATACCTCTGGGCGTTCTTTTGGGCGTTCATCCTTTACTTTCTAATTATTATTGTGATTGTGGTCAGAAGAAAGAGTGAGTATTATTTTTTGTCTCATGTTTTCCTGTTATTGAGCTTGTCTACGGTTATCGGTGTCACAAACTTGATTGACTTCGATTAGAGCTTTAAGCAAGCCAAATAATTGTAGAGCCTTATGATATATTATGTTTCCTTAATTTAGCTGCTCCAGGTTTATCATGATAAGTACTTACTTTAGAACGGCATAATATTTTTCTTTTTGTAGTCTTTTGACGGGATGAGCTGGAAACTTTCTCAAAGTATTGACCTACAATCGCACTAGTTTGTGAAAAGTGTAATGTAGGGGAGGCCTTTGCCCTACATTGGGGCAATAATAAAGGCTTATAATACTAATAAAATAGTCCTTTAATCCAATTTCTGTCTTCGTCTCCCTTTTTTTAGATTGATACTCTCCCCATCCATCTTATTTACAGATTGATACAATTTCTTTTATTTTAGACATTCTAACTATCTTTTGTATTGGTCTCTTTTCTCTTATTTAAATTATTTTACCCGTCAAACCGTTATTAAGTACCCGTCCTTACCCTGATCTACGCGTCTAGCATTGCTATAGGTTAAAGATCTAAAACAAAGATTAATGTCGATAAAAGAAAAGTCAAGGATATCTTTGCTGATAAAATTATCGATTTTATTGTCATTCTTTTTATCGTTAATGTTTATAATTAGTCAGTCAGTCTTGAAATATATCGTGTACACTGCCTTGTGATTGTGTAGAAAAATGGCTTTGGATTATACTTATTTTTTTATTGTAGTTAGTATTGCTATTTTAGTAGTGTTCCTCAAATTTGCAAGCTTATTGAGTAAGTCTTATTCTTGTTGTATCTTTTCTATTGTCAGTATTTTTACCTCTTGTTTTACTGACTTTTGTCAGACCACTGTGTTCTTCATTCTTTTGGTAATATGGTTCCTATTCGAGTGTAGTTTTCAGAATTAGCATATGTATGGGAAAATGTATAGCCTACACACTGACCAAAGTCCATCAGGAAGGACATGTTTCATTATTTCATTGTCTTCCTTACTCTGTTGTCAATAAACTTAATATTTGTTCTTTTGTTCTCTGTTCGATATTTTTTTCTTGTTACAAATCGACAAGATTAATGTGTTGTTTTTGACATCAAGTTTATCGATAACGCTCTTCTTTTATTGTTAGGTATTTCATTCATTCTTTAAGTCCTGGTTCCCTTACCTAACAAGTTTTCTATACTTTCATAAGTTGTCCTAAGATATTATCGTTATCAAATTCTGTGACTATTATATTGAGCCCAATTTCCGCGCACTTACCAAAATGTAAATCATAAACATCAAAATTCCTACCTTCCTAGATACAGACTTGGATATTATCAAGACACATAAATCTAAATACTGACACGTATATTTAAATCGATGATAACTCAGAAGATAAGCAGGAAAAACAAAATCGCCTTAATGTAAACATTTTCATGGTCTTTAATACAAGGTAGTAAGGTTCAAATTCCTCGGAGATAATCGTAATGATACGGGTTGATATCACAAGCCGATCATCACTCATATAGAATGACGTCTCTGAAACTGAAAATGAATAGGATACAGTTTGTTTCAGTGATTCGAAGAATAGAAGTGCGATTTGTGAAATAATACAGAACGATAAATCCGATATATTGCGAGCAAAATGGCGAACGTCAAAATAATGTTGTTTGGAATATAAAAGTAGTTTGTGTGATTGTGAAGAAGTATCCGAGATAATTCGTCTTGTTTTTGTTAACAAGATCGTAATTAAACATCTCGAAACTGTTGCTAGTGACATCATTAAATTAGGAGTGAAAAGATTCTTGAGTTTCTATAAAATTGAAATTCATTGAATTCTAAAAATCATTTAATGTCTTCATTGTGATAATTGCATTTAATCGTTGAGTTAAAAGTAAAATAACCACAGAAGCAAACAAACTGTTGTGGAAACGACTATATAATTTCAAAAAAGAAGAAGAAACTGACAAAACCAAAGACACACAAACAAAAGTAAAAGAACGACAAATAAAAAACGACTTTAATAAAACAGGGTAAATAACAAATTAGCAAAAATGGCACCGAGTATGGAAGAAGAGATTCCTGGACCAGGAAGTACAAGCAGTGTGACAATAACCCAAGTGGTATATATATCAGTGCTGTTCACTATCTTGGTCATGAGCTTTGTCATTATGTGCCTAAAAATGGCTCAAATAGGTATTTGCTTTCATATATCTTTTTTTATTTAATCCTCCTCTATACTTTCTTTCAAACTGAACTTCTCGATACTGACTTGCGAGTCTCTCGTGACTGAGATCAATCTGTGGAATTGGAAATATTTGGTCAATCCTAGCATCTCCAACCGTCCGTCGTCTAACATCAAGAGGGACCCTGATTATTCTTTTAATAATTCCAATGGTGGCTTCTATTGGTGTTTTTGTTCGGCGATCGGCGGCGGCGACCTTTCGCGTCCGGCCCTGGTGCAAGCCATGGTCCGGGGGGAGGAGGAATGAGACGCCATCGCCTTCTTCTGCGAAGCAGTGATGCTAGCGAAGGAGGTGGCGGAACGTGAGGGCGCGTTTGTGTTCCACGCGCGCCTCAAAGAGATGTCAGCAACATGGAAAGGGCCTCGACGCCCGTCGGGGCTGCGGGTTGTTCGCAAGCGATACTGCGGCCTCGACATGAAGGGCTAAGAAGAAACATGGGTGGTTTTAATCTGTAGAAAGGGAGTGTCAGACACTCCCTTTCGCTCTGCCCAAGAGCGGGAGGGGTTATTTAATGATTTTCCACCCGCCAAGAATAAAGGGTGTTTTTGTTTTTATTGTCTTAACCAATCAAACCCAGATCTACATTATCTTGCCCTTATTCCATTTTATCTGGTTTTGCGCAGTGTTTATTTTCGTCCACATAGTCTTTGTCAGTTTTCATCTTATTTTTAGATACAGGTACATAATCTTATATAAAATTCAAGATATTATTTTTTTTATCTTTGGTCAGCTATAACAAATCCCAATTTTGATAAAAACCAACAATTTTAATGTTGCCTTAGAATTTACCATTATGGTTCTCTTGCTATTATCCAAATTTATTTGGAGTCGGTGCAGCATGTATTTTATATCATACTTCTCTGTTATTGCTACCTTATTAGCCACTTCCTTTTTAGCCATATTCCTTCACATAGTTAATCCATCGTTATTTTGGTTTTCCTCTACCCTCTCTTTAAAGTCGATGGCTATAAGCCATCGACTTTAAGAACCCATTAATTTAGGTGTAGACATACTGACAACTTCATACAGAATTTAATCTTAACTACAGCCTCTTGAAAACATTGCTTAAACCTAGCGATAGAGCTGACATATCTGGGATGATATCTGTTATCAATAGATACGCTCGATACAATTGTAACACTACGACAATGTCTAGCGAACGAAAAGTCATGAATATGGTGTTAAAATGTGTCCAAAAATATTACTTTTTGTGAATCTGTGAGAATATTAGTGTTCAGTGTTAAATCATTCCAATAATTTGTTGAATTCAAGTTACTTGTGAGTGGTAAAGTCGTCTTCGAGAACTCTAATTGTTTGTTTCACAAGCAATTTGGAAGATTCTCGAGGTTTTGTTCGACTTCCAACTGATCAGTGTAGAAGTTTCTTCAAAAGACATTTTTGGTCATTCCAAAAATACGATCGACGACAATTGCAAACATAAACTGATCAATAGGACACAGACTTTATTATTTTAAAAGTGCCTAACGCAGTACGCATTAAGCAGTGTAAATTGTTGACGCAAAATTTGTGACCATACTAGTTCCTACTGACGAAGAAACAAATCTTTGATCAAAATTATGGCACCTTATATCCCGAATGTGAATTTCTACGAAAATGGTGACTCTTCTGAAGATTATAGCAACGAGTCGAAGGAGGCACATGACCCAACCAGTTTGAGCGAGATGGCCTTCTGGTACATGATCATCCTGGTTGGAATGCTGCTTACCTGGCTGTTCATGTTCTTCTGCTTACGGATCATTGCAATGAGTAAATTCCCTACTATAATATAACTACGCATAAGGTTGACTTTTAATTTCTTTACTGAGCGTGTATAAAAGGGCGTGCAGCTGCTGTAGATAAGATTGGGTACATCGCTATCCTAATCCCGCTATGTCTTGTTTTTTTCTAGTGATGGATTGAAATATTATTTGTTGTTCAAACATAAATCGTAACGTATTTACGCCGCGATAGGTGATTAATTTGAAACTGGTTCTCTGTCTCTTCTATAATCACTACTTGCAGCGATAACAGAAATTTACTATTTCATTACTTTATATTAGTTTCTCAGACGTCATTGTTCTCTTCATCAACTTTATTAACAATAGTATGTTTGTAGGTACCGGAATTTTGGAACCTATCTTTCTTTATGGCATATGCAATTGCGTGTCAATCAGCCTTAATGATACATTCACACACTCAAATTTCAGTCACTAAGGACCTTTCACGTCAATCGTTAATCAATCATTTACGTCAGTCAAATAAATATTAATATTATTATTACTTGTATATACGTTATCAATGAGAGCTTAATGGCTTGTAAATTTAAAATATCTATCGACGTCAAAGGGATTATTTAGCTTTAGAATCTCTTTGTCATAGACAAGATACGTCAGCTATACTTCTAATTTATCTTTGAATGGAGGAATAGTTTCAAAGCTTTTAAGAATTTCTTCCAGTTCATGATTAGCGATGAAATTTTCTGCATTACTTTTATACATACATCAGATTTTGTGTTTCTTATGATTATCCTGAACATTTATGAAGTAATTTCTCCATCAGGCATATTATCTTCTCTAACAAGAGCAGTGGGTAATTTTGCGCAACTCTATCTCTCTCTCTCGCGTTCCCAATGTCCCATCTCGTCAATTCAACAATATTCATTGCGTTTTTACTTTATCGTGTAGACATTTTTGTAAGCATAGATGTTGGAATGTATTACTAATTTAATCAAAACCTTTCGAGCTTTGATGGTGTCCTGACATTTCTTAATCTTCTTCTTCACTTGTTGTCTCTTCACGATAAGGTATTTGTGTATTAAGTTTCAAGAGATTAGTGGTTGTCTGTAGTGTATGAGCATCATTTGTATTTATAATGCTTTCAGTTACAAGTGTGTGTGTCAGTTACAACTCGGGGATTTTCTTAAACAGTTAATTAGTGATCATTTTCTTCTTATCTATATAGTGCAGCATTAATCGATGGAGTTTTGTTAATTTATCGTCTTTTAAATCTTAGTTAATGTTTTCCTTGTTGAGGTCGTTCGTCCGTACTTTATCTGTAGTAGGTATATTTTCGTTGATTTATTGCATTTTTTATCTTTAATGGATTACACTGTTTTCCTAGTTCTGGTGCTTCGTTTGTTCACTCATGATGACTGGAAGTTTTCTTCGTCAAATTGAACGCAATTTTAAAGGTCATTGATATTTGTATAATGAAATGTAGTATTAGAGAATGTAGGTAGGTACTAGCAGTGTACCTGCCTAGGATTTGTACTAAGTTGGGTTTCATTTTCATTCGTCTAATACATATCATTTATCATTTTTAAGACCTATTCTTTTAATTACGACTATACCAATCTCATTAATTTATAATACACGCACACGGCGACACATCAAGGTATACATTTCTACTGTAAAATGGCCTCACAGTGCATACATTACCCGTAAATTGAAAGATCCACTTATACTTTTTTCTAAAGCTATATTTGTCTTTGCGCGTACACGCACCTACTTTTTTTGTAAAGAAACTGCTCTGATCGAAAAAATCGTTGGAAAACCCCCGTACCTATAACACGCTTAACACAATCGTACGTCCTTACTACCTACTTATTACATAAACAGAGATAGAATGCGGCAAGTATCAAGTGAATTGCATCGGCAATTAAAATCGAATCACTAATCAATAAGATAACGTCATCAGCCACGTTAGTTACTTCGAGACCGTCTCAGTAATAACATCTAACACTTAAGTCTCCGATAATAAAACATAGGGGGTGTATAACAATAAATATTTCACTGTTAATCCAAGATAAAATCGATTTCGATAACGTTTTGTATAGTATCGATTATGTTAATTTTGCTTTCATTCGATTTTTTGTGGCGGACGCGAGTGATATTTGCAGAGGGCAGTGAAATGATTTGTTAGTTTTAAAGTGTAACAATAATACATACAACTACAAATGCATCAAACACTGTGAAAAGACTCTCAAAACAAATTAAATTAAAAACTAAATTAATTCAATATTTGTAACAGTCAACAACAGATGATATTAGTGTAGTAATACGTCGAGTATTTTAAAAGAACTGTGATTTAGAACTGTTACTTGTATACTTCTCAAAAATGGAATCTCTCAACTTTACTTCGGGCGAATCTTTTGGATACGACAGCAGTGAGGACGTATCGCCAGTACAGAATTATAACAGTTCCTTTGCCGATATCGTGTGGTCTGCCTTGAGTACCACGACGATATTCTTGATTATTATCTTCGTGGTCACGTGTATCAGGGTCCTTATTGTTGGTACGTTGTATATTGTGATTTTCCTTATTAATTATTTATGTGAGATCATGGTTGTTATGTAAAGCATCAGTGATTTATGCTCTGTTGGATGGATTATTGAATTCAAGGCGATTTGCACTGATATCATCATCATCACTGTCCTGTTTATCTCAATTTATTTGTTGTCGGTGCAGCATGTTTTCTTCACCGGTGTTTATTTCGGCATAATTATGTTGAAAGTTTATGGTTTTGTTTGAGCGGTTATTATATTATCTTTCTGTTAGAACTTTTGTTTTGCCCAAATACATGATTTCTGTCAATTAAAAACTGAATTAAGTTACAAAGAGATGTTAAGCTATATAAAAATATTATTTGCAGGTTATTCGAATTCGTTACTAGTTTTTACACTGCACTTGAAGTTTACACGTGAATGTTTTCATTAAAACGTTTATTAATTTTGAAATACTCTAACGAACAACGCGTGAGATCAGCCTGTCACTGAGAACGTCACAGCGCTTGCCGTTCGCTACGTGCGTTATGCCACGGTGATGATACATTGCATATGAGCAAATAAAATAAATTAATAAATTGGACTCCCATAACTTTCTTCAAATAATTTCTTGTACAATTTACTGAATTCACACTGCCATTTTCCTGCAGAAGGCTGTATATATGAACCGTAATTTATGTGTAGTAGGTACTATTGGCAGTCGTGTCACTTAAGACCATAAACATTTAGGCGCCTGTTTAATCGAACAAGGAATTAAAACAAAGCCATATTTACTGACCATTCTCAGAATCAATCCTTATCGCACAAAAAATACATTTTGCATTAAAAACTGTACATTTTAAGTCAGAACTGTTGTACCTAATGTTTGCAATATCAGTCGGTAATCTCTTTCACTGGTTATCGTATCATTTTTATTATCGGGGATCGAGATATCAGGCCATATTTTGGTACTATCAAAAATGAGGCGCGAATTCTATGAAGGTACGCACGTAACATTACATTTATATTCCCCGAAGAGTCGAAGACAGACTTTAAACCATCCCTGCTGGGCCTGTAGTAGGTAAAACACACATTTCGAAAGTTATGATTAAAGTAAGCATGTAAAAGGGGACGAGCCTATTGTCATCAACTGAGCCCATATCCAGCCTCCGGGAAAATCTTGATGGAAAAACTCAGTAGCACTTTTACCGACCTGGGAATTCAACCCAAGTCCACATGCTCAGGAATAGCACATGATCGCATTCGCCGAAACAATGATTCGAAGCAATTTATTTATGTTTAAGCGATATTACCTATAAAACAAAATAATATTGAAAAACAATATTTTATGGAAAAACCAATATTTTCGTATTCGTCGAAAATATTATGAGTAGACATAGTTTATGTTAGAGTATAAAATGTGTTTTTAGGAAAAAACCCTGGTGTTAAATTCAGATGTATGTACTGAACTAAGTAATAATGTTTAACAATGACAGTTTGGTTTGTCGACTCAGAGTTGCCATTGCCTACATTTATATAAACGTCATACTTTTGTTACCACCTACTTACGATTTCTTTCCTCCTATTTTGTTTCGATGAAGATCCCTGAATTCACTGCGTAGTTGTGTTTGATGATTTTGAATCGCCTTTGGGATATGAAAAACAAGGTGTAAAGTTTTCATTTCCCATTGAATAGAGAGGATTTTCCGACCAGCCGGCTTAGCATGACCACCGAAGCAATGGGTTTTGTCGACGGAAGAATCGACAAAATGACAGATTGTCGCAAAATGTAATGTCAAATTGTATGGAAAAAGCTTTGTCTATTCTTGGTAGAATAGAGATAGAATCGCCATACTACGCGTGCAGACGGGTGTTGTGTCTGGTGGCCTGGTATTAATAAGCCACGAATATTTAAGTGTCCAGTACAATGTGTCTAATTGTTTCTGTCTGTCTATTCCAGGGCAAAAAACGCGGAATCCGCAGCAGAGGCGAATGTATGTGGGGTCTCGCGCGCGTCCTTCTCTGGCCCAGCAGGAGCCATCTATATTCGTCAGCCCTTCCAATTTGCCGCCCCCGCCAAAATATGGTGAGTACACAAATAGTACACAAACAACACAAATTGTATACAAGGTGTAACGGACCCTTCAGTTCACCAAACATTCCCTACACAACAAATTAAACAAAAAAAATTGCTGGTAAACGTATTTGAAAGATAAATCCCAGTTAACGGTAGGACTCAATGTAACGCACTGAAAACATTGTGCTGATTAATTCAACAGTACAGGGGTCATGAGATTTATTATTCAAAATAACGTTATAATAATATGTAGTTATAACATTAAAAACTTGGACTTCAGAAAAAACTTGTGTTTCATGATGATTTGCCAGAGGACATATTCAGCCAACCTGTAAAAATAATACTGTTTGAAAGAGCTACAAAATATACCTATAATCACTAAACAAAAATAAGGACAAGTTTATATACTAGGAACTTTATAGGCTTGGGTAATTACAATCTAAAACAAATAACGTACAACAAATAAAATTATACCAAATAGTTATTCATAGAATAATATTAAAACAACAGGTGCAATAGTTTACGTACCTAACTTAACTGAAATCTATCACGGCAAAAAACCCATTGTTTTACATATTACATACATACAAACATAGCATACAAAGCATCACGCCTGTAGGCCTCGAAGGGTTAGGCTATGTTTAAGTCCAATAACGTGTTGCTAAACAATAGGTTTTATTAAGATTATAATTATGCCACTTTGCCATAACATTTAACATCCTGTACAAAACTGTTAGAATATTTTTTTAGTGTAGGTAGCATACGATACACTATCCTTGTATCCAAACATACATATCGGTCAAAATCAAAACCCTCCGTTTTGCATCGCAGTAGTCGCGTAAAAATAAGACCACCACTCCTCCTACACACTGTATAAGAAATCGAGGTAAATTACGACGATAATGTCCATTAACACACAAGACATCTAAAAACAGGTGTTACATCAACAGGATATGAATAATATAATAATTTCCAAGCTTAGAGTATGCACAAGTGGATAAGTACTTCACAGTACTAAGATACGACGCATGTTGAGATACTCCAGTGTAATTTATAACAGAAATACTAAACAATGTAGAAAACATTCAACTGATCTCTTAATAAAAAAAAAAAATATATCAATGGAATTGAGAACCTCCTCCTTTTTGGGAAGTCGGTTAAAAACAGAATATAACTGTCCCACTGCAGGGAAAGGGTATTTTCTCTTACAAGCCTGCTACACGATTTACAAACCACTGCTAATCATGTAAGCCAGAATCAACAGTGGTATCCACCAGAAATGCGCCGATACAATGAATCTTTACAAAATCCCAGAGAAAAATATGATCTGTCTTGGATCTCGCAGCCAAATTAATTAGAAAACTATAGCAGAGGAGTAGGAACATTAAATTTTCCCCTCACACTTACACACACATATTTTTTTTGTTTTCGACAACACTTTGTCACAGTATCCACAAATGAAGACTTTATTGTAGTCGGACTTGACTTTCAGCATTAAAAAATCTCCTTTAAAATATTTATGAAACATCCCTATAAAATTACCGATAAGCAAGATTGTCATGCATCACTAACATTCCCTTTTATCTCAATTTCAGAATGCATGGCTCCGCCCAGCTACGAAGAGGTCGTGGGTGTCCACTATCCCAACTACCAGCCCCCAACTCCAGGCCAGCCAATAATAACCCCGATCACCACAGCATTAGCGCAGACCTCCACAGACGGTACCGAAAACAGAACCGAGACCAGAAGTAACGATACCGATAACGGTGCCACAAGTACCGTTACCGTTATCAGGACAGTCGACGAAACTATCGTGAACGTCCCTAGAGCCGTCGCGACTAGCTCGTGATGATCGACGCTATATCAATGTATCAAGTCTTCCAGTACCACTGGCAGGTCAAGGCTATGCATTTAAAGTTTACTAGTCTGAAAGTTTTCGTGATGTGATGTGAAAGGAATGTTTTGAAAATGTTTTATAGAAGAAAGGATTTTAAACGTCTTGAAATAAAGACGATTTTATAACGAGCTGATGTTAAATAATTTTTATTAAAAAAAGAACGGTTTGAAAATAACTGTTACCGTTATTTTGATAACGATACCCGTTATTTGGTCCTTGCTACTAGAAATAAAACGTTATTTTTTGTGTTAAAGTTTTATTTCTAGTTCAGAAAGAGACCCAGGGCCAAAATGTTACTTCGATAACGATGTAAGTTATTGTATATTTTTTATAGATTTTTACCAAAAATATTCCGTCTTCCTAGAGGACGCAAGACTGAGTGTGATTGGTAAAAAGATCACGAAAATTGATGTTAATGATTGTTTTAAATAACGATGGAGTTATTGAAACAGTATTTGATTGATCAAAGTATTGATTGTTGGATCAAACATTTGTCATTTTGTGATTGGACAAAGTCGTTTGATGGACAGTCAAATTAATTTAATATGTATATATTATTTTTGATGTAACAATAAACGTTAAATATAAATTTAATTTAGAGTAAGAGATGTTTGCCTTTTATTTAAAACATTATGATTCTACCATACATATGTACAGTTAGGACCACTAATATGTTATGCACTTAGCAAAATTTAAAAGCTATCCTCGTGAAATAGCGATTGGAACTTTGAGATGACCTGTCTTATAAATAACATAAAATATTTGTTTCATAACTCGTACAGTAGACGAAAATTGCTCCTAAACGATGCTAAGTGTATACATATTGTCGCTGCTGACTGTACACGCCTTTTATCCAGGGGGAGACCAGAACTACAGAACCCCACCTGCTAAGATCCATCTACAGTGTTTTAGGTTAAACGAGGGACATATTGAAACACGCAATGCTTGCATGATACTAATAAAAATATGAACAAAAAAAACACAGATATAACAGACAGAACCATATCAAATAATTATTTCGGAAAAGTATCGCAACCCTGGCGCTTATCAAAGAAAATGTGTGCGGGTATAATCCATTTTTATTTCATATTTTAAAACTGGTGTAGTACAATGAGGCAAACGGAAAGTGAGAACTGGAGAGCGTGCGGGGGCCATGGCACAATAATTACATCACAAAGAATCAAATGCTGCCCTTCTCTGTTCTTCAACAAATGTCCCTCGATTAACTTACTCCTTATAATTATATCGTCGTAGTCATTGCCTACGACTTTGACCATCGTAGATGTCAAATATAATACCACCAAATGGTACTTACAGTAAAAGATTCATTAAAATCAGATAAATAGTATTGACTTACTGAACAACAAAAGTCATGGGTTCGTTGAACCCAGTTAGGTGCATTACTTTGTGTAATTGTTTTCATCACCACTCTCTCAAAACGGTAAAGCCCGGTAAACCGTGAGAAAACGGCATGTCTCAGATAAAAAAAAAACAAAAATTTGAAGACATGTGATACGAGTATCTACCAACCCGCACTGGTCCCGCGTGGTGGATTATAACCCATCCCTCTCCTAGAGAAGAGGCCTGAGTCCCTGCAGTGTGAACATTATAGGCTGATGATGATAAGAGCACGTTTGGTGAATAATGATGTCAGAATAATCAGGATGTCACGACAGTTCCCTTCCTAGTCAAATTACAATAGTTAGCTGGAAAAGACTTCCATCACGGAACTCGCGAATTACGCGGAGATCATGACTTGTCGCGTTGCCGGCCTAACTTGAGAGTGAGGGAAGAGAGAGAGTGAGAGAAGAGGCAGTGGATACTGCGAGAGAGCACCTGTGCACCTGAGAGAGCACCCCCCCCCCCCTAAAAAGGGTTATCCCCGTACAAACTGGGTTGTTGACGTCTGAAGGAGTCCATCTATGTACAAGACTGGTATTCAGTGGCAACTGGTAAGACTAGAAGACGGACCAGTCTTCCATCATAGTTACAAAAAAAGGTTAGCAGATAATGACGATAATCTAAGTAACCCCCAAAATAACTTAATAAGACACTTTTATAAATTCAAGAACACGCACGAATGCTTCTATGCTATGGCAAAACCATCAGGCGCTGTTACCAAGGAGAATGACGGTTTAGAGTAGTTTATAGGAATCGAGATTATTGAATATTTCACAATCATCTGGCTAGCCTTCTCTCAACCCTGTTGTGGCTGGCTTTTAATGTAACTGGGGTTAGCTGAATACCAGTATTTAACATGTAGTGACTGCATATCTGACCTTCATCAACCAGTTAGCAACTTAGACATATCACAGTCATTTAGACAGCGTTGAAAGGTGGAGTTATAGTAACTGTGTAGACACTGTACATGCTGTACAATACAGATAATATCGATACCGTCATCATAATTTCGGGTGCCCTTATTCCAATTTATTTCGGGTCGGCACAGATTGTCTTTTTCTTCCATAAAATCATCTGAGCATCTTATCATTCACCTCCTTTCTAACCTACCAATATTATTATCCTTCTCACAGTCCATCCATCGTTGCTTTGGTTTCCCTACCCATCTGACACAGTCCATCCATCGTTTATTTGGTCTTCCTCTCCTCTTAAACCCATCTACTTTCCTAATCAACATTTTCCTCACTATATTTCCCCGCATTACATGCCCATATCAGGATAAACGATTACCACACAACTTTTCAGCCACCGGCGTCGCTTTCAGACTTCCTCAGATTATTAAGTACCCATTCCTATTTTTATCCAGTGGTGTTACTCCACACATTCTTCTTAGCATTCTCTTCTCAGCTACATGCAAAAAATCTAATTAGTCTGTCAGATAGATTTCCAAAAAATATTGGACACGTATTTTTTTTTTACACGTAAACAATAAATGAAGACGATACAGTGCTTCGAAAAGTCGCGCGACGTCACAGTTTGGTACATTTTTTACCAGAAAGTGACGTCACCAGCCCCCACTGTCAATCTTTGACACGTTTTATTTTCGTCAATTTTTATTAATTTGATAAAACAAAAAACACGTAGGTACCTAATATTTTTCGAAAATCAGACGGACTAAAAAGAATCATATTTTTTTTTAGTCAGTCAATGACCCTATTGTCTATGATTGTATCAATACCATAAACTCCTAAGTTTCTATAAAAACTTCTGTGCAATGCATCTGGCACTCAAGGAATGCGATACTAATGACGAGTTAACCTTTTAAGGGCCCAGTGATTGGAGCTTAGAAAAAAAGGAAGCTTATAGAAAAGGAAACTGAGCCATAAATATGTATTTGTTCGACCTACATCTGATAAAATTAGATTGTGGTCGAAAATGGGTGGATAGTTTATGATCTACAAAAAGGAACAATTTCAGTCTTCTTTTAAGCTTGTCGAAGAAAAATTCATCATTCATTCATTTAATTCATCATCAGCGTACAATGTTCCCACTGCAGGGACTCAGGCCTCATTTCTAGGAGAGGGATGGGCTATGATCCACCACGCCGCGCAGAACCAATAAATTCGAAGACATTTGGCATTAGCCAAACCGCACTGGGCCCGCACAGTGCGGATTGGCTAATGTCACATGTCTTCGATTTTTTGGTTCTAAGACATGCCGGTTTCCTCACGAAGTTCCTCCTTCACCGTTTTGAGAGCAGTGGTGATGAAATAAATTACACAAAGTAATGTGCCTACCTGGAAAAAATATTCCATGAAGTATATTTGACCCAAAATTTAGCTTTGCGGACTCTGGCCGTTGATGCAGCCATAAAGATCATCTAGTGTGGAGGTGGCAGTGCATGGAACGCGACATGGATGGTGGGCCTTTGTCACATTTGAGACCAAAGCTATCCAGGAACCACCATCTCTAAGATTGTCTCTGCTGCGGCCAACTTGGGTTCGGAGTCTATTTAGAGGTTTGAAATCACGAGGTGCCTCTCTCTGGAGTTACTGTTATAATATTATCAGCATTGCCTATTTCCGGACCTATGCGAAATTAATCTTACAATCAAGTTCTCATGTAACCTGACTAATTTAAGAAGCAAGGAAATGTCAGCAATTTAGTTAGTAAGTAGCGAATTTTCTCACGTGGTAGTGTTACATATCAGGGTTATGAAGCACAGAATAGCGAGTAAATGGAGTGATTAATAGAACAGCCTCATTGGCAAAGCGTTTGCAAGCGTTATTACTGAGCATGAGGTACCGTGTTCCATTCCCAGGTCGGCCAAAGTGTTATTGGGTTTATCTATCAGGAATTTGATAGTTCCTTTGCTTCACATTTTAAGTCCCTGACTTTACAAACACTAGAATACATAGTGTCTTTTTCTTATGAGGGTAGACAGAAACTACAGAGTACCACCTATTACGATCCTTAATACTCTTTTCGCTCTAGTCCACATTCATACATCTAGCTAAACACACGAACACTTACTGCGAGTACTAAAAGCCAAACCTATACTACATTTATGTATGAGCAGTCCATTGTTTCCTTACTCCGTGCATTGACAGTAATCGTTTCTGTCATGTGAGTGTCGGTGAAGGTAACAAATGTCAATAAAGATTAATGTTTAGAAGGTGGATTTAATTCTAACACTTGACATACATACATAACATCACGCCTGCAATCCCCGAAGGGTTAGAAACAGGTTCGGGAGGTACCTGCACCGAATCAGGCGAGAGGAAACGCCCGGATGCCACCATTGCGAGGATCGGCCGGAGGACACGGTGGAGCACACTGTGGAGGTGTGCCCCGCTTGGGCGGAGCCCCGCCGTGTTCTCGTAGCGGCGATCGGTGGCGGCGACCTCTCGCGTCCGGCCCTGGTGCAAGCCATGGTCCGGGGCGAGGAGGAATGGGACGCCGTCGCCTCCTTCTGCGAAGCAGTGATGCTAGCGAAGGAGGTGGCGGAACGTGAGAGGGAGAGAACCTCTCGTCCCAGCCGCCGCGGGAGGCGCTCCGGGCGTCGGGGGCCACGTGATGGCTTCCGGCCACCGTAGACGCGGGCCTGTGGACGGTGAGTGATGGGTAAGCTCGCCGTCCGTCCGTCTTATGACGACGACAGGCCGTGTCGACGGCGCGTTCGTGTTCCACGCGCGCCTCAAAGAGATGTCAGCAACATGGAAGGGGCCCGCTAGGGCCGACGCCTGTCGAGGCTGCGGGCTGTCCGCAAGGGAAACCGCGGCCTCGACATGAAGGGCGAAGAAGGAACATGGGTGGTTTTTAGTCAGTAGAAGTCTGACACTCCCTTTCGCTCTGCCCAAGAGCGGGAGAGGTTATTTGATGATTTCCCACCCCCCAAAAAAAAAAAAAAAAAGGGTTAGAAACAGGTGTATCATAGTACACTAATATTTCGTAACTTATTTTTAAGTCCCTGGGCGGGACTTCTAAACTACATGGCTGCTTCTAAGAATGTTTTGATGAATAAACCCAATAAAACTTTTCATATCCTGGGAATTAAGTCGCGGGTTCGATCCCCGTACGGAACAAATACTTTTATGGCCTACAGATAGTCGTTTCGGGTCTGGGTGTGATTGTGTACGTTAGTTTAAATGTTTATAAACGCACCCACGATACAGGAGAAATTCCTAGTGTGGGGCAAAGTTTTTTATAAAGAGAAAAGAAAAAAAGAAACATTCTTAGCAGTTGCTCTTTCGCCCACTTAACCTAAGATACAGTCCTACAATAAAGCAATGGTTTTGGTTTTTCCTTTAACATTCTAAAATTACAGCAAAATTTTAAGATTTCTTATCATTATCAACATCCCGATTTCTCCCACGAGTATGACAGGGTTACCGGTAACTCGACATATTCCTTGCAGGGCGACACAGTAGTGATAAAGAGCAACAAATAGAGGCTTATTTAAATGTTCTATGTAAGTTCAATAGACTATGAGTTAGTGCGATGTTTATTTTGTTTAGGGAAAACTCCCAGTTGAAATCGTTTGAAACCATTTTTAGGTTGTTGATTTTTATAAATAAATAAAATCATTTAATTCAAGTAACACTGACTCATAATAGAAATAATAATAAATTCCCACAGTCACATTACATACACAACATTCAATTCAATTCAATAACAATTTTATTTGGCACAGCGGGCACAAGCTAGCCTAAACCTTATGTTGTAATAATAAGGCTTAAGTCAGCCTGCCCCCACCGGTGTTTTTGGTACACAACTAAAAATCTAAGTAACTCAAAAACTACTGAACTTCAGTAGACCATTTGGTGGCTACGATTGTTGTATGTTAAACATTTTTTTTTTTGTAGGTTGGGAAATCATCAAAAAACTCCTCCCGCTATGAGCAGAGCGGTAGGGAGTGTCAAACTTCTACTGACTAAAAAGTTAAAAACCACCCATGTTCTTTCTTAGCTCTTTGTGTCGCGGTATCTCTGTCGAACAACCCGCAGCCCTTATATGTTAACTCTAAAAGAACGACCTGCGAAGAATACGTCGAGTTATTAGTAACCCTGTATTTATAATTGTCCTTACTCTTACAATGTCATCTGCTAGTCTCGAAAAGTATTGTGAAAAATCATCAATGATGGTGTGACAAAAACAAAAGACTGCTTGTCCCCGTGAACACAGCAACCTTCACGACACGCGCGAATGGAGCATGACGGTTTGAAAAACGAGCTGATCACTCACCGGTCTATCGGAGAAAAACTATGGGTAGGGTGGCAAGGTTATCATTGATCCCGAACCCAAATAATTTTATTTATTTTAATTATTTTAAGTAATTTTATTTATTTTAAGTAATTTCTGTCCGCGATGTCTCACGCCATATTATCGAAATGTTTCCTCGGAAACGTCAATTTGTTAGTCACAGTTTCGGAATTGGATTAATACTTAACACTACCGCACTTTTTTTTTCTTTCTTTTTTTTTTCTCTTTTTTTTTAAAAAAAAAAACGTGGCCCGCACTAGGAATTTCTCCTGTAGCGTGGGTGCGTTCACAAACATTTAAACTCACATGCACAAATACCCAGACCCGAAACAACTATCTGTAAGCCATACAAATATTTGTTCCGTGGGGGGATCGAACCGGGGGTTAAATTTAAGTAACATTTTTCTTCAGTTTTATGTTTTGGTTCGGCATGATGTATGAATATTTGGTACCCGTTTGTGCAACGGTGTCACTTCCACCCTGTAATAGTAATAGTCCTCCTGACAGCAATCACTGACTGCTGATCGCTGTTTCATCGATGCTGGACCGACGGCTTTACGTGCGTTCCACAGCCATCTTCGAAGCTCCGGCCAGCTAAATGCTACTAAGAATGGACCAGGACCTCACACTGTGCAAGTATGCACTCGTGCTTGAGACCGCGAGACCAATGGGGGTGTTGAAGTCGAGCGAAAGGCTCTTGGCTAAATATTAACGTGGTGAAGGATCGATATCCCATGGAGCAATTTAGTCTGAGAGTGAAGACCGCGTATCGGCAAGGTTGTCAAGCAAAAATCAGATTGGAAAATCAGGTTGAAGAATAAAGATTATTACAGCCTGTTTTAAAAACCTTCCTGGTTACCCCACTGTCAGTAATTATTTAATTTTTTAACACAAAACAAGTGATCGATTCGTTATTCACAATGATGAATCACTTGCAATGTCAGCAATTTATCTCTCTATTCACATCAAATCGTCATGCCTATTCACGCTTCTGAACAGAGCGGAGCTTAAAGATTACTCATTATTACGTCAATGAATAACTAGCTCATCAATCTATAAGGTTAAGCAACGCTTGCCAAGGTTGGTCTTTTGATCAGTGATCGGAAAGCACGTTAAATCGTTGGTCCCGACTGTTATTTTGACAGTCCTCACTTAGTCCAAAGCCCTTTTTTTGGAGGGTAAGAAATTATCAAATGACTCCTCCCACTCTGGGCAGAGCGGTAGGGAGTGCCAGACTTCTACTGACATAAAACCACCTATGTTCCTTCTTAGCCCTTTGTGTCGAGTCCGCGGTATCTCTTTAGAACAACCCGCAGCCGACGGGATCAGTCAGTAGCCTGAAAGTCTGACAACCAGTAACACACACACTCAGTAACTATGTTATGGATGTCAGACAGGCAAACGCTCCATATAAAATACTGGTATTCAGCTGCATCATGTCAGACGGAAGCCGATCCACACATGTTGATGAAAGGCGAGGCTGATGGTGATGCCAATGAAAGTTTTAGTTTTTTTTTTTTTTTAAACGTTGCCCCACACTAGGAATTTCTCCTGTATCGTGGGTGCGTTTACAAACATATAAACTCACATACACAAACACACCCAGACCCGAAACAACTATCTGTAGGCCATATAAATATTTGTTCCGTGCGGGGATCGAACCCGCGACACGCAGCGCAGCAATCCAATCTCTCAGCCACTGCGCCAACCGTGCCGTCAATTGTTGTGATACAACTCCGTTTCTCAAATTACTACGGCCTAGGCAAAGCACTTCATATCAGGTTTACCGATGAGTTGTCATCCATAAACAGAATAATCATCATCATCATCATTCTTCTGGCCTTTTTTTTAGCTATCCTCAAATCCTTCCAAGAGCTCTTTTCCTGGCCTTATCCCAATTTGTCGACGGAGCCTGTCTTCTTCTTCAATATTTCTCTATTTCTCGTCATCTCAGCAGTCACCTCCTTTCTTGTCATATCATCCTTCACACAGTCCATCCATCGTTTCTTTGGCTTTCCCCTACTCTCATGACCATCTTATAAAATAATAGTATCTCATCGAAATTAAAATACTTACCCCGGATAAAAAGTACTTAACTTAAATCGAATCTTGTCAATAACTGTAATTATTTAAAAGGAAGTGTTACGACCCTTTAATTTGTCTTTTAATAATGTACTTTACCGGTTTGAACTTCTGACCTTTCTGTGGGCAGTCGTTACTTGATCCGTTGGGCTATTGTCGTTTTAAAGTTCACGGTTGAGTCGATCAAACTGGGCCACTATTATTTCACGATACAATATTTTCATCTACTTTATAAAAACTGATATTCATTGTGTCAATGATCGTATTTTGACTTGATTGATTTATTTTGTCTGATTGAACTAATCGACTAATTTGAATTTTAATTAACCTCTTCCTATTACTTATTAAATAATACTAAATAATAGAATAATAGACTTCGGAATAAAAATCAACTGCATATTTTGGTGATGGGAATTTAGATAAGGTGAAAAATAGTACCTCGTCAAATGTCACAAGAAATAAAATAATGTGGTTCATTTTTTTTTTCAAAAGCAAAATGCGTATAACATTATCCTTAAAAAAATGGCGTCACTAACTTATTGGTAGGAAATAAAAAACCGTTAATATTTTCATTAAAAAATTACCTCGGAAAGCAGGCTTTATAAGACAATCGGACGCGAGAAAATCCTTTTATTTATCGTCATTTCGGTCACTAAGGAAAAGTATAATCCGTCATACTTTACCTATTGCCCCTATACCTTATTAGGAAGTAAAACAATATAATCATGTAAAGTAAATGATGACTAAATTATTAATTCGTACAAAACTTTACCCGGTAACACTAGTCGTAGCCAAACACGCGAGCCAAACGCACGCGAAAATCGTTACCCAATGCGTCACGCGTACGAAAACAATTTTATAAACAGAGAGACTTTTTAATTGAAATTACAAAAAAGAAGTAACTAGTATTTTCAAAATACGTGCAAATCACGGTGAAAAAAAAATAACAGTTAGTTATTGCTAGTATTTTTTTCGAAACACTAATTTTGAATATAGACCAGGAGTTTGACAGATTATTTTTCGAATCATCAATTTATTTTTTGTGATTGTGCTAAGTGTGATTTACCAGTGGTGATTAATCACATTTTTGCATGTGATAATCAGTGATAAGTTTAAATCGTGATTTTATTTTTGGAAGGAAGTTAAACTACCTACTGATAAAGGTAAATATTTGCTTTATGTTTATCGATGACATCTGTGTTATTATTTGTTTTAATATTAGTAGTTTTAAACGTGCTACTTTCAATTGATATGGGTTATCAAATTAACCTACATAACTTCTTCACAGCTGTAATCCTCAAAGAGTTAGGCAGGGTTATATGTAAAAGAAACTCGAATTTCAGAAGTTACGTATGTATGTCCCCGGTAAAGGGGTGTTATCCTAATTAATTCTTATAAATAGGATATAGATAATACGACAAGCTAGAAGCGGAAAAATAGTAAAATCGACTCGACGAATAATTAATTACATAAATTATGTATATTTACATAAATACTAAAATAACAGGGAAGCCGTCTAAGAGTATTGTGAGTCATTTACACAAAATAAAAACTTCTTTTGTATTTCTGCAAAAAGCTGAAATAATTAACTAGGTAAAAATGTAACAAAGACTTTCAAGGTTACTTTATACCTAAACGTAACAAATTAGATAAGACGCAAATTAATTTAGTAATGAATAAGATCATGATGCTACTTAATAGCTATACTAGCTACCTGATAGGAATCTTATCATTTCGGATAATGTGACATACTCTTTGTATGATAGGATCTAAATCTTTCGACCGGAAACACACAAGGATCTAAACTAAAGACAATAAATATATTTTAGCTGATAAAAGTTACAATAAGAATGATATAAATAACGTGTGATCACGTAATGTCTGACCGAAACAGGATTTTAATGAACCTACCGAAGCTAGTTACGAATATTGAGTTTCGGTGGGGTTTAGGTTTCGACCAACAATTGGCCGAAACGAGACTTCTTGACTGAACCTGGCCGAAACCAAATCGAAGCTGCGATTGGCATCTGTAATGATCACCCTAAAAAAAGCGCATTGCTGGGACACAGATCATTATCACTGTAGGAGATAACGAGCCATAATCTCTGCCTGTCCAGTGCGACTTGGTAGGTGTGACATGTCGGGTCCTGCACAATGTTATCCTACATCGGTTTGAGTTAGTGTAATGAAAATATTACACAAAGTCACGGGTTTGCCTGGAATACAAACCCACTTTCAGGATCTTTTTTTTTTCGATTTCTAATAAATTGGTATAAGTACACAGTATACATACCTAGTATGTAAGGGTAATGATGAATTCTGTAAATCCCCTAAATAAGAGCAAGCGTACATACTGTTTGCAGTAGTAACATTAAATGAACAAGTGAATGCGGAAGATTTGTTAAACGCTTTGCTTTCACCGACTTGTTTTACTCTTTTAGTGCGTGTTGAGTAGTGGCCCGCTCGAGTGCTGGTTTTGTACCCATTTCTATGGATTTGGGTTACAGCAGCAGTAACATAATATAACAAACGCCTGTAATCCCCGAAGGGTTAGGCAGAGGTGTACCTTATGGTACGCCCAATTTTCATTATGTTTAAGTCCCATGTAATAATGGGCGAGTCTATTGCCATGAACCGGTCATAAATCCAGGCTCTGTGGCTGCTACTGAGAAGTTCCTGAAGGAAAACCCAATAACATCTTGCCCGACCTGAAAATTGAACCAAGCTGGACCTCATGCTCAGCAGTCGAGCATGCGACAACTAGACACACGAAGCAGTCCTTCCTGAAAATCCTGAGTTCCTGGAATCTTTTCCTTTATATATTGTCATAGAAGTTACCATTTCAAATGAAAAACTAGTCCAAGAGTTCGTGGCTAAATAATAATAGGCAGGCAAAAAGGTTTCAGCAATTCACAGGTGTATTAATCAGTGTTGTAAACTTGTAACCAGCTGACGGCTTAGCTAACCGAGGTTACGTCGCTAAACCTGGGAATTTTATTCAAAATATTGAATAATACCTTCATACAATTTAAGTAACCATTGCATAGAAGAGATAACTAAGGCAATGTGTTTTCCCACGACTATGCTTCGTTCTATAATTCGTTTTGATGTATTTTGTTGTATGACGACCATTGCACAAATATTTGCTATTTCTGCGACAAATCCTTACTAATTTTATAAATGCGAAAGTAACTGTCTGTCTGTCGCGCTTTGACGCCAAAGCTGCAGAACCGATTTAAATTAAATTTGGTACACAAATAGTCTAGAGCCTGAGAAAGGACATAAGGCTGCTTTTTATTGCGAGAAATTGGCTGTAAGGGATTGAAAGGGGGAATGAAAATATCACTTTTGGTCGCAATGCGCGCGACTTTGTTAAATTAATTTCCCCATCATTAATTTATAGATGTCAAATAGACTGTCGCTCAATCAAATTGCTGGAATTCAACTGCATTAGGTAAGGCTAGAATCCAACCTAGAGAAAAAATGGAAAAAAGCTATGCAGATGATGGTGACGAATATAAACACCACTACTCTTACAACGGAGGAGAAAACATCGTGAAAAAATTAGCAGTTACTTTCTCACAAAGAGCACGGGGTACAGCAGATTACGATCTGCTTTGCAAAAGATTAACTCAATTTAAACGCACAAGCAACAAGGAGATTGTCCGTCACAAATTCATAGTTCAAATCGTTCCAATAAAACGACCTTTAACTACTTACTACCTCAACCGTTAAACAATTGTCGTTTAAAATAGTGTCAAAGCCGTTAAAACGTCTATAAACAAGTGATTATTGCCGCTTTGGTATCAGGCGAGCCTTGATAGCTTGCTAGCGGAAACGGCATCAAATAAACACCTAATCATGCCGTTTGAAATTAATTTGCTATTTCCTTCCTACTGTAAGCTTGCAACCACGAACGAAAGGAGTCAAGAAGGGTTGGTGTGTCTCTGATGCTGAGTGAAACCATAATATCGCGCCTTTATCGGATTACTCCCGAAGGAGTCCGCAACAGTATACCTAAAAGTACACACAGATTTCATCAGTTATGTTTAGATAGAGGGCAAGCCGATTGCTATCAACCAGGCACTTATCCAGACTCTCTGAGAAATTTGTGATGTAAATCCCAATAACATTTGTCCCAACGAGGTAATCGAACCCAGGAATACACGCCCAGCAATCACGTTTATGACCGTTAGAATTAATACGAGGCAGATTTTGTTAAATAGTCTGAGAAAGTCAAACTACTGTATACACCTACTCATTGTTAGTAGTACAAACACAAAGCAACAGTTTTCCTGTTATTAACAATCGTTCATAATTATTAATATTTATGTGTTCAGCAAATATTAGTGGCGATGCTGTATTTTTTGTATTGCCGGTCTCCTGGACTAGTTTGATAAAAGCGTTTGTTAATAAAACATTTTACATCGGTTATTAATCCATATAAATAAATACACTTAAAGTGTCTGTTTATAATTCCAAAATAACAGCTTTTTACTGAGTACATAATTTTAACAAAAAAAAGAAAATATTTTTGTCTGTCTCTCAGTTTGTTCCGGCTAATCTTCAAAACAGCTGGCCCGATTTTGACGAGACTTTTGCTGATAGATAGCTGATGTCAATTTCCAACGACGTAGATTGTCTTGTCTTGTAATAAGTATATCTAAACTAATTTGTATGCGAATCATCTATGAATGTAGTAAGTTCACAATTATCAATTCATTGCACGTTGAATATTGCTTCAAATTATTTCTCAGCTGAATTCTATTAGATTAGTACTTATGTAGTTACACTGTGTGTGAGGCAGCTATTGTGTTTCGAAATTAAGATGTTGATCTAGTTTTTGTCTAGAACTCATCATCTGCCTCGCCTTTCCCAACTATGTTAGGGTCGGCTTCCAGTCTAACTGGATGCACCTGAATACCAGCATTTTACATGGAGCGACTGCCTATCTGACCTCCACAACCCAGTTAATACTAGGTAATACGATACTCTTTGGTAAGACTGGATGTCAGAATTTCAGGTCACTGACTACCTGTAACGACACAAAAAAAAAAAATGGGACAAACCCGCCACACCATTCCCAAACCACTGTAACTCCTGTAAGCCAGAATCAACAGTGGCGACCACAAGAAAAGCGCCGAGACAATGAAGCTCGACGAAGTCCCAGGGAAACGATTTAACTGTCTTGGATCCCGCAACGAAATTGCGCGGTCACCCATCTACAGTCCGACATAGGCAAGCACAGCTTTACCTAAAGGTCGGCCCAAGTGGTAGTTCTTATTAAGTCACGAACTCCTTTTTGTCTAGAACTCGTGGCTAGATAATAACTGCCACTCAGATCAATCATCACGTCTAGGTCTGTGGATGGGTGACCAACCATTACATACCGAGTTTCCTCCGTGTGTCGGAAAGCACGTTAAACCTTTGATCATGACTGCCATTTGTAGATCTTTGCAAGTCGTTGCAGGTACTCAATGACCCGAAAGTCTGTTAACCAGTCTTACCAATTACCCAGTAGGGACTAATTTGTCGAGGTAGTTAGATAGGCAGTCGCTCCATGGTATGGTATTCAGCTGCATCCGGTTAGACTGGAACCTGAACTCAACATAATTCGGAGCAGGCTAACCAGCTGATGATGGAGAATATAAGTATAGATACCTATTTGTATGTAAACTGGAACTAATATATAATTGAATTGGTTTTTAAATGCCGTGTGTGCCAATTTCATGAATTCTATAGCAGTTGCTCTCAATAAATTGGTCGTCTTACAAAAGAGATCTGTATCACCAATGTTGGCCCAAATCGTTTGTTGGGTACTACAATGGCCACAATAGTTTGGCCAAGTTAACTGTTAATATCAATGACAATAAGATTGCATTACAATCTGACCTAAATTAAAACCAAATGCCAAATTGTATTTAAAATACTAGACAGTCATCATCATTTGCCTAGCGTTGCATTGCATTTGCAGTCTAACCGGATGTAGGTGAATACCTGTATTTTACATGGAGCCTATCTGAACCTCCACATCCCAGTTAGTACATCAACTGCCTAGTACCTGTAACAGGTTTCAAAGATCGTCAAATTACATCCGGGACCAACGGCTTAACGTGCTCTCCGCGTCACTGTGTCATGGGCGATCACCCATACACGGACCAACCTAGACAAACGCGGCTTAACCTGAAGATCGACCCGTGTCACTGTTATTATATAGTCACGAGCTCCTTTAATTATAAAGATATTGATCTTAATTCTCTGTTTCCTTTAAAGAGCATTAGTAAACACACACTAACTACATAAACACAGCTTGTTCTCACATTAACTCTTGAAAAGCCATTTTATCAACTTGTCCAGACGTTCTAATCTAAACAACATCGTTATATACCTTACAGTACATAAACCCATATACTTTACCATTTAATAATTTATTATATTCGCCTTACACGCAATCTGTACCAATTATGTGTAACGAACTGCAGGGCATTAAATAAAAAACAACTTTAAATAAGCTATCAAGCACAGCAAATATCAGTCTTATCGTATGAAGTTAAAGATGATATTGACCGCAGATCATTACTTTGTAGTCTTTAATCAGATACCAAGTTATCTCGACACTGCTAAAAGCTATATTGAACCTTAATTTCTTCAGGTAAGAGTCTTTACAGCATGCAGGATGTAAGGTGGTAGATCTTAACGATCTACAATCAGATCATGTTTAGAAAGATATAAGGTGAGAATGTGGATATGGATAAATATGTATTAATTATCGAAGGTAGGCTTTAATATAATGTTCTAGGTTGTCACAATTGGGGCAGGGTCTCTAGCGAGTAAGGATAACACCATGTTTGTATGTATGTGTGGTGTGAGCTCGAAAAATGTTGAAGCGATTTTGATAAGTGTAAAATAAAATGGTTTTAAATTGCTGATCCTATTTATGTAATTTGCTAGACATGCTATAGATAGACAAATAACGGCTTATTATATTGATTTATGCAAAGTATGCACGACTCCCCCCCCCCTCTGGTCACCAATCCCGCCCCTATATACGTGGATAGCTTAAAAATATCGACCCGAAGGTGTGCCTCAACTAGATTCATCAGTTTATGCTAAGCATTACTTTGATATACGGACAACTAGCTCATACACGCGGTTTCACCTGCGTGGTGTTCAGGAATTGTCCACGGGATCGCACTACCGGGATAAATTTCAGACCATAATGTAATCTCTCAGTCGTTTATCTTGGTATGGTCATGTAATGAAAAGTGACGGATATAAATATTGTTGGATTTGCATGGAGAGGAAGAGGAAGGGCAAAGAAAAGATGGATGGATGGTGTGAGGAATGATATGAATGAGAAAGGAGTAAATGCCACCTTGACGTCTAACAGGGAAGAATGGAAGAGGAAAACGTGTTGCGCCGACCCCAAATAGAATGGGATAAGGGCAGGAAGATAAGTATGATGAAGAATCTAATCTCTGTTTCATACAGATCCGTTCAGCAGTTCTGGGGATATTGTAGCTTCCCAATGGTGAAAGAATATTTCAAATCGGTCTAGTAGTTTTTAAGTTTATTCGTTACATACAAAAATACAAATATTTCCTCTTTATAATATTAAAAGTATAGAATATATGGATGAGCAACGCAATTGGGGTGATGGATTTTTATTCATTAGATAAGATAAAAAAGTTCAACACCA
This sequence comes from Diarsia brunnea, assembly GCA_949774965.1. Lineage (NCBI taxonomy): Eukaryota > Metazoa > Arthropoda > Insecta > Lepidoptera > Noctuidae > Diarsia > Diarsia brunnea. The sequence goes on along the minus strand of OX459020.1, from coordinate 14,370,639 downwards.
CTATTTCACCTTTGCCGTTATTATGGTGCAATACCGTATATGGTGCAAGAACACCATGGGATGATACTTTCTCAGGTAGAAAGTTGTGACCTTTTACAAGACAAAGGATTTTTTCTGGGTTTACCGAACTGACAATGAGAAGATACTTCCAGATTGTATCGTAGAATGGTGTAGGTTTAACAATGGGATAGTCTCCGTTTGGAGAAACCCCTTAGCAAGATTTAGCAAAAACGTATTATTTTTTTATTTTCTCAACGTAATTTTTTCTATTGGACATCTATTTTGCCCATTAACATACTCTAGAACAAAATTATTTTAATTTTTAGAACAACCCAGTATGAATCCTAGTTATCGAAGTCGAGCCTTTTACAAATTAAGTTTAAGTCTCGTATCACTCATTCTCAGGAATGCACCTGTCTTCACCCTGCATAGGTTTACCTTTACCTTACAATAACATCACGACTGTAATCACCTAATGGTTAGACAGAGGTGGTCTCATTAGTACAACCACATTTCGACAGTTATGAAAACCCAATAGCACTTTTTTGCCCGACCTAGGAATCAAACTCTCGCAGTCGGAACTTTCGGGAATTAAAGGCGCGATATTAAATGATGTAAGTCATCACTGACTATCGATACAAATGTCTTCGTAGTCACCATACAATACCATTGCCTCACACTGATCGTAGCGTTCCTCACATACCAGTAGGTGAGGCAATCCCCTCGGTTGGGGAACACAATGAGAGCGCGCGTGTGGACGGTATCCTTTCTCTTCTCGTACTTTAGCCCTTCTATGATTCTTGCGTGAAGCAGTCTGTAATTTTGTATGTTATGCTCTATTTTAAGCAGGGACTGAAAGCGGTTACGGTTAAAGGTTAAGATACCTCAAAAATATACCGGTACCGGTTTAAAATAAAGGTTGAGCTATACCGGTACCTTTATAAATGAAGGTTGGGCTAAACCGTTATTATTATTATTATATTTGCTGAGAACTTCGAAGATCTTCAGAATATGCTCCAAGACCTACATGATGCCTCTTCCAAAGTAGGACTTAGGATAAATATGGCCAAGACAAAGATTATGGCAAATTTATATCAACAGCTATTCATTTTCTTCTGTCAAAGTTGAAAATGAAGAGTTGGAGATAGTTGATCAGTATGTCTATCTTGGTCATATTCTTTCCTTTGGCAAAGAACATCAACAAAAGGAGATATCCCGAAGAATACAGCTTGGGTGGGCCGCGTTTGGCAAATTGGACGACCTTTTGAAATCAGCCAAAATTCCGCTATGTCTGAAGTCCCGCCTCTATAACCAGTGTGTTCTGCCCACAATGACGTACGGTGCTGAAACATGGACGCTCACGCAGGAGGCTGTGTACAGATTGAGAGTGGCACAGAGAGCCATGGAGCGTTCCATGCTCGGCATAAAACTAATAGATCGTGTTCCTAACGTCGAAATCCGAAGACGCACAAAAGTTTTCGATATTGGGAATCGCGTTACGGAACTCAAATGGAGGTGGGCAGGACACCTAGCAAGGCGCAGTGATGACAGGTGGACTAGGGCTGTCACCGAATGGCGTCCAAGAACTGGCAAAAGAAGTGTCGGTCGTCCGGCGGCAAGATGGGCAGACGACATAGTTGCCATCGGGGGCAAAACCTGGATGAGACTTGAACAGGACCGTGGAAATTGGCACAAGAAAAGAGAGGCCTATACCCAGCAGTGGGTGAGTTCGGGCTGAGGATGATGATGATGATGAAACCGTTATTTAACCCTTACACGATTTCGGTACCGAAATGCATGCGAGACGGAGCGCGGTGCGCAGCCGTGTCCTACCGATCGGAAATAAAAACCAACACTGAGTTATAATATAATGTGCAACAATCGGGAAGTGAACGACAGACAAAGTGGCGAGGCGGTGCGTCAAAGAAAGCCCCTGTTTATTCAGGTTTAGGAAGTACCATAACCGTTATAAATGTATCGATAGCGGTACCTAAACCTGAATAAACAGGGGTTTATTCAGGTTTAGGTACCGCTCTCGATACATTTATAACGGTTATGGTACTTCTACCGAAATATACCGGAATGCATTTCCAACCTCAAAATTCCGCTACCGAAAAAAAATGACGGTATAAAATAAGGGTTACCGAAATATTTCAGTAACCCTTATTTAACGTCGCGGGTTCCATCCCCGCACGGAACATAATATTTGTATGACCTACAGATAGTTGTTCCGGGTCTGGGTATCTATGTATGTGAGTTTAAATATTTGTGAACGCAGCCACGATACAGGAGAAACTCCTAGTGTGGGGCATAGTTTTAAAAAAAGGTGACAATATTTTATTGGATAACTTCTGAATGAATTAAACAAGGTCGCAAGCACTTTGTAGTACCAACTCACCGTAAGTGGTTCAATGGTACCCTAACCTTGATCTTACTCATATAATACTACTGCAAAAAATCATTCGCGTACAAAAAGTTGTATGGATTGTTCTTTTGTTCGATTCGGCAATTGTTTTTTTTTTCTGGTTCTTGTCGTCAAGTTTAGCTTGAATTTGATGGGCTTGGCTCAAAGTAACTGTTTGTCAACTTCCAGTCTTCTCGAATTCAACCGAATAACAGTATTTTACATGGAGCGGCTGCCAGTCTGACCTCCACAACTCAGACAGTACTGGATAATACTGTGGGACTGTAATGGACTTTCGGGCCATTGATTACCTGTAACAGATCTACAAATGAAAGGTTGGACCAACGGTTCCACGTGCTTTCCAATGTATTAAGGAAACTCGGTATGTATGGCTGGTCACCCATCCACAGACCAACCTAGGCAAGCGTGGCTTAACCTGAAGATCAACCCGTGCGACTGTTGTTACTTACCCACGAGTTTTCCTTATTCTGAAGCTTTACTTTCGGGAAATAAACTAAAAACAACATTATTTTCCTTTCTTTTCCAACAACGGACTAACTACTAGCAAGACTTGAAAATCTGCTTACCTCCCTACATACTAAGCGTATCATGGTGCCTGCTTACACACTACACTGGATTACATTTCAAAATGAACTCCAATTACGTGTATCTAAGGCCATCGTTACGATAGCAATAGAAATTATTTGCGAAACGCTTTCGTGGTCGATGTATTGTCTATCGATCTTAGTGTTTGATCAAATATGCTGATGACGATGCTTCGTTGGCCTAGTGGTAGCAAGGGCTACTGCTGAGCATAAGGGCCTGGGTTTGGCTCAGATTGACCATGTTATTGGAGTTTGCCGTCATACATATCTCAGTACCAGTGGAGTTTGTATTTTCGCCCAGTTGATGGCAGTTGGCTAGCTCAGTACTTCATGGGACCTATTTGTACATTGTACATATCTGGTGATTTGATGGATGAAATGGCGACAGGTCACTGGAACAACTTGCGACCCACGGATGCCCCTCAAGTTAAAGGGGAAAATATACAAGTCCGTGATTAGGCCTGTCGTACTGTATGGATCAGAGTGCTGGGCTTTGAAAAAGATGGATGAAAAACGATTGCATGGAGCGGAGATGAGAATGTTGAGATGGATGTGCGGAGTGACAAGAATGGATAAAGTAAGGAATGACTATATTAGAGGAAGTTTGAAAGTGGCACCTGTTTCAGAACAATTGAAAGGATGTCGTTTATCTTGGTATGGTCATATAATGAGGAGAGATGAAACGCATGTGACTAAAAAAGTGATGGATATAAATATTGAGAGATGGAGAGGGAGAGGAAGGCCATTGAAAAGATGGATGGATTGTGTGAGGAATGATATGAATGAGAAAGGAATAAATGCCACCTTGACGGGTAACAGGGAAGAATAGAAGAAGAAAACGTGTTGCGCCGACCCCAAATAGAATGGGATATGGGCAGGAAGATGATGACATATCTGGTGAATTGTGGGTGTGCTATTAGGTAAACCTCTGGCTTACCCTTAAGGAATTACGAGCATGATGTTTTATTGTTAAGAAAACTTTTATTAATCTTATTGTTCGCATTTATCGATAAATAATAATAGTATTATCAGTCGCGGTCCACAGCAAGTCATAAATATACTCATAATAGGTCTGGGTTAGACCACATTAATGTAGTTATTCCGGTAGTGTATTCTTGTGGTTTACCGGTCAAATCCACGGGTATAAAATGTATTAAATATATATTATCAGGGCAATTTTTCCTTTTAAATCATTTATTTACCAAAATGTGAACATTTAGCTCTCAACAATAATTTGGAACAACTGATGTCATATCTAAACAGTGAATTTTCCGGCAATTCGTGCCATTTTATTGTCAAGTTTTGATTTAACCAGCCATATTTTTGTCACTAGTACTATTATTATAATTATCCACTATATTAAAGAACTTATTCGATAAATTGTTGTTGTATCCAATCTTATTATACAGGGTATAAATCAACCCATCACACACCCGTCAACCAAGCATTCTGTACATCATACTAAGTACCCCTACGCAAAAATGTTTGCTGGGAAATGACTTTTTTTTTGGGGTCAAAAATCACATTTTACGGTAAAACTCAATGTAGCACTGTTAAAATATTGTGCTAGTGGATGCTTTGAATAGTAAACGGGTCATGGAGGTAATTTAGTTAAAGTTATAATCTGAAAAACTAGTAGTTACAAAAACAGCTGTGAAAAATTTGGAACTTTGACCCCCAATATCTCCGTAACTAGGGGATTCCCAGGTATGGTCTAGAACTAAAAAATGATCGCAGTGGTGGGGAGAACAAGTGCTCTTCGTTTGCGTTAAGAGAACTTTTACACCCTATATACAGCGAAAACGCATCCTTGTCAAAGCCCTAACTAAGAAACCTACGCAAAAATTATTGTTGGGATACGATTTTTTTTCTGAGGGTTAAAAATCACGTTTTACGGTAAATATCAAAATATTGTTCTGATGAATGCATTGAGTAGTACGGGGGTCGTGGGATTATTTCAAATGATATTTTAACATTATCAATTTGTATTAAAACTTGTGAAAAAGTTTAAAGGTATTTTGACCCCCACTAAAATCCAATCTCCGTCACTAGAAAGTTCCGAGGTATAGTCCAGAACAAAAATAATTTCAAAATGGCAGCCATAATACTGTGCTGACGGCAAGAACAAGTGCCTCTCGGCTTCGTGAAGTCTCTAAACTTTATTAAAACTTGACTGAATTCTACAATTAAAGGGACATTTTGCGCCAAAGTCGTCAATCCATATCAAGCCTTATGCATATCAATATTAACATCTACAATCAGTCAAATCAACTCAAATTGATCGTCAGATGTTACTGGGCAAAGAAAACCAACATTACTTGCAGCTTAATTTAAATGAACATAATGTTCAAAATATTAAAATTAAAACTGACTTTCCAGTCAATAGACTTTAGACCGTAGATTAAGCAAGTTAAAGTTGTAATATCTTTGTAGACTGTTAAATCTGAATAGCATAATTATCAGACCGGTACGTAGTCAGTAGAATGTAAAGAAAACACATTTTTTTCGAATTCTTTCCGTTTTGTTACAGGTTAATGTAGAATATTTAGTTTCAGAGGCTAAATAATTACAGCCACAGAGATCGATCTTCAAGGTCAAGATCTTGTTCACCGCTTGTCAGGGTTCGTTCATGGATGGGTGACCATCATTGCATGCTGAATTCTCTCCGTGCCTCAAAAAGGACATTAAATCGTTGGTTCCGGCTGGCACTTATAGATCTTTGACAGTCGTTTCAGGTAGTTAGTATCCCGAAAGTGTATTGACAGCCAGTTTTACCAAATGGTTTCGTGGTTTGTAGACGTCAGATAGGCAGTTGTGTGGTTATTGTTATTTGTTGTGAACGAATTATTATTAAAAACTTAGCTTATTCATATTTTCTTAATCTTTCTTACTATCAACATCTTCAGATAAAAAATATCGAAGCTTAGGTACAAGTCATCTTGATATAATCTTAAATTATAAGCTGAATCAGCCAGATTATCAGCACCTATTTTATGCGAAATGTCAAACTCTATCTATTCGTCAAACACGATGTTATTACGATCATCACAGATAGCCCTTTGGCAATCAATGAGATAAAAGGGCTATTTGACTTGTAGGAAGTTTTAGTTCTTGTTACCTTTGGATACAAATTCTACTCCATTCGTATTTATTCAATGGCTGTTGGATATCCTAAAATAGTGCTCAAGAACATAGCAGCTATCCGATGGTTATGTTACTTATAACCAATTCTGTCCAAAGCCAATTCTGTCCAAAGCCAATTCTGTCCAAAGCAATTTTGTCCAAAGCCTCGATAGTGCTATAGTGTAGCCTTTCCCCAACAATATTTGTGGATAGTCTGTCCGTATGCTGCTAAATATCATTTACATAGCGTGATAGTGACTGCCTATTTGACCTCCAAAACCCAGTTAGTACTGGGTGATAGGACACCTGTTGGTAAGACTTTCTCTTCTTCCATTCATCATCCTTCTTTTTTTTCTTTCTTTTTTTGTTGGTTGACCTTTTCGGCGTCTGACTACCCCTAAATATTGTCAGATAAAAAGTTATACTGTCAGTCACGGGATATCTTCTTCCTTTTTTGGGGGGTGGGAAATCATCAAATAACTCCTCCCGCTCTTGGGCAAAGCGAAAGAGAGTGTCAAACTTCTACTGACTAAAAACCACATGTTCCTTCATGTGCCCCCCTTGTGTTCCCCTTGCGCCTAGGCCGCGGAATCTCTTTCGAACAACCCGCAGCCCCGACGGGAAGTTACGGGATATTTTCCGTGATTATTATGCATTATCATGAGCTCCCTGTAAGTGACAATATTAGTTTAGTTATATACAAAATACATAAAAAGAGACTGCCAAAGATGTTCGAAGCACAGAGAAGTTAATTTTATGATCACCCATCCTAAAACGTACCTTAACCTTGACAGTCCATACGGTTGATATTATTAAGCGACAAGCCCGCCAAAATGTGTGAGGTCATACACCCTCTTAATTTATGACGACAACTACAAAACAATGACGTGAACAGGAAAAGCTTTAGCAGTAAGAAACCGGTTTAGTCCTAAATGTTGCGTCAGATTTGACCATAGCGTCTATGGGGAAAGCCTACGTGACGCTAGACTGCTAAGCTACAAACTGCTATAGAATACGTCACTATCATTAGAAACCAGTGTCCAATGGTGCTCATTACGTCACTGTTCGCAAAGTTAAGTAGGGAATGCAAGGCATGAGCGGGAGCGGGCGGGAGTAATGGTCGTGGTACTAAGGTATCCAGGAAATCTGGGTAACTTGAGCTGGAAAATTGAGCACTGTATATTCTATTGACAGTAACGCTATATTTTTAAAACTATTTTCTAAGCTGAGAATACTAACCTAAATGGACTATAATTTATTTAAACTCGGACAACAATGATCCATAATTTTGTTAGTAAGTATACTTAAAAATAATGTTAGTAAGCAAAATAAATAATCAAAAGGGGAATATACGTAATATACTATGTCTGGACTACCGGATTTTCATTTATGCATCAATAGACACATTTTGTTAGTGTCAGAAGCAGGGTTCAACCTATCATTGGCTATGGCTCCAGGTCTTCTCACAATAAGTACCATATCAAGGAATGTCATCTGAATCAGGCTCTTGATCCAATCGCCTAAGGAGAGCCTAGAAAGATGTACGTCATTTATTTATATTAATAGGTTCAGAATCGTATGAGATTTTTTGTTTAGGATATATTATATGTAATTTTGTTGAGTATTAATGTCGTTGAGTAACATATTGTTTCTAAACATATTGTTACTTTTTGAGATTACAATATTATGTCGTTAAACAATTACCAGAATACAGTAAACAAAGTCAATACGCATTTCACTCTAGATACCATAGATAGTGTTTCATCTGTAAATATAGGTCAAATTAAGCTCGTCCGCTCTTGAAGGAATATTAACACCAAAACAATCGACAATCCCACTGCCACTGACATTGTTAGAAAATCATGTAAATAACCAATTAGCAAAGAACATTAACACATAGGTGTAAAGACATTAACACGGTCGAGATCAATTTTATTGCTTCTGTGACGAATTAATTACGTCAATGTTACTCAGTGACTTGACATTGAATGTATCGTATTATGTATTGTTGATAGAATATTATAACTCTTTGGTATTTGTTAGAATAGTTTTGTGGGTTTGTGAAAATAAATGTACAAAACTATATTCGGAGATGTCACAGAGACTTTTGTTACTACTTACGAAAAAATTGAGACCAAACAGATCTAATTTAAACCATTATTATTTTGGAAATTGTATTGACAGACTTCACGAAAAGAGGAGGTTTGTGTATTCGGTACTGATCCACTTTTATGTGATTCCCACTTTCTTGGGTAGTTTATGGGTTATTTTCAATAACACATATTTTTATTCTTCGTTTATGTGAATGATCTGCTTATAACTCGTTGTAAAATTAATACTTGACAAGGACTTGTGTAAGCTATAACTGAAAAGATTATCATTTGAAAGTTACGTGTCAAAAATCACTATTGATTTTCATTTCACTTTTACTTCCATAATAAATTCTTAATATTGATGAAAACTGATTGGTTTCTAAACTATCAAAAACTGCAACAATCTATCAACTTCAACTTAACATTTATGTGCATAACGACAAACACTACCCACAATTATTGGCAACACACTCCTTCTGACTCGCTCATAATGACTTATAAATTATGAACACTTCATACACACATCTCAGCCGATACCAACTGAATCATAACTGTCAGTGAGGTCAATACATTGTCACGTGCTCAGCCGTAGTTATGGCACTACAGAGATAGATACCTACAGAAGGTCGGCTAGCCCAATCTGATGATTGGGTGACAAGCCTTTTCGCAACTATGTTGAGGCGTAGGTCTGGTCTGGTTAGGCTGGTCCAACCAGCTGTGAAGAAAGAAAATAAATGTATATTTAGACAAAACATATTACTTTGCAAGATACAATATATTTATATCATAAAACATGCAAAATAGTACGCACACGCTTCACGTACAACGAGTACAGGCGCAGTCGCGACTGTCATAATTATGTCATTTTCGATCGCTGTACGTACGCGTCAATGTCGTACAAAGTGAACCTTCTATTATATATATTTTAGGCAATGTGCTGTAAATTATACATATTGCATTTCTGATGCGGATTGATATTCGTTACATAGATATTCATCATTTACGTTGTTAGGTTTATACAGAACTTAGGTAAATTGTAACTTGATAACTCCAAAATGACCATTATGGTCATTTTGGAGTTATCAAGTTTCGTATTTACAAGTTTTAATTAAAAAAATCGTTACCTCATTCATCACAATCATTATCTTTTATTTTGATTAAAACAAAACATTTCAATTAAATTTTCTAAAACATCGATATCTATGAGTTCTTTTCCAAATAATTTTATATTTAAATTAGGTAGCTTTTTTTTAAATTGCTAACTATTAATTCGTCATTAAATCCACAATATCCCCAACTTCCTAGTCCTATTTAAACCCAACAACCTACATTTAATTTTTTAATTTAATTTTTTAATTTAACCTTTTACCCGCTACCGCTCACAGCTCACGCCACCCGCTACCCGTCAATGAATCACGTCGGGTTGGTAGTACGCTCACCGCGGCAGTTTCACTACCGCATCGGGCCAATGTACCCGCGCCGTCAGATCGTGACCAAGTGACCGAACTCGACGAGACTACGAACGGACTTGTGATCAAAACAGAAAAAAGTGATTTAGTATACCGTACATACATACATTTTGTGAATTTTTGTGTAATGAAAACTAAACCAAAATTCGAAAGGATTAGTGATCAAAACTGAATAAAAACGTCCGTGTTATTAAAAATCTGAGTCTGAGTATGCATTGGTGATCAAAAGTGAACAAAAGTGATTGACGAAAGAAAGAAAGATTTTTTGTTAATAGTGCGTGTAAAGAAAGTTGAGGAAGTCAAGTTTCAAGGTATGTTTTTGTTGCATTTCTTTTTATTATTGGAGCTGTTTACGTGTAAGTACTGTTTGTTTTCTTTTTGTTGGGTTGTTAATAACATAATTTCGTGATGGGTTAACTAATTATTATGTAGATGTAATGTATTTGTGAAACTTACTAGTACAATTAAATTTAAAACAAAGTTCGATGTAGTTAGTACACAAAAAATCTTGTTGATGTTGTTTTTTGGCAATTCATTAAAACGTTCTTTAAAAAGAATTTTGATTATCTCATAATTGATGTATGTGATGTAAGAAATACGAAATATTTAATCTTACTTTTATTATAAAAGCGAACGTTACTGAGGATCAATAAATCTATGTTTGTTACTCTTTCACGCAAAAACTTCTCAACGGATTTTGATGAAATTAATACACAACATACAATGAATTAGTACACAACAATTTATAACCTGGTTTTATACATAAGATCCCATCGAACAATTACCGGACATAAACTAGAGTTGGATTATCATGATAATTTCATCATATTTTTCAAAAACACGTCATCATCATTCTCTTTCGCTTATCCCAATTCACTTTGGGTCAGTTTCGAAGCATGTCTTCTTCTGCCATAATTCTCTATTGCTCGTCATCTCATGAAACCCTTTCTTTCTTGCCATATTATCGACCTTCACACAGTCCATTCATCGTTCTTTGGTCTTCTGCTACATTCTACATTCATACCCAAAACTTTCCTCACGACTTTTCCTCATTCCTCCGCATCACATACTTATTATAACCAATTACCACACAGCTTTTCAGTCACCGGCGCTTCTTTCAAACCTCAAGTTTCTTTCAAGTATTCATTTCATATTATTTTATCCGTTCGCGTAACACATCATGCATCCCCTGTATTCTCATATCATAAAGCTACTTATTCCTATATGTATTAGTATCTAATGTTATTTACTACTTAAAGTTTGTTTATTCTTTAGTTTATAAACTATTGTGAAGTGTTCATGAGTTCGTAATTAGCAGAATGTTATGTTAATAACTCAATAATAAAATTAGTCAATAGTATGAATCTGAGGATTACTTAGTAATTTCTCGTGGCTAGAGATTGCAGTGTTGAGAATAATCTTGATCACACCTACATTATTCGTATAATGATAATAATCATCTGAAAATAGGTAAATAGAACAAGTAATGAACAAGAAAACAATTTTTACTGTTACGTAATTTTCCTGCTATACTTTATTTATCCTTTATTAATTTCTAAATATTCCTTACAAATCTATCTGATATATAAAAGGCAAAGCTGACTGACTGAGGATCAACGCACAGGCCAAACCCTTAGGGCTTAAAGACGCAGGCATCGACTGAGGAAGGATTTTTCAAAATTCAACCCCCAATGGGGTGAAAAGGGGGGCAAAGTTTGTATGGAATATCGACACGCGGGCGAAGCCGCGGACACAAAATAGACAACAATAAAACAAAAAAAATATAAAAAATTGGACCCCACCGATATCGGGAACCGGTTTCAAGCTACCGGTGGTCAGGGCTCCAGAGAAAAGAACCTCCTAACAATACGAGGCGTGTCCAGGAGTACTGCTTTCTATATCCAGCTGCCTAACGAGAGCCTCCTCAGGTACTCTTGGCAACTAAGCCATTGGCTGTAACGACTATCGGCACAATGTACTAATGATGATAACTGAATACAGTCACCATCATCATAATCAGCCTATAATGTGTATTTGTGTAAGTGTTAGGCAGAGGTGCACCATTGCTTAACCCTTACAGGCGATTACAAGCGTGATGTTATTACTTGAAGTCCAGAACACAGCTGTGTTTGTTCCCTTTGACATTGCACAATATTTTACACAGACTCATCATTACACCTCGATTTGAGTGCGAATGTATTCATGTACTTACCTCCGTCCAACCTTTTCTCAGAAACCGCTAAACCATATTAAATGTGACTAAACCGTTATTATTGCTCTCTTATTGTTAAAGTTCTTATGAATGGCATGACATTGGCTTTTCTTTGGTGTCCATAGAAATATTTATGCATGAATCATGATTTTAATTTTAAAAAGTTACGATGACAAAGATTTGCTGCGTTAACCCCAAATAAATAGGGATAATTGCAGGAAAATTAAGATGATAATTATGTATCGTATAATATTCGTAAAAACGATGTCCAATAGACACAACAACGTCGGGTCATGTTTTGGACTTAAAACTTGTTAAGGGGTTTCTCCAAACGGAGACTATCCCATTGTTAGACCCACACCATTTTAATCACTACTTAGTATAAAACAAAGTCGCTGTCGCTGTCTGTCCGTCCCTATGTATGCTTAAGGCCCTATTCCACCAAAGCGGAGAGGGGCGGAGACGAGAGGAGATGTGCGGAAATCGGCCAATCACATTAGTTAAAATTTACATCTGGTCTTTCGCCCGTTCTGTGATTGGTCGAATTTCACACATCTCCTCTCCGCTCTGCTCGTCTCCGCTTTGGTGGATACCGGCCCTTAATCTTTAAAACTACGCAACGGATTTTGAAGCGGTCTTTTTATAGATAGTGATTCAAGAGGAAGGTTTTAGTATATAATTTGACCGACATTAACGCGGGCGAAGCCGTGGGCATCAGCTAGTAAATTATAATAGCTGTATTGACGAAATCTGCAGAAACTAGTTGCTGCAGTATCTTGTGGTTCCGCGTAAAAAACTAGTTGGAATCTTCTAGATTATCTCTTAACTACTAGTATACCTACCTAATACAATTATTAATATTATTATTCCTACTGTATAATATTATACAGGGTGTAAATCAACCCATCACACAGCCACCAACCAAGCATTCTGTACATCAAACTAAGTACCCCTACGCAAAAATTTTTTCTGGGAAACGACTTTTTTTTTTTGGTCAAAAATCACATTTCACGGTAAAACTCAATGTAGCACTATTAAAAAATTGTGCTAGTGGGTGCTTTGAATAGTAAACGGATCATGGAGGTAATTTAAGTAAAGTTATAACCTGAAAAACTAGTATTTACAAAAACAGCTGTGAATGTTTGGAACTTTGACCCCCAAAATCTCCGTAACTAGGAGGTTCCCAGGTATGGTCTAGCTAGAACAAAAAAAAATGATCGCAGTGGTGGGGAGAACAAGTGCCCTTCGTTTGCGTTAAGGGTACTTTTACACCCTATATAGAAGTAAAGTTTATAAGCTTTTATGTATGAGGTTAATCTTCTGAACAGCTAATTTGGAACCCGAAAATTCTTTCTGGTATGTGAAGCTGCATTATCCCAGAGTATCAAAGGCTATAATTAGTTTTAAACAACAGGTTAATCCCGTGGTATAATTTACTATTCATTTATGTCTAATACCTATGATGTATATCAATTATTTATGTTAACGAACTGGAATTCTTCTTATTTATTTTTTGTACTTTGTTTTTTTTTTTTGTTGTGATATTTGACCGAAAGACTTGTGGCATTAAGTCCACCAATACCTAAATTAAATTTAGGTAAATTAAGAATTTTAAACCATATTCCACAGACAGAAGCTAGCCATTTCGGTGATGTGATGACCGATTATTTACAAGATAAAAACAAATCGATGCCAAATAAACACATTATTCCCATTTACTATCGTGATTAAGATAATATAATTATTTTTTGTTTTGATAGATTTTAAATCAAATGCCAAGCATTGATATGCTTGATTATTTTGATAAAAATCCACAAATAATTGATGATTAGTACCGTTTCAATATCTTTATATCCGTCTATGACGTATGTATGTGGTTATAAAATGTATTTAATATCCTCTATGTAAGAGGTTTTACCCTTTTGTTATAATTATTTTATTCTACAAATATTTGTTGCCTCGGTACCCTTTGAGCATGAAGTTATGTTATTAATAAATTAAATCACGGATAAATTCTATATTTTAACCAAATTAGGGAAGTTAAAGCAAATTAGTTAAACCGATGCTTGTATAGTGATTAAATCATAAACGTGTATTTTAAAACATCTATTTTTAAACAATTTAATAATGTTAATTTCTTTAGTAAACATTTACACACCTGTTTCCTCGAAGGACATTTTGTTAGTTATAGTTGAACTTATTGCCATCAACCAGGTACTAATCCAGACTCCAGGCAGTTACTGTGATGGAAAAACCCAAAAACATTTTGCCCGACCTGGGAGTCGAACCTAGGACCTGATGCTCAGCAGTACCGCTTGCGACCACTATACCAATGTGGCAGTCAGGACACAATAATAGACCAATTTTAGCATAATGACGAAATTACCATGACTTCCGAAACAAATCACTTGACTTAAAATGCGTAACCCATGGTCAGTGGACATACGGAAATAGTATCGTATTATTGCGTAGGTACCTAGTAGTTATGTAGGCACTGCCTGTATCCATTATGTTTTGGTCGTCATGTTATTGTTAAACTGACTAACTACTTCGTTGGACGAGTGGTCGCAGGCGCAATTCCTGAGCTTGAGATACTGGGTTTGATTCCAAGGTTGAGCAAATTGTTATAAATTTCTCAACCTGTAGTGAAACAAATCAGCTGTTTCATTTGTTTGGTCGACACAGCTGGTATGTTTTTATACACAATTAATCGACCAATCAAATGGTATATTTAGCTCAAATGTTTGTTTGGAAGCCTATCTTGCGTTGAAAAAAGCCGGAAAGATTCCCGTTTCTTTCCAATGCCGTTGTATTTTTCAATGTAACTTTCGAAAGATAAACAATATTACCAGAATTTGTTTGTTTCAGAAAAAAAACAAATTGTAACTTTCGGCATTTTCAACGCTAGGCCTACATACGACCGCCGCGGGAGGCGGTCCGGGCGTCGGGGGCCACGTGATGGCTTCCGGCCACCGTAGACGCGGGCCTGTGGACGGTGAGTGATGGGTAAGCTCGCCGTCCGTCCGTCTTATGACGACAACAGGCCGTGTCGACGGCGCGTTCGTGTTCCACGCGCGCCTCAAAGAGATGTCAGCAACATGGAAGGGGCCCGCAAGGGCCGACGCCTGTCGAGGCTGCGGGTTGTCCGCAAGGGATACCGAGGCCTCGACATGAAGGGCGAAGAAGGAACATGGGTGGTTTTTAGTCAGTAGAAGTCTGACACTCCCTTTCGCTCTGCCCAAGAGCGGGAGGGGTTATTTGATGATTTCCCACCCCCCAAAAAAAAAAAAAAAAAAAAAAAGGCCTACATACGAGTCAAGTAGCTAAGGTTTCATTACGTAATATTATAATATTATTAAGTTCACATCTTTTGTATAACGTTCAGTAATTTGACGTTGATCTGAGATACTGTAGAGGCCTTATGCAGAAAAGATTCGACCCTGTTAACTGCTGAAACAACACCAAAATTAGTTTTTCACTCATGACACGGTGTTAATACTGAATTAACTGAACGTTCAAGGATTAAAGAACGCCGCACTGTAACAACAAGAACCTTCATTGTTTTTGAGTAGCAATAAAGCTATGCTTAGTTATTGCATATTTTTTTTAAGTTAGTGTATGTAATTAAAAATTAAATTGACTTGCTGTTGCTGCACGCGTTGGTGTAAACTGTAAGAGCAGCAAGTAACTGTTTAAATAAATAATGCATTTACAGATTTTACTTACCAAAAAGTTAATTTACATTTCTAATAAATATCATGAACATACAAATCGGGTTGATGATACATGTACTGCCCCAAATAAATAAATCATATGACTAGAAATTATTATTATTATTATTAACCATTTATTTCGGACAGAATCCATATATGTGTTAGTAAAAATTTTCTTAAGATCTATGTTAGTAGGTAAATATAAGTGTTAGTAACAATTAAGAAAGAAATGAAAAGCGCTAACAAACAAATAGAGAAACTCCTAAGCTATATAAGTGTTGGGAGATTCAAAATCCCATTTAGACGCATTAAAAGTCCAAATACGTGTGAAGTAAGAAATCACGTGCTGCGTTCAAACTAAAGTAGCCACCGAAACAGGTCATTATAAACCAAGTTTAAGTCTCAAAATACCGGACCGATGAGTATGTGTGGTATGACATTACGAGGAACGTCTGCATACCAAACGTCTAAGACATTCTGTCCAATTAACATATTTACGTTAAGCAAAAAAATATTGTATTATTTTTAACCGACTTCCAAACCGTCATCATTTTTACACACAAAATAATATATTGCGGTTACCAGTCTCAATAGATGCAGCTGAATACCAGTATTTTACATGGAGTGACTGCCTATCAAGTTAGTACTGAGTGATGCGATACCCCTTGGTAAGATTGGCTGTCAGACTTTCGGGTAAGTAACTACCTGCAAACGATTGTCGAAGATCTACAAATGACACCCGAGACCAACACAACGGCTTCACTCGCTATCTGAGGCACAGAGTAAACTCTATATGAAATTGGTTCTCCCCTTGAAAATGGGACAAGCCCGCCACACTATTCCCAAGCCACTGTAACTCCTGTAAGCCAGAATCAACAGTGGTGACCACAAGAAAAGCGCCGAGACAATGAAGCTCGACGAAGTCCCAGAGAAACGATCTGTCTTGGATCCCGCAACGAAATTAATCAGAAAAGAAAAGCGGAGGAGTAGGAAAAACATAATTTCCACTTTCCTCTATATCAGCAGGAGACAGAACAGAACAAGGCCACCAGCATTAACTTATATATTACTGCGTAAGGACTGGGCGGACGGCATGTTAAAATGACGCCTCAAACGTGGTCCCAATATGGTCTTTCCTAAACCGAAGTGAACTAGTCCACGATCGGCTCTCTTCGGGTGCGGTCGTAAATTTTATTAAAAGCTTTATTTATGTTCTATAGACCTCGAAAATACCATGCCGCTTATACAAGGTTACGTTAACGAGCAGACTACACCGATTCTCTGTATGACGAACGCGTCGAGCAAATGTTCGGACGACCGTATCTTTAGTTTTTATATCAATGGCCACTAGACTAGACACAGGGACGTATACAACTAGGATAAGCCCAGTTGCCTAGCACCACGGATATTATTGTCATCTCCCGTTATTACATGGGACTTAAATAAATACCTGGGGGACTTAAATAAACTATAACTGTTTCGAGTATTCTAGCGTGATGTTATTTACTAAGTTCGTGACTCACCAAAAAAACCACTTACAAAAACATAAGTGCGTAAACATGCATTATCAGAAAGATACATCCATTAAAACAAGTTTAGTAGTTGTTAACCAGGTTTTCCCAAAGACATTTAAATATATTTACGACAGTTATCAAACTTGCGATAGCTTCTGAACTCTGTGTTTCAAGTGTTAAATAAACCGTCGGGGGTGCGGGTCGTTCAAAGTCAAAGTCAAAGCATTTATTTCAATTAAACCATTACCAGGTACTTTTGAATGTCAGAAGAACAATTCATAAAACTCGCAAGAGATACCGCGGCCTCGACATAAACGGCGAAGAAGGAACATGGGTGGTTTTTAGTCAGTAGAAGTCTGACACTCCCTTTCGCTCTGCTCAAGAGCGGGAGGGGTTCTTTGATGATTTCCCAACCCACAAAAAAAAGAAAAAGTGTTAAATAAATAAATAAACTGTATATCTACGGGATCACTTCAGTAAAATCGTAGGTTACTTGCTTGAGTTAACTATTAACTGTCAGAATAAGTATCACGTGTCAAACTTGACAATCACAACATTTTGTTTTAAAACGTCACAGAGACAATAAACGAATTAAATGACATGGGATCTCATCTTGTAACCCGCTTTTAATTAGCTTTTTTTATGGCGGGTGGAAAATCATCAAATAACCCCTCCCGCTCTTGGGCAGAGCGAAAGGGACTTCTACTGACTAAAAACCACCCATGTTCCTTCTTAGCCCTTCATGCCGAGGCCGCGGTATCTCTCGCGAACAACCCGCAGTCCCGACGGGTCTTATAATTAGCTTCTTTGCTTTTCAAGAAACTATATTTATGTATGAAAATCTTACAAGTTTAATTTTACTTCGTTTCCGACTAAAAAAATTAGTTTGGATGATAATGCTGAGCTAAGTGAAGGCATTCTAAAACCAAAATGGCAGTCTGCCAAAGAGGTCGGACCAGTTATTTTTTTGCTTCCCCATGATATTGGTATCAAATATAAGGGTTTGCTGACAAGAATACAAGAATTACTAATTTCTGAACATTATCTAGAACCTCAATGTCATGAAATGTCATTTACTATTTTTAACTTGAATCAACTTAAATACCAGTTATAGGAAGATAAATGCATACATTATCAGAAAGATACATTAATTATGTTAAGTAGCTGGTAACCAGAATTTTCTACGTAATCGTTGGAAAAACCTGGTTACCTGGTGAACAGCGGTCAGTTTTTAGAATCCCCAAGAAGATTAGGACGTGATCAACATGCTTTAAGTAGTATTTTTTAATAAAGCCAAGGTTTTTGTGAGCGGGAAGAGTATGATTTCTATATTTTAGTTTTTTTTTCCATTTTATTCTTTTCAAAATGGTTGAGCCAATCCTTGTGTCATGTTCGTCAAATATAAGGACTCTCGGGACTTCGTGTCAAAGAAACTTTATTCCCAATAAAGACATAAGTCACTTACTTGAGAACAATACTAAAAATATAGATTACAATAAGTTCGTCATCAGTATTACAACTTAATAGTTACCCATCCAATGCATTCATTTCTCCAGAAGTGATTGATCCGCAATTATGTGCTGGCTAAGTTGAGTTTTGAATGCATTGAAAGAGGTACATTTCTTATACAGGACGGTAATTTGTTATAAAGCTGTGCTCCTTCAAAACTTAGCATTTTTTTGCCATAGTTACTTACTTAATGTTATGGTATATTTTCGATCTCTTCTTTAATCTGAATCTTCCCGTCCTCAAATCATAATATTACCTCCATATCAGTGTAATATCGAACATCGGACACAACGAAATTGCACCCACTATCTCTCGATTAATCCGATCCGAATAATCGATACCTTCGCAATGAATCAGGATTTCCTCGGTCCCTTACAATGTTGTGAATGACGTATGCAAGTACGGTCAACTTCATGTCAAAGTGACACTTGGTAGAAGTCTGAAGCCTACTGATAAGGTGAACTCGGTGAAGCTAAAGAGAAATTGGGACGATATACATACGGTTGACTGTATCTATAAGTAATAAACCTGTAAGTAAACCTTTCAAGGTCGGTCAGTGACATTTGGCCGAGAGGAAGTAGCATGTTAGGCTGACCGTAAGTCTAACCTCTCGGTCACGAGCTACGCCACATGTTGCCACAGCAACTGCGGAGGCAACAAACGAATAATAAATTACTTAAAGTGTCTTTCACTCATGCGAAGGAAACAAGTGAATCGCGCATGATTGTGTCGCTTGACGCAAGTCGCATCGCCTGAGGTCGCGAACCGGTGCTTTAGCCCTTTATTTATAGTCTGAAAATCCGGAAGATGTGTAGGGGAATTTATCAAGTGACCGTAACACCTGTTAAAATTAAATTTGATTCCAAAATCTCCTTAAAATAGCTAAATAGTCTAGCTCGAATAGCTCGGAGATAATCAGCTAAATTATCCTCGAATGTCAAAGGTTATTTATATTTTACACTAGCTGTGCCCGCGACTTCGTTCGCGTGCTTGTCGGAAACTAAAATGCGTCGCTTAGATAAAAGTACATTTAATCATTGCCCTGCGTTAACTTACTGACGCTGTACAAAATAAGAAGAGAGTAATGCAAAGTACTGACTGTTTCATATTAAAGTTTAGATGGATGGGTGTTTGTTAATCAACCACGTCAGAACGGCCGAACGGATCTTGAAGAAATTTGAAACAGGTACATTATAGTCGACAGGCAGACAGATTGTCGTTGGCGCGTTCGTGTTCCACGCGCGCCTCAAAGATATGTCAGCAACAATTAAGGGGCCCCAAAGGGACGTCTGCCGGGGCTGAGGGTTGTCCGCAAGAGATACCAGGGCCCCGAAACACAAAGGGCTAAGAAGGAACGTGGGTGGTTTTTAGTCAGTAGAAGTCTGACACTTTCTTCCGCTCCGCCCAGAGCGGGATGAGTCATTTGATAATTTACGAACCACAAAAAAAAAGGGGGGATTAGAGGGTGTTTCGAGAGGGGTACCTGTACCGAATCTGGGACATCGAATCTGAAATGGCCGCCACCTCCTTCTGCGAAGCAGTAATGCTAGCGAAAGAGGTGGCGGAACGTGGGAGGGAGACAACCTCTCGTCCCAGCCGCCGCGGGAGACGCTCCGGGCATCGGGGGCCACGTGATGGCTTCCGGCCACCGTAGGCGCGGGCCTGTGAACGGTGAGTAACGGGCTAGTTAATCGTTCGTCCGTCCTATGACGATGGAGGCGCGATCGTGTTCCACGCGCGTCTCAAAGAGATGTCAGCAACATTGAAGGGGCCCCCAAGGACCGACGCCCGTTGGGGCTCCCAAGTTGGGAGTTGTAGTAAAGAGCAGTTGCAAGTTGGGGGTAAAGAGATACCGCGGCCTCGACACATAGGGCTAACAACACACCACATCTATATGACGACATGGTTGGCGCAATGGCTGGACGATTAACAGTAGCACTGCGTGTTGCAGGTTCGATTCCCACACGGTACAAAAAAAAATATGTCTTGGGTTTTATCTAATTTTAATTTAGTTTAAAAAAAAATAGTATTTTAATACTGTGTAATTGGTAAATTTTTATTTGTTGACTATTCACGAAACATTATGATTAACATTATGTGTATGTTTACTATCACCGCGGTTCAGAAAATGACATCAAATGAATACGCCATCTGTCGAAGACGAAGATAAACTGCTAAAAAAGAGCGATCAAACACTATAAGGTTTAGGCTATGTAGATTTTGAAAGCAGCGTCATTTAGACTTATATCTACGTACCTTTTGCTATCATAACTTTTTTAAAGTTATCTTGTGAAGGCATTTAGTAATAAGTACCATATTCGTTCAATAGATGTCGTTGCTTGTCTCATTCTTGACCATAACGATAAGTTCTTCTTGAAAACTATAAATTCATATATCTTTTGATAGAGAGCACCGATTACGATGAAACAAAGACTAAGTAATAGCCCAAGTTACGCACAATATTTATGTATAAAAGTTACCTACATTCGTTTCGTAAATTTGACGTGATGCTTAGTCATCGAAACAGACAAACAGACAAAAATTCCAAAAATGCTGGAAATGTGTTCTGTTGGTTATACTTTAATATCCTGACAATTTTTTTTTTAAATATTTTTGATGTACAAAAACGATTTCTCTACAGATTTATTATATGTATAGATAACCGAAACGAAGCCACTGTATCACATAAATAAAAGTCAAAATTCTCCCTTAGAGGACATCGACAAAAATACCTGCAGTACTTTACGACATTCGCACAAAATGTTAATGATACCCACAATTGTTTTTGTAAGGTGATTATTACGAGAATTATTACTTCGCAGAAAGCAAGAAATTAAGTGGATGAAATGTATGTAATTTTAATTTGATTACCGCTGATTGATGAAATTGACGAATTTGAGGCGAATTATTGCTGGTATTTTGACAAGATTCTTTGTGCCGTTATTGAGGGTAATAAAAATGGAGTTAAAGTGCATGATTACTTCTCTCCACTCTTTAATTTACTGACCTGTATTTTCGTCAGTTCTGGAGATGCCGACTGCTGAGCATGAGGTCCCGGGTTCAAATCCGGGGTCGGAAAAAATGATTGCTAGGTTTTTAGGGTTCCGTACCTCGAAAGGAAAAACCGGGACCCTTATAGGATCACTTTGTTGTCAATCCGTCCGTCTGTCTGTATGTCAAGGCCCTTTTTCTCAGGAATGCGTGGAGGTATATAGCTGAAATTTATATCAAAAACTCAAGTCTTCTGTCCTTTATAGCTGCAATCAAAAGATACAGCCGTTTATGCCGCATATTTCCGCAAATTTTCAACACTCGCAAGGAAATCAAAACCTACAGGGTACTACCCGTGAACACAGAATCTTGAAATTGGGTACGAAGCAACGTCTTATAGCACCGATAAAGGAAAAATACATAAATTTTTAGTTACATCATATTATAATAAAAATATTTTTTATAATTTTAAACTTTGTTTGTTCGGAACCCTCGGTGCGCGAGGCCGACTCGCACTTGTTTCATTTAGAATTGAAATTGTTTATTAAAAAAATTGATATACAAAAATATTTACAATATGGCCTTAACAACTATAGGTATACAGTACAATTAAAAGGTATACAATTAACTATTACAGCCACTGAGTCTGAATTTGTGCGGGTTGATAGCAATAGGCTCGCCTCTTATTACGTTTTATATTAAAATCTTATAAACAGATCGATTTAAACATAATGCACTTGGCGCCATGTTCAAACGTGTTTCTATTTATAATCCACGATGTCGGGAAAGTAGTAACTGGTACATTTATTCTGCGCAGATGCCGCTTTCTCCACGTATCTGACCAGCCTGTTACAAGAACGATAACAACACGCCTGTAATCCCCGAAGAGTTAGACAGGACGGTGTAATTTAGTACACTAAATTTAGGGGCATAAGTTCTGGCTGCTGGTTAGAAATTTGTCGAGAATACTTTGCCAGACCTGGGATTTGAACCCAGAACATCATGCTCATCAGTCAGGCTTGCAACGATCAGTACTTTTCATGGAGTAATCGCCTTTCTAACCTCCACAATCCACTTAGTAGGTACTAGCACATTCTATACATCTTTGTAATCTCAATAGTTCAACTTTCAGGCCAATAACTACCCATAATGATGGGAAAATAGTGTAATACTCTCGCTCTAGATATGAAATTTATGGAAACTCATCCACAGACCAACCTCGGTAGGCGTAGCTTAACCTTCGATCGACCCGTGTGGCTGCTAAAATTTTGCCGCAAGTCCAAAGACACTTGTCAGTTACTGTTAGCCTGTGTCATCCCATTGCAAGGCATCCCCTCAAGACCTCCAAACATTTTGATCTAAGGTCAATGTGGAACACTGGTCATTGGTTTTGTCTATCTCATCCCGCCTATCTCCTACGAGGTCTACCGCATCGCCTTCTGGCTGTGTCAGGGTTCCAAAACGTGGTTATTTTGGCCCAGTAGTATTTTCACTTGTCAGTACGCCGTTATATTTAATAATTTTCTCACAGTAATTACTCATACTCATCAAGTAATTATTAATACAGTGTCCACGGTGAAGGTCGTGACATTCTTGGCAACGACGCAAAGGACTCAGGACATCTTACTCAGTGTATTTAAAATATCACTGATTCATTTCTGCGGTCGTATGTTTTTGTTACTGTCCCTTTGCGCTGTGACTGGACACTTCTGTGAATCACGGCTTTTGAACCTTGTTCAGATCTGAAGGAAAATGTTGGAAGGAAACGGGGCATATCCTACAGCGGAAAAATCAAAGTAATTTGACTTGTATCAAGATAGTCGGGTGTAACCACGTGATCAAATATGGCCTACTGCCTTTCTCCAGGGGGAACCCTGAGTACCACAATTGGAATTGTAACTGCATTATGTAGGTCGCATTCACTACAAACGTATTTTCAGTAGATACTGCTGTATGTAAACGTTCGTTGCGCTGTTTAATGCTTTAATTGTCCTAAAAGTTCGCCTTTTTGGTCATCTTCTTCTTTCGTTCTGATGGTAGGTATGTACGACTTATCTTGAGCCCAGTAGGTAGCCGTGGTAATCGCAACGTCTCTAGCATTTTTTACGTCCTCTAATGTGTGTAAGGATACGTCGGACATTGCAGCGAGTGGGCAATGGTCCGGGGGTCTGCGTCTCTGCGTCTGTGACCATTATGATGATAATACGAAAATAATATGAATTGCAGTTTCTATTACGAAAGGTCCATTTTACGCTTTTTGAACGCATTTCATGTTATGAATTGCTAAAGCGATCATTTTAGACCCCCGGGTCCGGGTAAACGACCCGTGTACCCAATATTGGGTACACGGGTCGTTTTTCTGGTCATATGACAACCTTAATGATCTTGATATATTTCTTATTTCCTGGCTCTTCTTGTTGTTAAATGTATTAATCATCCCAAAAGGACACGCTAAGGTCACCGACCGTTACGTCTCATGATGTCTTTGTGTTATTTTCAGAAACGTTATAATTCGGAAATCTCCTAAACCTGTTGATCTCTTCCGTTTTGCCTTTGTATGGGAACGTGGGACATTAACATCGTTTTATATTATGTTGTAGGCTGCTAATAATTGTATGATTTTACTTCCTTAAGTTGACTATGAACTCTTGGCTTTGATTCTCAGGTAAAAGGCATCCATGGAATGGAATAGATTTGCAGAAATGTGACATAAATGGAATAGATGGTCGTTGAGTTGAACACAAGACAATGTTTGTTCATTATGTTCTTTCTCAAAAAATTAGTTTACTGATATGTTATGTCTTTTTTATGTTTTGTTATTATATACTTTTTTATTATTGATTTGTGTCTGTAGTCAATCGTAATATTTACTATCTATATATGTATTGAGTCTGGTTCTTCTAACCAAACAGACAGATGTGTTGCTGGGGAGTTTGTTCCGCCACTTCTTCTTTCCAGCAAAAACACTAGGAAGTGTCAAAGGGTGGGCGTTTTGGGGCACTGTCACTTGTAAATAAGTAAAGTAAAGTCAATTTTGACGTTCGAAAAGTGCTGATTATCAGCCTAGTTTGAATAAATGACTTCTGATTTTGATTTTGTCGAAATGTTAGCATTCTAGTAGACGAACACCGGATACAAATCTAGACTACGTGGCTGCTATTGAAAAAATCCTAATTAAAAAAACATTTGAATATCCCTTTGCCCTACCATAGTATCGAACCCAGAAGAAAAATATTATTACTTAACATAAAATCACAACTAAAATCTTCGAAGAGCAATGCTGATAGTACACCGACATAAATAAATGCAGTTATTGGGTATATCTGTTTGCCAACTTACTATTTCACAAAAAAACATAAACAAAAAACATTTGAATTGGTAGGAGATCTACCAATTCAATTTATCAAATATCTTATCTACAATCTCGTCCAAGGTAATTATATCTATTCATGATACTATCTTGTTCGCTAACTAACTATATCTTTATGTTGGATGATAAGGTTAAAAACAATTGATATTTGAGTGCATCGTTGTCTTTGAAGCTATTTATGTGGCTTTAGCTTACCTACTTATTGTTTTAATTGTACTGCTTTAAGTAATAAAAATATAATTCCAATATTTTTACTACCGTAGATATTAACAATACAGCTACATCTTGAAGATACAGGTTAGCAGTATTATACAGGTTGGTGGCGACAATACGACAATAAATGATAAGTAACAATAAGTAAGTAAATAAGTTTTATTTGATAATTTAATAATGTTCCTATGAACTAGAACTACCTGTGGTTTCATTTATTGTCGTATTGTCGGCACCACCGTGTATATACTTCTTGTTAAACTGCTAGCTACATACCTCGTCTTATCGTGTGGGCAGTAAGGTCTAACGACCCCCCACACCCTAGTGTCAGAGTTTCTAAACCGCCTCAAAGGCCTCTGACATGGTTTCGGCAGCCAGGACCACCGGCTTATATACGTGCCTTCCGAAGCACGGAATCACCTTTTTATCAGACAATCAGGTGATTCAAACCTGCAATGTCCTAGCTAAACTGGAAAAAACTTTTGCGAAGTAGGTATGCTTCCCGTGGGAATCGAACCCACGACCAACTGGTTACAAGGCAAACGCCTAAACCACTTTACCACGGAGGCAGTTTAAGTATGAACATATGAAGCTCCACGTTAAGCAGTTGGTTCGTGAACTGATATTGTAACAACCATTCTTAACAATGGGTATCGTATTACCCAGTACTAACTGGATTGTGGAGTTCAGATAGGCAGTCCATGTAAGTTGATATTAATATGTGGTTCCACTTGTCTGTCCATCATACCCTAAGGTAGTCTACCTTAGGGTATTCTGGTAGTGCTGCGGGTTGTTCGAAAGAGATACCACGGCCCCGGACGCAAAGGACTAAGAAACATGGGTGGGTTTAAGAAAGGTTGGACTAATATTGAATAATTTGGAGTAATATTGGACTTTTTAATCTGGTTTGTGTCTTTTAAGCTCGTTTAAAATTATCAACAAATATAAATATCTTACCGATAATCTCTTACTTCCTTATACACATTGCCTTTAAGATAATCGATAAGACTGTCAT
Organism: Diarsia brunnea; assembly: GCA_949774965.1. NCBI lineage: Eukaryota > Metazoa > Arthropoda > Insecta > Lepidoptera > Noctuidae > Diarsia > Diarsia brunnea. The sequence continues at coordinate 14,344,411 of OX459020.1, read as the reverse complement.
CTGTACACTTCTTAGTTATGTTTCCCTTTCACGTCTACTAACTATATAAAATGGAGATTAAGTTTGTATGTTTGTAAGTTTGGATGTAAGGGTATTTTTCAGAACGAATTGGAAGCTGTTTTATCTCTGAGTGTGGAAGGCTATATTTAAAACGTTCCCATGGGATAATTTACATCCATATTGAGCAAAGCTGTATTAAGAAAGAAAGAAAGAAACAAACAATAAAAATAACCTAAAAAATAAACAGAAAAAAAACAGTGTGTGCATCTCACGGCTGCGCCAAATAAGACCAGTTCAGCAAACTGCTGAGCAGCTAGTGGCCGACGCTGGTTTTCAACTGGCCCTGAGATGGTGATGTAACGATCGTAAAACAGTTTAGTCCGAGTGTGCTACGTGACTTAGAAAAGTGTAACACCTAATATCACGTCCCTGTAAGTTTATGAATTTGAAACACTCTTTCAATGCACGCCACCTCGAAGAACTGAACAACGAATGCACGCCACCTCGAAGAACTGAACAACGAATGCACGCCACCTCGAAGAACTGAACAACGAATGCACGCCACCTCGAAGAACTGAACAACGAATGCACGCCACCTCGAAGAACTGAACAACGAATGCACGCCACCTCGAAGAACTGAACAACGAATGCACGCCACCTCGAAGAACTGAACAACGAATGCACGCCACCTCGAAGAACTGAACAACGAATGCACGCCACCTCGAAGAACTGAACAACGAATGCACGCCACCTCGAAGAACTGAACAACGAATGCACGCCACCTCGAAGAACTCGACAACGAATGCACGCCACCTCGAAGAACTGAACAACGAATGCACGCCACCTCGAAGAACTGAACAACGAATGCACGCCACCTCGAAGAACTGAACAACGAATGCACGCCACGTTTAGTTCAGTTATTAAGAGGAATGGGAAGGCAAAAGAAATGATGGAGGGATTGTGTGAGGAATGATATGATAGAGAAAGGAGTAAATTATGCCATGATGTCCGACAGGGGGCAATGGGAGAATAAAATGTGTTGCGCCGATCTTAAGTTGAATGGGCAGGAAGATGTTGATGAATGCGAGCGAAACCGCGAGCAATAACTAGTTAGCAATAGAGTCTATCCATCATCAGTCGTAGTGCAATATATCATTGCTATCTAGTATTAATCTCCACCGTTCAGATAACGTAATATTTTTAGCTCCCTATCTCTCCGTCAATGCAATCAGTCTTAAGTGTCAGGTACAAGCTGTTTATGTAAGACTGAATATCTTAACGCTCTGCCAATATTGGTGTCAGCAGGATTTGTTGCTCAGGTTTCTGTCAGCTGTAAATGTTGTTTGTCGAACTGATGTGTAGTTTTGACTAGTTGGGTGAAGATGGATGGCGTGGAATTTCTATAAATGTTGATGGTTTATAGAAGACTTTTTTTAAAATTTTAACATAATATCGTCGCGCCATCCATGAAAGCTTTGACAGAGGTGTCTCTAATAGTACACCCACATTTTGGCCGAATTCCGAAACATTAATTATTGCTGTGGAAGAGCGGAGTCTCCTAACACAGGCATTACTTGCGGATGAGGAGCTCGTGGCTAATAAGAACTGCCACTCGGGTCGATCTTTAGGTAAAGCTGTGCTTGCCTAGGTCGGTCTGTGGATGGGTGACCGCCCAACATACCGAGTTTCCTCCGTGCCTCGGAAAGCACGTTAAACTGTTGGTCCCGGCTGCCATATATAGATCTTTGGCAGTCGTTACAGGTAGTCAGTGACCTGAAATTCTGACATCAAGTCTTACCAAAGAGTATCGTATTACCTGGTATTAACTGGGTTTCAGATAGGCAGTCGCTCCATGTAAAATACTGGTATTCAGCTGCATCCGGTTAGACTGGAAGCTGACCCTAACATAGTCGGGAAAAAAGGCTAGCCAAATGATGAACAAAAAAGGATGATGAGTTGACGTCCGCCACACCCCATAATTATGACTGGACCCGAGGCGGTGACACATAGCTAGTGTTCCGCGCGCGCCCCTATAGGACCTCACTCCTCCCATAGACTGGAGGAGGCCCGCAAACGCAGGCTGGCACTTGCCAGGGATCGTGGAAGGCGCACTAATTCTCATGATGCCCTGTGCAAGTGTGGAAAAGGGGTGCAGGGTTGGTTTACAGTCACTTAGAGTCTGACAGTCCTTTTCGCTTGTCCCAGGGCGCAGGACATCCATGAGGGTTTTCCACCCCGGAACAAAAACAAAAAAAAAAAGATTTATTCAAACTGGGCTGATAATCACCACTTTTCGAACGTCAAAATTTACTTTACTTATTTACAAGTGACAGTCCCCCAAAACGCCCACCCTTCGACACTTCCTAGTGTTTTTGCTGGAAAGAAGAAGTGGCGGAACAAACTCCCATGATGAGCCGGTACGTCAGATTTATTATGACGTCTCGGCCTAGGGGAAATTCCTATCTTAATAATCCACAGTCTCGACACCTTATTTTCCTACCACATCTCTAATGTTAGCTGATTATCTTACAAAGTATGTCACGGATTGCGGTGAGCACACAATACATATTGTAATGAGCATGAGATAAACTACGAGATATTATGCTATAAATATGGAAGTGTGTGATCTGCTCTACAATGTATGGAAGCTGTGACAATACAGATCTTGGGTGAATGCGAGTTGACTATTGTGAGTTGAATTTGTATACTGAAGTTGTGATCTATAAGTGTTTTGTCACGAATGTTTTGTTGACTTGAGTCTCAGATACAATGGTAAAATAATTCTGCTCTTAAACATTTTTAGACCTAAGTTATGCTATTTTAGCCTCTAATGCTTTGTTGGCCTGTGGTGACTGCTGTGCATGGGGGCCTTTTTTGGTGGGTGGAAAATCATCATATAACCCCTCCCGCTCTTGAGCAGAGCGAAAGGGAGTGTCAGACTTCTATTGACTAAAAACCACCCATGGTCCTTCTTAGCCCTTCATGTCGAGGCCGCGGTATCTCTTGCGAACAACCCGCAGCCCCGACGGGCGTCGGCCCTTGTAAAGAGATGTCAGCAACATGGAAGGGGCCCTTGTTGCTGACATCTTTTTGAGGCTCGCGTGGAACACGAACGCGCCGTCGACACGGCCTGTCGTCGTCATTAGACGGACGGACGGCGAGCTAGCCCATCACTCACGGTCCACAGGCCCGCGTCTACGGTGGCCGAAAGCCATTTTCACTTAATTAGTGATTATTAGCCACCATAACTTTGAATTAAGGAACTGTCCAAAGATGACATGAATCCTTATTTAGGAAGCTCAACGACTTGACACCGAAATCTTTGGGAGATGGCCACATAAAGTAGCCATCATCAAACCGTATGAGCTATAAACTAACCTCTAAATTGGGCATGTAATGATACATACATGTATGTACTTTATTATTGGTGCTTACGTGTGTATTATATAAACGGAAGCTATTTACATTTTGATCTGATGATAAGTGTATGGGCACTGTCGCGTTGTGATTAGATAGTTCTTAGCTGTTTGCGATTATAGCGGCACTACGAAAAGTACTGCAGCGCCATCTGTGACATAAATAACGTACTTACACCAAAATCCTTAATCCTGCAGTTAAAAAAACATTTTTGCAAAAAAAAACGAACTTCAAAAAAACGAAAAAAGTGAAAAACATTACCCTTCCCTTGCAGTCGGGTAAAAAATCAAAACATAAAAGGAAAAAATAAACGTCTGAAGAAAAATCAGCTTCTGAAGTCTGTGATATTTGTTTGTTTGATTTCGTTTTTTTTGCCACCGACTTCAGAAGCACGAAACACGTAATAGCTACGTGCCCATAAAATTTGAAGAACTATACATCCTGTTCTTTATACCCTTAAGCCAGGACTCTCAGGGTTTGGATTCCCAGGTCATGCAAAATATTATTGGGTTTTTTCATCAAGATTTTTCAGCAGCAGTCACGGTCATAGCCTCACCACCAATAACTGGCGAAATATGGATATACTATCAGATCGACCTCTGCCTAAACCTTTGGGATTACAGGCCCGTTGATATTTATGTTTATGCACACTTTCGTTACCCGACACCCACCAGACATTGTACCCATTACACCACTAGTGTTACTTACACCATAAGGTGTTCAACCTTGTCCATCGAATGATCACAGAAGTGTGCCAGTCAAGCCTTATTAGAATACAATGGCATCGTTATAGCGCGGTATTTACAACAATCTGGGTGCCTCATTACAGATGAATATTGTGAGAACTAGATACATAATGGAGTGGCTCGTGGCTTAATAATAATAGCTGCAAGGGTCGGTCTTCAAGGTTAAGCAACACTTGAAGAGGTTAGTTCGTGGAAAGGAACCCCTCCGTGCCTCGGAAAGCAATTTTAACCGTTGGTCCCGGATGTCATTAGCAGATCTATGACAGTCATGACGGATAGTCAATGGTGCTCATGAGGGCTAATCTTACAAAGGCAGGGGATGTTACCTGGTAACTAGGTTGTGGAGGTCAGATAGGCAGTCGCTCCATGTAAAATACTGGTATACAGTTGCATCTTGATAGCCTGTAAACCGACTCCATCTTATTACACGGCTGCCCCAAAAAAAGAGTGTTATGATTTTAGCGTTCATGTATGTAGGTATGTATGTTTGTTTGTGAGTTTTTTCCATATGGTGATTATCGGTGAGTTATGCAATTGGGTTGCAGTGCCCACGATTGATTGGATAGAAGTGATGGAAATTAATGTTGATGGATGAAGAGGTAGAGGGAGGCTAAAGAAAAGATGGATGGATTGTGGGAGGAGAGAATGAAAGAAAAAATGTGTTAGTGGATGGTCCACCATCTCTGTAGGTATAGTTGGTGCAAACTTGTTTTAAATCACATTTTGATTCAAATATTTTCTTTGTATCTCAGTTTTAAACCACGAATGTCACTGAGGTTAACAAATTCCTTACAATATTCAAAGTCACTTACCAAACTGGTAACGCAAGTTATTGGCACGTCTTCCTTTATTTCGGGCGATGACTTACCTTTGACCCATTCCTTAGAAATAAAATCATAAAAATATTTTAAGATCATTTCAAGGTTTTGATGACCTGTAGTAGAATTTGCGTTGTTGACCATGCAAACAGCTAAAACGTAATCCTTTTACTGCAGAAATGTGGGCGTGTGCAGTATCTAGATTTTGGACTGAAAACATTTTCAATTCAATACTCCGATTCCTCATTTATTTGGAGATTATGAAAAACGTTTTATCTCGCTGATCTAGTGCTTGTAGGTACCTGTGCCTGAGCATGAGGTTCTAAGTTTCTCAAGACGAGAACAGTGTTATATGGCTATTCCATCAAGAAATACTCAGCTGCAGAAACGAAGCTTAAACACCACCAGTAAAATATGTATACTGGGTGTTTGGATCATTTCACGTTGGAGCAGCTACTAGTTCGAAGTATGTTCTTCTATCTTAACCATACTCTTCTCTTGTACCAGGAATGCAGTGTCCTACAGGAGTGACGTCATAGCAGGACCTCCATTACCAGCGACACCATCAGCCCGTGCGGACACTATGTGAACACCTCAAGATGTTGCTCAAACTGTGCAAGTCATGCCAGTAGTAAGTACTCTTCATTTATACTAGCTTTAACCGCGGCTTCGCTTGCGTTATGGTCGGATTTTATCCCACGGAAAAAAGAAACGAAGAAAATTGTGTTTATTTGGCGAAAATACCTTAAAAATTATACAAAACAAATTGCCTAACCTTTTCCCCACTATGTTAGGTGTCTAACCGATGCAGCTGAATACCAGTATTTACCATAGAGCGACTGTCTGTCTATGACCAGTGTGTGTTGCTAGTGATTACATACGGGACCGAAACATGGCCGCTCACAATGGGCCTCGTCAGAAAGCTCAAAGCCGATGGAGCTGGAAAGTTCTGGAGTGGCGACCGTGAACCGGAAGTTGGTTGTGTTGGAAGGCCTCCCACTAGGTGGACCGATGACCTGGTGAAGGTTGCGGGTACACGCTGGATGCGAGACGCACGGGACCGGTCAATGTGGCGACACCTGGGGGAGGCCTATGTCCAGCAGTGGACGTCTTTTGGCTGAAATGATGACTGTCTGTCTGACCTCCACAACCTAGTTAGTATTGAGTGATACGATAGTCTTACCAACAGGTAAGACTGGCAAAGATCTACAAATGGCAGCTATGACCAATAACGGATTTACATGCTTTTTGAGGCACAGACGAAACTCGGTATAGTAGTAATGGGTGTTCAAACATTTACAGATCAATCTCGGTAAATACGAATTTTCCGAGCCGTCATTATAGCTAGCAAACGAGCTCTACAAAAAAGTCTTGGAAAAATTATAAATACGTAAACAAACGTGCAGCGCCACGAGTTAAACACAGTTAATAATAACTGCAATTAAAGCAATGAAGTGTAATTAGTCCATCATCCGTTATTAAGAAATTCATTCGTCTATAAATGGGTGAAAACAATCGCTGATGGCGTTTTCAAGGTTTTTTGCTACAATTTTCTCGTTTCACCTCGTTGGTCGAGTGGTTGCATGCGCTCAGATTGAGGTCCGGAGTTCGATGCCTAGTTTGAACAAAGCTATTTAAATACTAATAGCTACCATTTTCCACGGGATTCACACGTTTTACGGTAGCTTTTTGTCACTTCAATGGATTTTTAACCGACTTCAAAAAAGGAGGAGGTTAATGTTCGTGTGTATATATATTTTATTTTTATTTTTTTTTTATGTATGTTACCTGATTTCTCCTCCATTTGTGAACCGATTCTCAAAATTCTTTTTTTATTTGAAAGAGTATACTCCTGAGGTGGTCCCATTTAAATTTGGTGAAGATCTGATCCTGATCTTCGGAGATATACAATAGAACTCTTCAAAAATAGACGGCAAATCTGTCGTGATTGCTGCAATCGCTTGGATGTTTATTGTTTATACAACATCATGACGTAACATCACGCCTGTATGATCTGAGGGGGTACGCAGATGTGTACACCCAGATTTGGACAGTAAGATATTATGTTATGTTCCATTTATTGGGGATAAATAAAACCTATTATTTGTTTGGGAACAACTAAAAATGGAAAAATAAAAAACTTTTTTGCAAAAAATAAAACCGACTTCAAAAACACAAAAAAGTGAAAAACACAAAAAAGTGAAAAATAAACTTCACAAGAAAAAGCAGCTTCTGAAGTCGGTGGCAAAGAAAACGAAATCAAACAAACAAATGAAGTCGGTTTTATTTTTTGCAAAAAAGTTTTTATCTTACAGAATGTCACTTCAATGCTTTTGACTTTGTGCATGTGGTTCTGGGTTTGATGCCCACGTCGAGCAAAGTGTTGTTAGGTTTTTATAAGGAATCTCTCAGGAGTAGCCATGGAGTCAGGATTAGTTCTCGGTTTCTGGCAATAGGCTCGCCCCCTATTAGATGGCCCTTAAAAATAACTTTCGAAATGTCTATGTATACTATTAAGTAGTATTATAGTACACCTCTGGCGAACCCTCGGGGATTACAGGCGTGATGTTGTTATGTTAAATTTCTTATTTACGGAATTTGGATATTTATATTCTGGTTGATAGGCTATAGACTTGGCTCCTTATAACTAGCAAATTGTGAGTGTACTGCACATGCGTCTTTCACGTAGTTGTAATAATTCATTATAACCTCTAGCTAGGTACACCACAGCATCTATAACCACAGATAATCAACTAACAGAAGCGCCTCAACTCCCGATAGTGTCACTCATTGTCAAGATAATACTTCAACCGACGCATATCTTCTTCGTACGCCACATTCTGGTGTTCGTACTGCGGAATGTACCCAAGTTTATTTGTGATAGTGTAGTTTTCATACTCAAACTCTAAGCATTTTAATATACTACAAGTTTTGTGTTGTTAAAAATGAAATGAAGCTACAGTCTACAGTTCAAGGCATAATAACTGTGGATGTACTGTAGTTGCTCATTCCAAAGCGTAGATCTCTATTTAAAAGAATGGGCAAGAAACTCCATGGACACTCTTTTAAATCTTAGTGAATAGCCTTTCCAATGAGACCAGGATCTGTGCGATGCTGTGGGGTTGTTCTGTGTGAACAGTTTTATTGTGTTTTGGAGTGTTATAGTGTATGGATGAAGTGTTTCAGCAGTTATAGAAGACTTCACGTATATATTTACTACGTGGAACTTAAAGGTGAGGAATCAGTGAGCGTCAAGATGACGGGATCACGTCCCTCTGTTTGTTTTTTACCATTTCACGCCTAAGCCACTGAACCGATCATCCTAAAATGTTGCGTACCGAAACGTTGTCAGGTGTACAGGAACGGACATTTCCTTTCATCCTGAAAAAAAGTACTAGTCCTGAGGAGGACAACAATAACTTACTGTCTTTTGATAATAGATTGCGGCACGTGTCTTTCGAATCATGATTGGATTTATATTATTATGGAGACTTTATTCGCAGACGAAAGTCGCGGGGCTGTGCTAGTAATAAGACTATAAGGCATTCGTTTAAATCTCGTTTAGTCTAGGGGAAAATGGCCAAGTAACAACCGGATTCAATGTTTCTTTAACAAAAAAAATGAGTGTTCTTTTAAAACAACTACCGAGAACTGTTAAGTATAATTATGTACGAGTACATTGGCTCTATTATGTTTGTTTCTCATTGTTCAGGACTCGGTTCTCTTGTCATAGTAAGACGGAAAAGTCGCGTTTTAAAATATTGTAATTTAATATTGAAGTATTTAAATAGTCAGTCTAGGACTATATCCCTGCTGGGGCATTTATCACTATATTTTTTTTTATTTTGATTTTTAAATATTATCTATACCAAAAAGTTTGTATGCAGGGGGTAATCTCCAGAACTATTGATCGAATTAAAAAAAGAAATGCACTGATAGAAAGAAACCCTATTCGTGGGATCGTGAGCTATCACAGTATTTACTGAAGTCGTGGATGAAATGCTAGTTATTAAAGAGGTAAAGTTTCTTCGGAACTACTGATCCGATTTCGAAAATTCTTTCACTATAGCGAAAAGCTACATTACCCCAAGTGACAATCACATAGGTTATATTTAAAACGTTCCCGTGTAATAATTTTCGACCAAAACTGCAGGCAAAAGCAAATATTATTAATTAAAAAAATATGTGTCTGTAACGCAACTAAATATATCAGCAGTGTGTGTCAGTTTGTATAACCTTAACTCATAAACAGGTGCGTCAAGTTCGATGAAATGGGTCATGAATTCATGAATCACTGTGATATTTGATTGTATCAAACAGTTTATCAATGTCATTGCATTACGCATTACTCGTATGTTGTTGGGAAAAGGTATCTTTTCAGAATAGCTTGTAATATGAAGCGTCATGATATGAATTTCTAAGAACTGTCGCTATTACTGTAAAAGACAGTCTGTAGCATTTCCACTGCAGAACAAATTCTTCATCTCAAGTGATGGAGGACTAGATGTGCTCCACAGATTTACCCATCATCATTATCAGCCTACAGCAGTCCTCTGCTGGACAACAGACATAGGGATCCTTAATCGCACACCACTCAACTCGATTCTCAGCCACTCTCATCCAGTTACTACCAGCCACCTTCCGAAGATCGTCACTCGACCGAGCCTGAGAGCGTTCTACCTTACCTATGTTTACCGTTTCGCGGCCTCCACTCAAGAACTCGTGGTCTGTCGTACCCAGCGGTCATTCTTCTTAGCGTGCCGATGACAATATTTTTTTTTTTTAAAAAAAAAACGTTGCGCCACACTAGGAATTTCTCCTGTATCGTGGGTGCGTTTACAAACATTTAAACTCACATACACAAACACCCAGACCCGTCACAACTGTCTGTAGCTCATACAAATGTTTGTTCCGTGCGGGGATCGAACCCGTGCCACGCAGCGCAGCAGTCTAATCGCTCAGCCACTGCGCCAAACGTGTCGTCAAAATTTAAATGAAGTCAGCCCAAAATTTAGCGACAAGTTTGGCATTTTCTGTTCCGTCCATCAGCTCCTGTGATGTGCGAGTAACGAGACAGGCAGAACACGATTGTCATTGTTTCTACAGCTTATATGGCCAGCCCATTCTCATTGCCACTTCAGCTTACTTATTCTAGCTATGTCTGTAATCATATTTATAACCAGAAGTGTTATTAAATAAATGTTATGTTAATATTAGTTTTCCGTTGTCCACAGCTGTCTGGAGACGATGTACTGGAACTGTTGCGAGGAGAGGTTCTGTTTCGACAAGAAGATCGCCACCTACAAGTAAGTACATTAAAACTAATTAAAGGGTAAGGCTGAGGTGTACCATAATAGGGTAGTTAACTAAAAAAATTTAATTAGTCCGTCAGATAGATTTCCAAAAAATTTTGGACACGTATTTTTTCTTTTTTCACGTAAACAAACAATGAAGACGATACAGTGCTTTGAAAATTCGTGTGACGTCATATTCTAAGACATTAGTATGACATTTTACCGGTGAGTGACGTCACAACCTCCCACTCAAATCTTTGACGCGTTTTATCTTTATCAATTTTTATTGATTTGATAAATCAAAAAATACGTATCCAATATTTTTCGATAATCTAACAGACGGACTAATTAGAATCATATTTGTTTTAGTCAGTAAACATCCCTATTGCACTCCTGCATTTCACCAATTTATTTCAAGGCCCATGTAATAGGGGCTTATCTATATTGTCATCATACATATTATTATGAGTATATAAATAAAATCACATCTTTTTCCCATGGGGTTCGGCAGAAAGCACAGAACGCTACCTGCTACGATCCTTAGAAATTCCTTCTCCGTCATCCACGTTCATACATCCGGTCATCATCTTCAACAGGGAAATCTACACTAATATTATAAAGTGGAAAGATTTGTTTGTAACGAATAGGCTCCGATACTACTGAACCGATTTCAATAATTCTTTCACCGTTGGGAAGCTACACTATCCCTGAGTGACATATGCTACTTTTTATCTCTATATTCCCACGGGAACGGGAACTACGCGAGTAAAACCGCGTGACGTCCGCTAGTTTCTTATATAAAAACACAATAACCGGTTGCCCGACCTGGGAATTGAACCCAGAACCTCTGTCGACGACACAGTTAACTATTCAAAAAATTATCAGTAGCAACCAACATTCATGAAACATACATAACATCACGCCTACAATCCCCGGAGAGTTAGTCAGAGGTGTACTTGTAATGGCATGTATTGTGACAACTGTACACGAAGACTGACAATCGTCTGACGTCACTGATCGTGCTGACGCGATTACTTGACTGATGCCGATCGCTGATAACACAGATGACTGATAATGGACGTCAGACTGTTGGCAGTAACCTTGGGGTCTTTCTGATGACTAGATTATACAAGCACTAAATTGTGTAGGGAGGTAGGCAGACACCACAGAACGCCACCTGCTACAATCCTTACATACATCTTATGCCTCGTTCATATTCATTGTTTGTGGGTGTTATTATAATGTCTGATCATTTCTATAGTTTAAGAAAATCTACGAGTTGCAGGTCGTGGATTCGAACCCAGGCCGGCTTAAAGTAAACTATTTCATCGTCACTGCTCTCAAAACAATGAATATGTATGTGTTTTGAGAACAGTAACGATGAAATATTTGGTGGTTGTACTCAAGTATTTGGTATACAGCCGCTAACTTGCATTTAATTTTAAGATTCCACAGATACATAAAGAGACCGATGAGTCTCTTTATGCCAAACGCTTTAAAACACAAAATTGCGGTATTGTCAGTGTACTAGAACTATAAATATTTATGTACTGAAACATGCAGGCATGTCATAACAATCATGTCCTAGAACTGTGCAACTGACATGTGACATCTACCAACACACAGGGCCCGCGTGCCTGTTCCCTACAGACCCTAGTGTCGCGCACATGTGCCTGAAGGCACTAACGGGTTACATAGATTTTCTTTCAAAATCGTATTGGGATAAAGTTTAAGTCATCCATTGCTCTCATTAATTCGGAAATAGAGACACACTCGTACAAAACTGACATCTTTGTGAAAAAAGATGAATCAGTACCTAACCAACAATAAATCATTTTTTTCTTGTCTTATATTTAAACAAACAAACAGTCTTAAACAGAAGCTAGAACAAACTATTTGTAAAGCGAGGAATTTGCTGCGTTTACTTAGCATTTATTTGTGTTAAACTAATTTAATATTTATTTAAACTGATATCTTGGGTGTCTGTCAGTTTTCCAGTCTATCGTAGCGTGGAGTGGCTATCGCAACCTGTAACAGTACAGTTGCCTATCTTTTCACTATACGAATTGTACAGATAATTATTATAAATGCGAAAGTAAATGAGTTTATTACCTTTTAACATCTAAATCACTAACCGATCATCCGAAAATTTTGCACATTTAGGCACCTATTACACACCATATTTATATTGTGCCTATTACGTTGTCAAGTGTGCAGAAACGCTGCGGGTTGTTTGAAAGAGATACCGCGGCCTCGGTTCAAGGGCTAAGAAGGAACATGGGTGGTTTTTAGTCAGTAGAAGTCTGACACTCCCTTCCACTCTGCCCAAGAGCGGGAGGACTTAGTTATTCATTAACAATAATTAAACCTCGTAAACGACAAAAATTGCTTAACATTCCAGTATTAGTTCTGATTCTCTCCACAATCAAAGACTACGGTCTCCGTCACGGCCATTCTGACAAACATACACGTCCTCGTGTGATACGGTATCGGAAAGCTTCGGGTCCGACTAATATTATTATACGAGATATACCTAATACTTGGTACTGTGAAAACCTCAAACGTAGGTACATAGTTAATGTTAACATCCATCTAGCATAAAGTCACGTTGAAACCATTAAAACTATAATTGATACAGACATGATATCTTCCATGTAACATCATCTTATGAGTACATAAGATGTACCTAGATTTGACGCATATTAAAACCCTAGAGTAACATCATATAAATATTACCTATTAGGTACCTACTCGTTGATAACTGCATCATCATCTGCCTAGCTTTTTCCAAACTATGTATGTTTAAATCCCATGTAATAGGGAGCGAGCCTATTGCCATCAACCGGGCACGAATCCAGACTCCGTGGCTGCTACTGAGAAATTCGTAACGGAAAAACGCAATAACATTTTGCCCAACCCGGGACTCGGACCCAGGACTTCTTGCTCAGCAGTCGCGTTTGCGTCCACTAGACCAACGAGGCAAGAAGCTGAGTTAATCATTGATTGATTATTATTATTTAATTTTAATCTGATTGAAAAGGAAAAGTCCCTAATCACTAAGTGACTCATCGAGGCTCTGGTGGCTATGCCGGTTTCCTCACAATGTTTTCCTTGAGAATTTTATCAATATTTTGAAGTTTTTATGCCTAAAAGAGCCATCGACCCGGAACCATTCAACTTATTTCTTATCCGTCATTGTGATTTATAACTACACCGATGAGGCGGTAACTATACTAGAAATATTGGCCTAGCATGAAAAACCACTACATTCCATACCATTACGCCTGTATTACTGTGAGGTTAGGCTGAGATCGCTGTTGGTCGGATAGAATTTAAGAAGAAACACAAGGCACATCAAGCAACAAGAATTTGTGAAATTTCTTTACAAGATTTTCAACATTAGCAATAGGTTCAAGATTGATTAGTAAGCCTGTTGGGGCTGTAGGTTGTTCGAAAGTGATACCGCGGCCTCGGACACAAAGGGCTAAGAAGAAACATGGGTGGTCTGACACTCCCTACCGCTCCGCAAAGAGCGGGAGGAGTCATTTTGATGATTTCCCACACTATAAAAAAAATATTTGGCAGTATAATGGAGGAATAATGGAGTTTCGGGTAACTTGATCAGCTGAACCGTATACCGACAAATTGTCTCCTAAATATGGCCATACTCGTGTCATAAGTGCATCTGGTTGTTAAATAAAATCCTCCTTCATAGCTTACCCAGAAACCATAAAACATTAAGTTAAATAATTGCTAAGTAAAACATGCATGTTTCCCTAATGAGTGTAGTAAAAAAGATATGTAAATAGCATTGTCAACTGTCGTATTGTGTTGTAAATCATTGTTATGTGTGTTTGAAGAGGAAAATCACGTAAAAACCAACGTCAACAGTTATAATAATATAGTTGTCACACTCGTGATAACTCGGATATTAAATATTTTTTGGGATAATGTTACAGATTTGTGTACATTGATTTCATTAGGCATAAATGGCCTACATCCGCGCGATAGCAAACCATGTGCAGTCACAGACAACAATGTGTTAATTTCGGATTTCTCGTGAAATAACGATTACAACTTTGAAATATAGAAAAGAAATAAAAAAGAAGAAATGTTCGCATTACAAAGTACCCTATATCCTTTGTCAGGCCTTCTATGTACCAAATTTCATTTAAATCGGTTCAGTATTTTTGGTGTGAAAGCGCGACAGTCAGGCAGACAGACAGAGCTACTTTCGCATTTATAATATTAAGAAAGGATTTTGTGATGATATTATGCGTTCCAAAACATATATTCGTCACGTAAAATGAAAATGACATCAATACAGTATACGAAAATTGCTTTTAAACGTTGCTAAATGTACCTATACATATAATTATGTATTGCTGACTGTACGACAGTCAAAAATATAGAAAAACTAAGACAAGAAATAAATTAGTTTCTAGCATTCAATTCCAGTGAAACTTTCGTAAAATTCACACAGTTTTCACGTCAACTATTCTTACAAGCGAGACGAAATAACTATGTCTTGTTAAAACCAATAATGATTATGATCATTTTAATTACTTTGATGAATCTGTGAGATCACTCAGTATGAGAATGACAGTGAAACATTAGACTTTGTTTGTAGGAGGTATAGTACTTTACGGATTCGATTTTACACTGACAAAAAGTGCGCTACCTGTCGGGGCTGCGGGTATCCGGGGCTGCGGCTCCCGTTGGGGCTGCGGGTTGTTCGAAAGAGATAGCGTGGCTTCGACACAAAGGGCTAAGAAGGAACATGGGTGGTTTTTAGTCAGTAGAAATCACAACACATCACCTCCTATGGACATATAATATGTGTCCGTTAACAAATACATAAACATTGTGCCAGTTTTGTTTAAACCTAAACACACAAAAAAATTACTGATAAGAATTTGCCACAACAAAATTTGCTCAACCTGGCAATCGGTTCTAGTATCTCGCCGACTCAGCAACAGAGCTAGTAACCACAACACTAACGATACTATCAAGAGTTATGAACAAACATACACAACACATACATCTGTTAAACCCTCTATAATAATATGTATATCTTCTGTTTGTCCCCGAAGTCACAAGCCGCGTCAATCCGTGCGCAAATGAACAAACACACTGTGATCTTGATAGTCAGCTGTTATGCTAACATTTACTTCAGTTGTAAATCATGTATTTATCATAGTCGCTAGTTACTGAAGTCATCGTCATCGTTCTCCTGCCCTTATCATAATTTATTTAGGATCAGCTTCATTGACTTATATAATTACTGCGTAAGGACTGGGCGGACGGCATGTTAAAATGACGCCTCGAACGTGGTTCCAATATGGTCTTTCCTAAGCCGAAGTGAACTAGTCCTCGATCGGCTCTCTTCGGGTGCGGTCGTAAATTTTATTAAAAGCTTTATTTATGTTCTTTATACCTCGAAAATACCACGCCGCTTATACAAGGTTACATTAACGAGCAGACGTACGTGTCGAGCAAATGTTCGGACGACTGTATCTTTAGTTTTTATATCAATGGTCAGCGTACCATGTCTTCTTCCTCAATACTTCTCTTTTAATCGCCATCTCATCTATATATGCCTCTTTTCTTGCTAATCATCCTTCACGCAGTCCAATCCATAGTTTTTCGGGTCTCCCCTACTTTAATAACCGTTATTAGCCACCACATCTACATTCATACCGAAAACTTTCCTCACGACGATTTCCTCATAATGTTTCCTCATTCCTTTACACCATATTCACCGGCCACCGGTGCGACTTTCAGACTTCCTCCTAATTACTTATTTCATACATTCGCGAGTCATATGTAATTTTAAGTTATTCAGATAATTACTACAGGAAAATATAAAGTTATAGGTACATGAAGCGGCTGGAGGAAAGTGGCTGATTATGTCAATGCGTTTTCTTAATAATTACGAGTATACAGGAAAATAGAGACTAATTACTTATTATTGATATTGTGCACACAATAGAAAACGTAAGAAAACGGCATAGTATAGGTAACTCTGAGTACAAAAGCACAGTTTATTTTATAAGTTTATCAATTTTATTCTTTAAGTAGAGCTGCTTTGGTCATTCTAACAGATGTCATAATATGACATCACACTTGTAACGTCGAAGGCATAGGTGTACCTAATAGTAACCCACATTTTCCAAGTTACGTTTAAGTCCCATGTAGTAGGAGGCGAGCCTAATATTGCCATTCTTCTTCTTAGCGTGTCGATGGCAATCTAAATTGTGTTGACCCAGAATTGAGCTACTAGTTTGGCGCTTTCGGTAGCGTCCATCAGTTCCTGTAGTAAACAACTAGCAGGACAGGCAGGGCACGATATTAGGTGCCCCATTGTTTGAGGAATAGCAATATTGCCATTAACCGAACACAAAATTAGACACCATGGATTCAGATGGATCTATCTTATATGCTACCGCAAATCGCTTAGTATTCAAAGCACTAATAAAGAATTCCCAAAATCACTAAAGCATCCTAACTGACATCTCCTTTGTATTTTCTTTCCAGACTAGAAGAAGATGCAGCTCATACGAACGGCTACGTCAACAATGGAGCCAGCCTCGATAACGTGGTTACCGAGCAACCGGTCAACAACAATCATCTGCCACCTCGAGCCATCATAGGCAGAGAGACCAACGAGGTCCCCTTGCATGCTGACAAGCTATATGAGGTGAGATATTATGATAGATCGATGAACTAACGCACCTAAAACTCGTGACTCTGACATTTAGCACTCCCAACACAGACTACAACACTACTTATGACACTCACAACATCGATACTGTCATCTGTTTTGATCTCTTTTATGAGGTCTCGTCGTCCCAAAGTCATCGTAATCGTCGCAAAGGAAAAATGAGTGACCTTGGTTTCCTCACTTACTCGTGCACTTTAATATAATTATAACATTCAATTTACAAAACAACACCCGACAGCCTCTATGACCGAAATGTAGAAATAGCTATACAATGCTCAAGGATTTAATAATACTAATACTACTATTTTAACTAACATTTTCTTTCTTTACTTGCAGGTATTCTCCAAATCTCTGATATTCAGAGACGACCACGAGTTGAAAGCAAAAACAGCGAGCACCAACTCACTGGACGACCTAGAGACGAAATCCGAACCTGACTACCTTTCAGACAGACCTAATAGGACGAAGGTATACTTCGAAGATGAAATCAATTCACCAGTCACTGACTTCGAAATCATGTTTCAAGATGAACTGCTGGCTAGCCACGACATGTTCAAGATTGACGAAGAAGAGGAAAGTGACAGACAAAGCCAAGACACTGAAGAAGGACTAACCATGAACGTTGTACCAATTAAGAAGCAAGACGTTATCAAACCTAGTACCATTACTCTTAAAGACGAAACTAAAATCACAACCTTAAGTCCTATATACAAGTATGATCCTGTATCTTCTATGGCTTTACCATCTGCGTTTTCACTACCAAAAGTAGAGAGTGTGAAAGGAATTTTAAGGATAAGAGCAGACAATGAATCCCCCAGGAGTAACAGTCCTAAGCCTTTGGATAGAGTAGACAGCAGCAGCAGGTTATCGAGGCCAATGTCCAGGGTAGATAGCTTGAAGAACATGAACAAGGTTTTAGCAGCAAGGGTGCCACACAGAAGCGCCTCCTTCCTGAATATTCCAGAGCACTTGATGCCAGAAAAACCACCGTTAATCAAGAGCAAATCAATGGTGGGAGTAATGTCAGCAACACAAGAGTTGAAAATAAGTCAACTGCCAGACACTCCTATAATAAAAAGTAACAATCTTCCAAGATTCTTTGCTGACTCACCATCTTTGCCAGAATACAAAGGAGAAACAAGTTTGCAGAGTATAAAACAGCAAGCAGAATTGATGTACAAAGAAGACTACAGTATGCCAAGGTACTACGGACCAATGTCAAAGTCTACAGAACAGTTACCGGTTCACGAGAGTAAGTCGATGCCGGATCTGAGGAACCCAACGAGCAGTTCTTCTGGGAAAGTCAGCAAGCGGCTGGTGAAGCTCCGCAGTAGATTAAAGCCGTTGGTTATAAAGAAGAATTCTAATGAGAAATTGTAATTGTTAAGCTTAAACAGTGCCTTTGTAAGATTTTCGTGTTACTATTTCATAATTATGAAATGTCGGTTGTGTAAGTCTGTTGCCATTTTATTCAGAAACGGATGGATTGATTTAGATAAAGACATTTTGGGCCTTGAAGCAGGATCTTGAAAAGGTTGTGTGGATTGATTGAATTGATTCGCTGAGGCTTCAGTGTTAGTCGGTTTCTTTACGGACTAATTGACGTCTTGACGACACGGTTGCCGCAGTGGCTGAGCAATTGGACTGCTGCGCTGTGTGTCGCGGGTTCGATCCCCGCACGGAACAAATATTTGTATGATCTACAGATAATTGTTTCGGGTCTGGGTGTTTGGTTGTGTACGTGAGTTTAAATTTTTGTGAACTCACCCACGATACAGGAGAAATTCCTAGTGTAGGGCAACGTTTTTTTTATAAAAAAACAAAAAAAAAATTAAAAATAAAATAATTTAAAAAAATTGGATGTTTTTTCATATTGTAAAGAGTGACTTGAAATTAAATCCAAGAATAAAAAATGAATGAATGTTTGTTTCAGTATTTTGCTCAAGGTTGTAATCACAATTATTTCATTCTATTTTTAAAGTGCTTGTCATTGTCGTCATCATTATTTTAAGTTAGAGACGTATTTATTATCAGACCTTAGACAAAGTTTTGGGTTGATCTTTTTGTCTCTTATCTTTTACTTATTTATCTTTTTCATCCATATCTTTGACCAGTGGCTTTCTTTTTTTCTAGATTTCTAAGAAAATTACCAAAATAACTTAATTTATATTTGTTGCTCAGAACAATTTGTGATTTAAATTGTAATTATTAGATTTAAAAGTATTATTATGATCCTACCTATTATTATAAGTACTTAATTTTATTATCTAGTCATTGCATTACATTATTATGGCGAAACACTTAATATTGGGAAAAAATATTTAAAAAAATAAGTTAGTCTTTGACCGCATGTGAAAGACATCACGTAAGAAAACCTATCATAAGCTGCCTAGCCTTTTCCCAACTATGTTGGAGTTAGCTTGGAAGTCTAACCGAACGCAGCTGAATACCAGTATTTTACATACAGCGACTGCCTATTTGACCTCCACAACCCAGTAAAAATATATAAATTAAATATTGTTTCTGTGTTTCGCTTCTAAAACGTAGATTTTCGAACAAAGTAACTAATAAGATCTGCGTAATAAATTCATTGTTAAAAATAACTTAATACTTAATTCTGTACATAATTATTGTTTAATTTTAAAGTTTCGAAGTTCCCAAATAAAGTGAATAAAATTATCTATATATTATTTTAATATCCCTTTGTTTTTTTCTTTTCAAGACAGGAGAATAGGCAGCGCAAATAGTAGCGGTGGCCCAGTGGTGGCGGCCCCGACTGACGAACAGTCGTGGGTTCGAACCCAGGCAGGCGCATTACTTTGTGTAATTTATTTCATCATCACTGCTCTCAAAACGGTGAAAGAAAACATCGTGAGGAAACCGGCATGTCTTAGAACCAAAAAATTCAAAGACATGTGACATCTTCCAACCAGTACTAGGCCTGCGTGGTGGATTATAGCCCATTCCTCTCCTAGAGAGGAGGCCTGAGTCCCTGCAGTGGTTGGTTTTTCATTCAAACAGCAGTATTTTAAAAAATAAAAAATAAAATAGTTTATTTGCACCTTCAAATAATAAATATGGTTTTACAATAATTAAAATAAGCCTTAAGGTGAATGAAGTTGTAAGATACAGTTGCAGCCAATACCTAAGCTAAGACAACTTAATGTCTTGTAATTATAGGTATCAGCGCCCACCCTCGTTATATAATGTAATGAAATGAAATTGTGCCTGTATAGTTGGTATGGTAAGTACAAATCCAGAAAAATTGTAATTTGGAACCACTTAGGTGCAAACTAAAACTAAATAAAAAAGAAAGAAAGAAAACATAAAAACAAAAACAAACTTTATAAACCTATAAACGGTATTTTTAGTGTACATGTGCATGTGTGTTTGAGGGTGTTTGAGCGTATAAGTGTGTGCGTGTGTGTTTGTGTGTCAGAGTGCGTGTAGGTGTAGGTGTGTGTGTGTGAGTGTGTGTGTGTGTGTGTGTGTGTGTGTGTGTGTGTGTGAGTATGAGTTTGAGTGCATGCGTCTGTATGTATAGTATGCCATAAAAAAGAAACTAAGGATATAAATTAGAGATATTTTTTATTAATTTTTTATTTGATTGATATTGAGTTATATAGGTACGCTTAATAGCTTTCCCGTTTCATCATAGGTGAGTGATAGCAGCCAAGTGATCACATTCTGTCTACACTCTCTTTTTGTCATACAGAAAATTTGTAACTGCTTATTTGCAATGTTGAAAAGTCTAAGTCTAAGCCTAGAAACATGTTGAATTTTTGAGCAAAACTAGTTCTACATGGTGCAGATTTTAATAGGTCGAAACGTCTGCTCCTAGTAGCCTGTTTTTCAATCAGCGAACTTGTCTTGGCACAGGTATGCTGTCTCATAATTAAGGTTAGCACAAAGAGCTTACGTACAGTTAGTACCTGACATTCCCTGTATAGCTCAGTAGTAGAATAATACCTGGGCTTGAAATAGCTTACCTTTAGCAACGCTCTTTGAGCTCTTTCGGCAATTATGTTATGTGATTTACCGGCACCACCCCAACAAGAAATACAATAGGTTATAACCGCTTGACACAAGGAACAATAAATAATTTTCATAATATTAGCATTTGCTGCATATCTTATTTGTTTAAACACATATATAAGTTTTCTAATCCTATTTGAGAGATTAATTAGATGATTTTTGAAATTAAGATTTTTGTCAAATATGATTCCTAAATATTTAATATATTCAACGGCACAAAGGGAAGGACAAGAACAATTAATAGATTCATTATGGCAGATTTTATTTACGTCGAGTATTACGATTTTCCTAGCAATTGTTAAAAACTATCTGTTCAGCTATTTAAGAGTGATGCGTTTACCAAATAAGAGTTAGCAGGAAAATTGAAATATTCATGAAAAACTGAAAGTTAATTTCTGTTCAGTATATTTCCGCTACTTGATGTTCTCTGCAGCCGCCGTGGCAGCGCCAGCACAACACACACAGGTTAGGAAGATGGGATGAGATAACTTTATCTACTAGGGCTCAAAACATTAAACCCAATGAAAGACGAAGGGTCAGCGAAGCCTTAGTAATATGGTCAGGTTGGTACACTGGGTACAGAGCGCTAAAAATAAAACAATTGTTTATAAAAGCGCACGTTTTATTACACTATCTCATACAATTTCCGTTTATATTATATTATTAGGTAAATTCCAACAATAAAACATTATTAAAATCTTAAGACCCTACAGTAGAACGCGTCTATTCAAACTGAAACTATTCTAATATACACCTAAACTTCATTACAGTAGAGTTTAAAATTACTTTATCAAGGCGAATCTTAGACGACAGGGAAAAAGGGTATAACTTAATAAGTACAGAAAAGAGTTAGTTATATTATTCTAAAGTTAGATCATTTACAATAATTGTAAGGAGTTTATAATAATATTATTTTATTATAATGAAGATCACAAATTTCTACTTATGTCTAAGGGAATACTATTAAGATTGGTATTTTATATAAAAAAGCATAACACAGTAGGATTTTTTTCAAGCCTGGATTTAAAAACCCCCTTAAAATTATAAAAAGGATGTAAGTGTCAGATTTAAAATTGAAACGTCAGGAAGCACCTTAAGGTTGTCTTAAAATCATATTATTCACAAAAAAGGAGATTTCTTTTTTATTCGGGTTATTTTTTATTTTAGTTTTCACCAAACGTATTTTAAATGCTGAATTACAGAAGAACATTAAAAAATATATAAATTGGGTACCTAAGTACCCTGGTAGTAGTAGTACATTCAGATGTCAACTAAAATGTTAATAATCTTAATTATGTTGTGGCACAAATTCGTGTTATTTTTGAAAGCATTAAAAATATTAAAATGCTATTTATACAAGATTTAGCTACAAGTGAGGCCGTACTACAAGAACTTTAATGGCTCTAGCACCAAACGACCAAAAATTGCAATTTTAACATTCATTGCTTATTTTATTAACAGTTTAATCAATTTTAGCAGTTAGTCAACAGTCAATGTACTTCAAAAATTGTATTTGGTCTTGGCTGTTAGAACCGTAATTCAAAATTGATTATTTTTAGGCTAACAGTACTTTTTTTTCTACATAATTACATAACTATTAAAAGGGAAAAGACTTTATACACTTTACAATGTTTTAGAATTATGCTACGCAATCCATTCATTATTTAAATGCATTATTTTTAATTTAAGTATATAAAAAGTTGCAAGTTTTGCAAGTTCCATAATAGTTTTTTAAATAAATTAGCTATCAGCGAAGTTCGAATAGTTACGAAATTGTATTTTTTTATATATTTTAATTTTAGTTTTGAACACCGTCACCTATTTTTATTTCATATAATATAATTTTCTTGGTTATTAATTTAATTCAAACAATTATAATATTTTTATTTCTTCAATATTGTTTTTATAGTAACTTTGATTTCCTTTCAACTATTTGGGACGGTGTTCTATAAATCTTATTCAATAAACCCTTACATCGAAATGGAACTTCGTTTGAGGACTTTTAATAATTATACCATCCTAGGAAATAATCCAAATAAGTTACATTTCAATGCAGAGCTTGTGTGTATAGAAAATCGTTATATTATTTTATAACTTATAATATTATATCAAGAATCATCACGTCAAACGTAAGACAGGATACTTAAAGTCAACTCATGGTAGTACCAGCACTCTCAAATTCAAAATAAGTGCATTAATTTCAATTAAACCATCTACAAGTACTTTAAAATTCATAAAGACAAAATCAAAGAGTTAAAGCTTGTTGGCCAGTTCCAAAACGTAGGAGAAACAAAGAGTACACATGTACTCTTTTAAACCGTGACTACAAAATGGTCTAAGATAAACTCTCTCATGTACAGGCGCCAACACATCAGGCTACTTCAATCTGTCAAATTTCTTAAA
Source organism: Diarsia brunnea (assembly GCA_949774965.1). Lineage (NCBI taxonomy): Eukaryota > Metazoa > Arthropoda > Insecta > Lepidoptera > Noctuidae > Diarsia > Diarsia brunnea. Next base: position 14,320,974 of record OX459020.1, on the reverse strand, counting down.
TAGATTTTTCACTTTATTGCTAAAGCATTAGGTTTGAGGTCGATCGGAAAAATGAAAATTTTACAGTTTCGGGTAGTTTCACGTACATTTTTTTCGTAAAGCACTCTTTGATCTTTACATTACCTTCTACTGTAATTGAGAGTACATTGGCTTGTATCCTTCTTATTCAGTAAAAAAGTTGATGATAAGTCCTGCCTTTTGTCTGACGTGTACTTAAGGCAAACTCCACAAAAGCGGAGGCGAGACATCTGCCAAATTCAACCAATCAGGAAAAACGAGACACGCTAGGTAGATTTCAACCAATGTGATTGGTCGATTTCCACACGTCTTCTCTCCGCTCCGCTAGTCTCCGCTTAAGTAAAATTCAGGCTTAAGCCCTTGCCACACCAACGCGTTTACAAAATTTGTAATAATATAAAAAAAAAGGTTTCTTGCTCCTACAAGGTCAAAATTAATTAGGTATAGCGAAACTCTGGATTTTTTTTGTTGTATCATATTAAGATAATATTGGAACCTTCTCGTCGTTTCAAAATACGTTCAGCCGTTGGTCATTGGCTGTTATTTGACAGTCGTAACAGGTAGTCAATGGCACGAAAGCCTAATGGGTATCGTAGTACCCAGTAACTGAGTTGTGGAGGTCTGATAGGCAACCGCTCTATAAAAAATTACTAGTATTCAGCTGCATCAGGTTACACTGGAAGTCGACCCAAACATAGTTGGGAAAAGGCTAGGCAGATGATGTTTAGTCACATATGCGTCGTTTCACTAGCTAATTAAATTGGACCCTGCGTGCTATACGTTCGCTGTTGATGTAACAAGAGCTTTATTTCTTCGGTGCTAAGTGCTTATTAGCTTTACTAGTGCTATTTCGGTACTTAAAGTACTATAGGACACTAGCTTCTAGCGATGATAGTGGAGAAGCCTACGCTAAAAGGCAACTTACATATCTATGGGATAGGACTAGATTTTAGTGTACAGTCACGAACAATAATATTTGTATGCACTATGCACTTGACAAAGTTAAAACGCGAACTTCTCGTGAAATAACAAATGTGATGTTGAGATATGACCTACTTTATATCGGTTTCGAAATATTAGTTTTGTTACTTATCATGAAATTGAAATCAATACAGTAGGGGAAAACTGCTTCCAAACGTTGTTAAGTATATACCTACATATTAATGGTCCTGACTGTACTTTTTTATTATTATGCTATAATGTGTACCGTCTGGTGTGTTTCAAAATTATTGCAAAACGTGGAACTTGTGTTTTGGAGTTTACAAAAATAAATAAATTTAATATATTTTATTCGATTTGAAAATAAATAAATGTTACATAATTACAATCTTTGTTTTTCTATACGCTACTGATTATTTACTTGTAGATACTAATTCAGTAATTAAATTTTTATTTATGTAAAATGACAAAATAATTCGTCACAGTAAAAATAACTAATGGTAACAGGGGTAAAAAAAAACAAATATTTCAAAAACCTACTCTACTTGTACTGATTCATGGTGTACTTTAAAACTGCAAATCTAAAATACTGAGGCATTATAAGCTACAAACCAAGGGTTTTATCGGCCTTAGCAACTAATTCTAAATCTCAAAATCATCTTATACTAAGCAAAACTAAAGCCCATTTGCACCACGCTAAAACTCATTTTACACTAAACACACTTGAAACATAACTCGGTCTCTGTCATATTCAAACAATTGGCTGAAATAGAACGATGTTTTAAACTCGGTTAGAGGAAAAACAATTTAGCGTTTTGGTGCAAGTGGAACTAAATGTAGGCAAATATTTTTGATCTAAACTTTTTACATAATCGAATAGTAACATCATCAAATCTGGTAGATAATTTGTTTTGACGATAACATAGCGCAATGTCACAGCAAAAAAAAAAACAGTGATAGAAGTTTGTAAGTACTACTAAATAATTTTCATAAAGCAGGATCTCGTAGCTGTCGAAATACTAAAATAATACAAACTTATCACAAGTTACTTGCACCATAAATCAAAAAGCATGTTTAATGCTAAACGAATGTAAATATTAATTTGTTTGAAGAACATAAAGTGATGAATAAAAGTACAAAACATAACATCACGGCCATTTTGTCCAATGATTTGAGGGATGCGGTGTAACACACGTTTAGTGTTAAACAGGTTTAAAGGTTTGTGGTGCCAGTGGACCTTTGAAAACAGAAATAATTTAACAAAACGAACGTTCAATTATTTTGTCATCGGTTTAATAACGCCGCAAATGTATCCAATGAGTGTAATTTATTGTCTAATCACTTGTCAACACCCGATGTTAACTATTGAGTAACTAGGTAAGTATCATTATAATATTTGGCCTAGATTTTATTCTAAGTTATTAACCGATACGTTTGCAGAACAAAACCATTAACCTTTTGTTGACATAGTTCAAACCCGAAGGACCAACATTTTTGGTCCTTCGAGCCGGATCTTTCTAAGGATACTTTTGGATGGAAGAAAAATTTTCAAACATATTTATTTGTATTTTGGTCTGCAAACTATCGCACCTATACTAGTTATTCTAGTTTTGGTGTCACAGTTTACTAAAATAAACTGTCATAGCGGTCGAGGTGTTATATTCGAGAACTAACTTATACAATAACATTTCGAGTAATCTCATTTTACAACAGATAAATTCATCAGAAATGACATTATCTAAAGAAATAGTAATCTATGACAAATAAGTTATGTGTTTTTAAAAATATGAAAAACATGTGACACACATTATTTAACAACGAACCATCCTCCTTCGCCAAAAAAAGCAACAATTGGAAAATGCATTTCATTTCTTTCCTATCCACAATCCTTTCGATGTATCCTTGGCTTAGCCTTACACTTCTCAATATTCGAGTCCTTATTCTTTAAGGATTTTCTATCGTGATCTTCAAATATTCCCTTTCAGATTCATATATACAGCTTCTTCAACTTCTTCATTTTTCTCCTCTTCTATCACTTAGATGAATAATAACTCAACACTTCCAATAGTCAGTATGTCAAACTATTCAACACAATAATTATAGTCCTTAGAATTTTGGTCTTCCTCCATGACACCAAAACTTGTTCTATGCTACGTTTACCTAACTGTCTTGAACCGCTTGACCTTGATGGTTGCTTTGTTGGCGCACAACTTCAGCGCGGTTGCGCAACCAAGCAGGTCGGCTGAGGAGACGTCCTTGCCGTCCACGGCCACCAGGAAGTCTCCGCGCTGGATACGACCGTCCATGTCTGCTGGAGTGCCGGGGAGCTGGAATGGAGAAGATTTAGGTTAGGGTTAAAATGCACCTTTTGAAAGTGGGCTTAAGACTTCAAATACTGTACATCCTATAATGATTTCTGGGGTTTTAGATAAGAAGCAGTCAAATCAGCTTTGTTTACTGAGATGTAGCACATCATTCAGTTGCAAGACGGTCATAGCTAGATATATTGTCCCCTAAGCATGGCCACAACGACCAATCCCGTGCTTCTCGCAATTACCACATTTTCCTCAGTTTTTGCAGGCCCATTCCACAATAAAACCGAAGATCGCTAGCGCCATCTATGACACAACTGATGAACTAACAGTGTCGCGTTTCAGTACTCACAAGTTGTCCGATATAGACGCCAGACGCGGCATCAGGCGCGACACACGTGAGCCCGAGCGCCTTGCCTGTCTTGCGACTGAGGTCTATCTCCACCTCCTCGTACTTTAGCGGCTCCGGACGGTGCACCAACAGCTTTAGCTGGAACAGATAAGGAAACAGTTTTGGTAAATGGAGTGCAAATTCAAAGTGGAAATAAGATATTTCCTCCTGCACCACTATTCTTTTCTGATTAATTTTGTTGCAGGATCCAAGACAGTTTCTCTGGGACTTCGTTGATCTTCATTGTCTCGGCATTTTTCTGGTGGACGCCACTATTCATATATGATTCTGGCGCACAGGAGTTACAGTGGTTTGGAAATAATGTGGCGGGCTTGTTTTTAACCCTTAAATGGTATGTTAAGGCGTGTAAATGCGTTGACTCCCAGAGACAAAACTGAAATGCCATTACTCTTCTGACTCCACCAAGATGGTAACGAGAAATAAAAAAATAGCGGTGTGGAAATTATTGAATGATTCCCGCTACGCTTTTTCCGCTTTGATGGAGTCCAGATCTGACCCTTAAAGATGAACGATAAGAATTGCATGGTATCAGCATTGGTAGCAGTTCGAAATGTTTCGTAATGTATTTTTTGGTGGGGCCTTATGTCAGTAAGTGATATGAAGTAGTGTCAGTAGAACCCTACTTGCTAGTAGACCTGGGAAGAGTAGATGCTGGATCCGTGCAGTGCTTACTCCACGTTGTTTACTTTAGACTGAACAAGTTAAGGTACCTTAGCAGTTTTCTGCTTGATGGAAAGACAGAGTCTTTCGTGCGCCATCTCCTTGGTGATCGCGATACCGTTGCACTCCAGGATCTGGTCTCCGGGCTTCAGTCGACCGTCTTTCGCGATCGCGCCGTTCTTGTAGATGTCTAGGATTATTCCTGCCGCTCCCTGGAACAAACAGTTTAGAAGGTTACACTTTGAATGATCATAAACACAGGAAATCCATGCAGGAGTTGATGGGCCTTTGACTTGGGTTTACATGCCTTCGAGAAATATTTCGCAGGTATGCTGGTTTCCTTGATTTTCTGTATATAATATTACAACATGACACCACTAATTCCCAAAGGGTTACTTCTGAGGCGTAACTAATAGTAAGAGCCCATTGCCACTAAGAATCGCAATTCAAGCATACTGAGAAATTCCTGATGGAAACACCCAATAACACTTTGCTAGACTTGAGAATCGAACTCAGGACCCAACAGTCACGCTTGCGACTGCTAGACCAACGGGGCAAAATCTATTATACTTTGTGGGTATCACGAATTCACGATGTCTCTTTTCCTATAGAGGTGGAAACAGTCTTATGGCAATACCTACATAAAGTATCCATAGGTTTAAGAATAGAATTATGCTTACATTGATGAGTGTATCACTGCCACCCAGTAGCAGCAACCCGAGCGGTTGGCTGGCTGAACTGATCTCTATGGTGGTGTCTGCGTTGGGCTGCACGGGCGCTGTGGCTGGGTCTGCTGGGGGCTCCACTGGGGATAACAAACCAATCATTTATTGATACGAATAAATATAATTGAAGTGGCTATTTGTAACTTCAAAATAAGTGTTTTTATTGAATGCATTTGAAAAATATATACGGTACATAAAACAAAAGTTTATTTTTTCTTTTGCATGTCTATTTGATCCGGCTAATCACCTGCCGGTACCTTCAAAAGCACGTTGATCCCTGATGCCGGTAGAAGTAATATCTTTGGTAGTCGTTTCGGGTGTAGTCAGAATACCAAAAGTGACTTAGCGACTACCAGTCGTTCTAAGTAGTATTGTGTGACTGAACTACTAGGATGTGGAAGTAAGATCTGCACCTGCTTCTTTATAAAGTACGCTCACATAGCTAATGCTCAAATTTCTTCAAAAGAGAGAATGCCTACTGTTCATTAATCAGGCATCGAGCTAGACTACAGCAAGAACAGATTAACTGCTAATATATAACAGTATACGGCCATTCATCATCATCATCACAGTCAAAAGACGTCCACTGCTGGACATAGGCCTCCCCCAGGTGTTGCCACATTAACCGGTCCCGTGCGTCTCGCACCCAGCGGATCTCCGCAACCTTCACCAGATCAATATGGCCTTTCGGCGTTAGGTAAAAATCAACCCAAAGCCATCGCAATAAAGTGTACACACTTTTGACAGGTGCAGGTAGGTCATAAAGTCCCTGGTCTGCGGGCTGCGAGTGGTACGTTGTTATTCCTGTGAGCTGCGAGGTAAACTAAACCTTGCTCCCGTATGATAAAGTCTACATACCTTTGACAGGTGATGGTGTAGGTCTTGGAGTCTGCGGTCTACTGGCAGCGAGGGCATCATTGGCATTCCTGCTGGCAGGTCGAGACGCGCCTCCAGGGGCTGATGGTCCACCTGGAAATAGAAGAGTTTGAGGAGCAAATAACAAAACGGCTGTAATACCCGAAGACTGAGGTGTAACCTAAATAGGACATCCATAATTTTCTAGTTATGAGTTTCAAATAAGAGTCTATTGCCATAAACTGGTTGGTACTGAAAAATTCTTTATTAAAACATTTTATGGCTGTTTTAAACAAGAACTTTTCATTTTGCTCGACCCAGGAATCGACTTCAGGACCTCAAACTCATCAGTAGCATTGGAACAACTAGCACCAACGAGGGAAAAGCTTTTAGGGGTCTAATGGCCTCGAACCAATTTCATTTGTCTTATCTTCAATTTTTTCTGTTGTTTACTTTATTTTTTTCATTTAACAAGCTTTTATGATGTCTTTTGCGAGACAAATAACCCTCTTTCTTTCTTTCAATCTCAAGCGTAGTTCTCCATGGAACGGAAAACAATGGAGAAGAACATTAACTAACCAGGTCCGGGTGTGCCAGGTGTGGCAGCCTCTTCTCCTGGCTCCTTAAGGTTGGGTGTGCACGCTGTCAGCACCACCACACCTTCTGTCTGCTTCAACTTGGCGGCCGCCTGAAGAGATGACGTGGTAAGGTTAGTTGAAGACATGATTGTGCTTCGGCTTTTTTTTTGGAGAGTGGGAAATCAAAAAATGCCTCCTCCCGCTGTGGGAGGAGTGGAAGGGAGTGTCAGACTTCTTCTAACTAAAAACTACCCATGTTCTTTCTAAGCCCTTTATGTCCGGGGCCGCGGTATCAACCCGCAGCCCTGGTCGGTTGTTGACCTCTGACTGACATCACCAACCTGAGCCACTCAATGATAGCGTAATTGGAGGATAATTAATCATAATATCTTAAGCTGAGATCTTAAGTATTATAATATTATGGTTAGTTTAATTCAATGGAATTCTCTCCCGAGTCAGAGAGAGACACAAGTAGAAACATTGACAAGAAGTTTCCAAGAAGAAGAAGTTTGTTTGTGTTTTTGTTTAGTTTGTTTGTTGACTTTGGGAGCTTACCGTACCTTACAAAAAACAATTGAAAATGGTTGTGAGTGTCTGTTGTTGTTGTTGTTGTGTGTTTTTATTAGTTGTTGTTGTGGTTATTGTAGTAGTTGTTTTGTAAGTCTTTTGTTAAGTTACCGAATTGGGAAAGTTAATATACAGGAATATAGTCTATACTCACAGCGTCATAACTGCAGTTTAGTAAGGAATCTCTATTTACAGCTAACAGCATGTCACCAATCTGCAGTCCTCCCTGAAATCAGAAATATACATTTTAACGATACGTTGTCAGTGGCAATTAATGTTTTATAGTATTCTATGGAAAAAGAAAACTTGTTGCGCCGACCCCATATTTAATGGGATAAGGGCAGGAATGTTATGATGAGTATTCAAATCCATACGATTAGACTGGAAGCAATTTAATTATATAAATTCGTAATTTTTTTTTATTGTAAATTTTTAATTTTTAAAAGCAATTATTGTAATGTAAAGTTTTAATTTTTTTTTATGAAATCTCCTAATTTTTAAATGCAACATAGTTTTTAAGTCGCTACTATCAAATATAGACCAAAATGTCTGAAATAAAAAGTGTTTTTTTTTTAATTTTTATATGACATGAGAATTACAGGAAGTGAAACAAAGTTTTTGTGACTCGATTCCAAATAAATTTGCCAAAAAAGACGGTAACAAAAATTAATATAACCAGAAAACACGACCAATTGACATTGTGTTGTAATATTGAAGATCCTTCTTAGTCACAGTTTATTTAAAAATCTTATTCATTTACCCGTAGGCCTTACTTGGTAAGTAGGTATATTAATATTATTGGTGATTTCAACGTGGTTTAGGTAATAACTTATTAAACATAATTCAATAATTTATTTTTGGTTTTGTTTAACTTTGTGCGTGTCTATCCTTATGTTAAATGTCGTATTTAGTATTTTGTGCGTATTTAGATAAATAATTAGCGTGATTGCTGACCGCGGTAAAGGCGGCACGGTTGGTGCCGTGGCTACATGTCGCGGATTTGATCCCCGCATGGAACAAATATTTGTATAACCGACAAATAGTTGTTCGGGTCTGGGTATTTGTGTAAATGTGGGTTTTAATGTTTGTGAACGCTACCACACACAGGAGCAAGTGAGTCTAGTGTGGGGCAACGATTTTTTTTTAAAGAAAAAGTCTCGATTGTTGCAATTAATTTGCCCATTGGAAACCAAGTTTCTTTTTCAGACCTTATTCCTGTAGCATAAGACGTATTTGTACCAACACAGTAGTCAAGAGTATCAACTGATGACTATCATTTTTCACAGACCGGAGGAACCTTATCCCCTCTTCTTAAGACCGCTTATCCCACAACCCACGAGTCAATAGTATAAACTGACCTGTTCAGCAGCACTGCCTTCCTGAAGGTCTGACACGAAGATCCCCCGTCCAGCCTCCGTGTGACGACCTTCGATGATCATGATACCCAGACCGGAGGGACCCTGGAACAGTCAGCATTGGAAATATTAGAACTTAGTATTTTTTTTTTTGGGACTCTTACCACACTATTCTCAAACCACTGCAACGCCTGAAAGCCAGAATCAACAGTGGCGACCACCAGTAAAGCGCCGAGACACTGAAGCTTGACAAAGTACCAGATTAACAATTAAACTGTCATGCATCCCGCCGGGAATGCCGGGAGGGGACGCCCTAGAAAGACATACACTGATCTTATTGGTGCCGTTCTTCTGAAAGGACAGGTGCGTAGTACTCGTAACCGGCGTGCGTGTATGACCAGATGTATGAATGTGGACGAAGCAAAAGGAGTATGTACGGATCGTAGCAAGTGGCGTTCTGTGGTTTCTGCCTACCCCCATGGGGAAAGGGCGTGAGTTTATGTATGTATGTATGCATCCCGCAACGAAATTAATCAGAAAAGAAGGAGTAGGAAAAACATAATTTCCACTTCCCTCAATATCCAGTCCGTGGATGAGTAACCACCCATTACTTACTGTGTTTCATCCGTGTCTCGAGAAGCACGTTAACTCCCGCACTCAGAGAGCTCTAATGATTACTTAGGCCATCATTACTTAGGGTTCGTTTACGAAGAGGCGCGTCCACCGCAAAGAACGCTGCATTTTAAACTAACGAGCGAAAAATCCCTTCTCGTAAAATCGACGTATGAAATCGTTAACGTTTTCATACATCGCCATGTATTTAAATTAAAAACGCACAACACGCCACGCGACGCCCCGCGTGTCCGTAAATGAGGCCGTAGTAAAGGTTTTGACAGTTTTTTCATACAAAAGTATGTCAAATCTTTACTAACTGCCGCACTCAGAGAGCTTTAATGATTACTAAGGCCATCGCTTAGTAAATATTTTGACAGTTTTATCATATAAAAGTATGTCAAATCTTTACTTAGTGACAGCTTAAGTAATCATTAAATGTCTCTGAGTACCGCAGTTAGCGACGGCTTAAGTAATCATTAAATATCTCTGAGTACCGCAGTTAGTGACGGCTTAAGTAATCATTGAATGTCTCTGAGTACCGCAGTAAGCCGTTGATCTCGGCTGTCATTTGTAGGCCCGACAGTGGTTACAGTGGCCCGAAACTCTGACAGTCTTATCTTAAGGGATCATATTACGCAGTACTAACCGTTGTGGAGGTCAGATAGGCAGTCGATCCATGTAAAATACTGGTATTCAGCTGCATCCAGTTAGACTGGAAGCCGAGCTTAACGAAGTTGAGAAAATTCAGGCGATAGGTTAGAATAATTAGTAATGGAAGTGTTCTCACCTTCTTGATGGTGATGTCCCTGACTCCCTTGTAGCCAGCGAACCGGTCCTCCGACGACTGAAACAAACAATTACATCTGTTTAGTTATATGAATCATAGCGCTAGATGGCGCGTTTCTTCCGGCCTGCTCTGACTTTCGGTATCTCGGTTCACTCGTGCAAAGCGATGGCGAAATAGATCGTATTGTTAAGCACAGAATTAACACGGGATCAATGAAAGGCATTTGCATGTGGCTGAGATGAGAATGCTTGGGGGATGTGCGGTGTTACGCGAATGGATAAAATAAGGAATGAGTACATAAGAGGAAGTCTAAAAGTGGCGCCGGTGACTGAAAAGTTGTCGTGGTATGGGCATGTGATGCGGAAGAATGAGGAAAATGTTGTGAGGAAGGTTTTGAATATGAATGTGGAAGGATATACGAGTAGAGGAAGACCAAAGAAGCGATGGATGGACTGTGTTAAAAACGATATGGTAAAAAAAGGAGGTGTCACATGAGATGACGAGAAACAGAGTAGTATGGAAGAGGAAGACATGCTGCGCCGACCCCAAATGAATTGGGATAAGGGCAAGAGAATGATGATGAATACCAAGTCCAAGGAATGGAAAGGGCAGTGTTGACCGTCCGGCGGTGAGATGGACAGTTGCGGATATATCCTGAATGAAGCTGGCACAAGAGCGTGGAACTTGGCACAAGCAAAGAGATGCCTAATACCTATGTCCAGCAGTGGGTGATGAGTTACATGTTTTTTTTAGTTTCACTATAGATTCCAATGAACAGAGAAGTACCTACTGAAGAAGAAGGCATGTTGCGTCGATATGAAATAAATTGGGATACTTAAGGGCAGGAGAATGTTGATATTATAATTATTAGGTAATCTGTTTGTATACCAGTAACATAACTAAAATGAAATAGAGAGGTTTACTGACTAAAACATATATAATTCTAATTAGATTATCGAAAAATATTGAATACGTATTTTTTGTTTTATCAAATTAATATAAATTGACGAAGATAAAACGCGTCAAAAATTTTAGTGGGGGGTTGTGACGTCACTCACCGGTAAAAAATGTCATAAGTTAATGTCTTAGAATATGACGTCACAAGAGTTTTCAAAGCACTGTATCGTCTTCATTGTTTGTTTACGTGAAAAAATACGTGTTCAATATTTTTTGGAAATCTATCTGACGGACTAATTAGATTTTTTTGTTAACTACCCTATTGGGGGTATGCAGAACAGGGTGCAAAGTTCTTCAGCCCCCATAGAAAAGGGAGGATCCTCCGACCTACAAACCCAGTGCCTATGGCTGCTACGGAGATATTCCTGATTGAAAAACCCAATGACATTTGCCTGACCCGGGAACCGAATCCAGGACTGCATTCTCAACAGTCGCATTTGCTACCACTAGACTAACGAGGTAGTCACACACACGTACCTACACATGTTAATATATGTATTGATTTGTAGGTAGATTACACTATGTAAACGGAACTGTTCACACCTACATAATACAGGATGTAGACACATCGACGTCCAAACCATAAAAAAACATAAAAATCTTTATTACAAGTAGAATGGGCACAGACTTTGGTAGAATACAGGGTGTAAATCAACCCATCACACAGCCGTCAACCAAGCATTCTGTACATCAAACTAAGTACCCCTACGCAAAATTTTTGGCAGGAAAACGATTGTTTTTTTGGGGTCAAAAATCACATTTTACGGTAAAACTCAATGTAGCACTCACAAAACATTGTACTATTACCCTATATTATTTATACTTTGACCCCCATTATCTCCGTAACTAGGGAGTTCCCAAGTATGGCCTAGACCAAAAAAAATATCGCAGTGCTGGGGAAAACAAGTGCCCTAAGTTTGCGTTAAGGGTACTTTTACATCCTATATAATGTAGGTACACTTAGGTGTCAAAGGAGTGCTTTGACGTTTGAACTAGGATTACCTACCCTTTTTTTTGGCGGGTGGAAAATCATCGAATAACCCCTCCCGCACTTGGGCAGAGCGAAAGGGAGTGTCAGAATTCTACTGACTAAAAACCACCCATGTTCCTTCTTAGCCCTTCATGTCGAGGCCGCGGTATCTCTTTCGAACAACCCGCAGCCCCGACGGCAAATCATTTGTAGCTGATGATGACTTTAGAACGCTTTACGCGGAAAAAGAAAGAAATTGCTTTTTTTTTACTTTTGTCATTTGCAAATCAAAATTTCTCCTTAATCACGTCGGGGCCCCCCGTGACCCGGGGGCCCCGTATAATTGATACGGCAGATACGGCGGTAGCTACGCCCCTGACACGTAGTCAGCGGCCTGAAAGTCTGGCTACCAGTCTTACCAAGGCGTATAGTAATACCCGGTATTAACTGGGCAATCGATCCATGTAAATACTGGTATTCAGCTCCAGCTGGTTAAGACTGGAAACCGAATGGTTAGTTGGGAAAAGGCTACACAGATGATGATTGAATTTATCAGGATTTATTTGAGTTGATGCTGTTGTGTAAACTCGGTTTAGGTAAGTAGGTGAACAAGAGTACGTTATTAGCGAGTCGTGTTTCCCATTACGTTTTCCTGTATAGTATGAAATTAAAAATAAACATTGAATGTAGGTACCTACTAAATATAATTTATGGTACTTAGGTAAAACTGCTAAAACAAACTTTAGAAGTAGTAACATTATGAATATAACCCTTTCTTGTTCTCGTGAGTTTGCGGCTTGACAAAACATAGAGATTTCTAATTATCATCTGCCTAGCATTTTCCCAACTATGCTGGGGTTCGCTTCCAATCTAACCGGATTCAGCTGAATACCAGTACCTATTGTACATGGAGCGACTGCCTATTTGACCTCCACAACCGAGTCAATACTGGGTAATACGATACCCTTTGATATCACTGGTTGTCAGACTTACAGGTCACTGACTACCTGTAACGACTGCCAAAGATCTATATATTATTATGACAGCCGAGACCCACAGCTCCGTGCTTTCCAAGGCACGGAGGAAACTCGGTATGTAATGGGTGGTCACCCATCCACGGACCAACCTAAAGATCGACCCGAGTGGCAGTTATTATTATGCCAGGAGCCACGTTTAAAATTAATGTAACATACCTACCTAAATATTTTTTCCGGTATTAGCGCTATAAATTGTAACAAAAGCTTTTAAATATTTGAGTGCGAGAGCTCTTTGAGGAACATAACATCACACATGTAATCCCCGAAGGGTTAGGCAGAGGTGGACCTAATGGTACACCCATAATTCGTTAATTATTAAGTCCCAGGTGTGAGGTCAGCCATGGTAACCAACTAGTCTCCGTGGCTGCTACTTAGAAATTCCTGATGAAAAAACCCAATTAGAACCGACCCGACGAACCAAAACCGACCTGACCTGGGAACTGAACCCAGGACCTTATGCTCAGTAGTCATTAGTGCGACCACTAAACCAACGAGGCAGTAAACGTATAGCAGAAGAAAACAGATAGCTATACTATTCCGTGTTACCAATAATATTTATTAGTACATAAAAAAATATGCCTTACTACAAAAAAAGTTATCGAAAATGTGCAAAAGTGCAGCGTAAAATGAACTTTTCATGAAGGTTTTTAAAAATCAAAATATTTTAACACTTGTAAAACGTCGACAAAAAGGTGCACGGTTTGGGTTGGTCGTTTCCTATGGAGAAGAACCGACAAGAAACTCCATGCTTACTCTTTTCAAATAGTTTGGTTTAATAATAAAGTTTGTTTTTCCGGAAACACATTTTTCGTTATCATTTTTGGGAACCTACTACTTCAATGCTTCAAAAGTCTGACCTCCTACGCACACAAAACAACGCAACACACCACAGACTAACGAACGAATCTCGACGGTTTGCGCATAAATTACGCATAAATAATGTTTTTATTAACACGTTTATATAAAACAGTGTGTCTATGAGTCATGCTCTCACCGAGAGGCCAGAAGGACCACTTTATTTGATAACACAATCACATGTGTTAATGTGCATTATATTGCACTTCAAAATACGTAGTTACGAATGCGTTCTTATTTGGGACTTTTTAACATGTTTTGATAGAGTTTAAACTTTTTTCCAAAAAAAAAAAATTAAAATAAAAAGAAAACCGTAGACCGCCTGATAAGTTTTTCGATTCTGCTGTAGCGGTTTTTTATAGCATTCCACAAAACACATTCTTGTAATGTGGTAATTTTACATTGTAACTAGAAGAAAGAAGAGCATATTGAACCAGCATTAAATATTTCAGACCCTATAGATATTTTAAAGCGATTTTTTGATTGATTGTTTGTTTTGTTCATAAGAACTGATATTGTACCTGTAACAAACAATAACTGACTCTCAAGAAAAATACATAGTATAGAAGCTTACTTAAAAACTACAGGACTACTATGCAGGTTTCTTCTACAAAATAAAAAAAGAATTACGTAAATCGGACCAGTAATCTCGGAGTTATCAGTATTATACCTTCTGTATTCACCTACACAGTGGCCATACGTTTAGTTCCGGGTTGTATTCCCGTCTGTGTAACGCTTTGTTTTTGTGTAAAACGCTTGTGTTTGCGATACATTATGTAGGGGGAATCAAACAGATATGATTTGTTTCATCGAGGGAATTTGAAGGTTAACTGTTGAGATTGTTTTTATCAAAGATATAGCGGAAGATACGCAGTGATTAGGTAATCTTTTGAAGACAGTTACGCCTTGATTGTTAGATAGTGGATGTGTCTTTCTTTATCTTTTATTGCTGTTATCTTTTTGAGTACTTCTGTGTTCGGATGTAAAGGAATTTATACTTAGCCTTGAGATATTTGGCAAACTTAACGATAAAACGGCAATCCATATTTGTCATTATCTGCCTAGCGTTTTCCCAACTATGGGTCGGCTTCCAGTCTAACCAGATGCAGTTGAATACGTCTATAGATCTGACCTCCACGACCTAGTTAGTACTGGGATATACGATACCCATCGGTAAGACTGGATGTCAGACTTTTGGACCACTAACTACCTGTAATGAATGACTGGCAAAGATCTAAAATGACAGGCGGGCCACACGGCTTAACGTGCATCGATTGAAGACAATCTATTGAAGACTGTTGTAACTTGATAGTTTGATAATGGATGAGTCTCTATTTATCTTTGACTGCAGTGTAGTTTTATCAGGAATGTCTGATTTGTTATATAAGTTATCTTTTTGAGTGCTTTTGAGTTCGAATGTAGAGGAATGTATACGTAGCCTTGAAATATTTAGGCAATATAACGGTAAAGCGACATTCCATATTCATTCTGTCTTTTAACCGACTTCCAATGATCATTTTTGCCAATTATGAACCGAATTCGATGAACCTTATTTTATTTGGAAGAATATTAGTTCGCATGGGTCTCGTTTAAATTTGGTGAAATGTGATGCTGATCTTCGTAAATACAATGGAACTCTTCAATAATTAAATACACAGCAAATGTGTTGGTATAGCTGCAATTGTTTGGGTATTTATTGTTTACCCAATATCATACCATAATATAACGCCTTTATGCTCTGACGGGGTATGCAGATGTGTACCTACAGTGCGCCCATATTTTCACAATTACTTATGAAACGTTACGTCAAAATGTCTCCAAATGATTTTGAACCACTCAATGTTGCTGGTTTAAAATGTTTGTGGTGACTTGATCCACTGGCGACTGTACTTCATTCACGTAACTAATTTTATCCAATGAGTACTTATTAATAGATGAGAAAATACTTCAATAATAGATAATGCGTTAAAGTAAACATAAGCACGCGTATATAATAATGATTAAGTACATACCTACACCTACACATAAGTATTTGCTCACAGATTGTTTCGTATATTATCCAGCGTTTATTTTTTTAAAAAAAATCTTTTAACAAACAGAATTTACAGAAAAGCATTAAGTATGGACAAGGAGGAACTAGATCTCATTTTTACTGTAAGTCTTACCTAGGGGTATCGTATAAGCCAGTAGGTACTAAACTGTGGAGGTCAGGTAGGCTGTGTTTCCATGGCATTCAGCTGGTAAGACTGGAAGCCAACCCTAATAAAGGGGCAAGGCGAGGCACATGGCATTTGTGACATGGGAGTTGTGACATTCAAAGGTGCCTGTAATGAACTTATTGAAATAAATGCTTTGAGTTCAACTTTGAGTTTGAAACGACAATGATGATGATGATTTAATCTTAATCTTTTTACGAAATCTATTCACAATTTCCGATTTTGCAGATGAGTCAGTCATAATATAGGTATGATAAGTACAAGAGTAAATTAAATATGTACTTAGATAAAATATTTTATCAAAGAGCGGAAGACTCACTTTCACAACAGATAATGATTAATGTAATCAGAACATCAGTGTGAGAATTATGTCGATAACCGCTTTAACGGTAACGTTTCAGTTAGTAACAAGCTTTTTATATAATCAGTTTTTAAAGTTATATCAAAAAGGAGTGTGCGCTTCAGTACTCTTCGTGATTTCATGTCTTCTTATCTTGTGGGCAGTAAGGTCTAACGACCCCACACACCCTAGTGCCAGTGTTTCTAAACCGCCGCAAAGGCCTCTGACATGGTTTGACGACCGCCATTTGGCGGCCAGGACCACCGGCTTATACGTGCCTTATGAAGCACGGAATCATCTTTTTATCAGACAATCAGGTGATTCATGCCTGCAATGTCCTAACCAAACTGGAAACAACTTTACAAAGTATGCTTCCCGTGGGAATCGGACCCACGACCACCGGGTCACAAGGCAAACGCCTAAACCACTCGACAACGGAGGCAGTGATTCCAAGTTAGCACAAACAACACACGGGTTAAGCTTTTGTTTTGAAAAGTTAAATTGAATAGAGTATTTAATTTTGTAATCATGATATAAATCATTGGTTACTACATAACATCGTTTTAGTAGTTCTTTAGTAATAGATCTGATCAATGGGCGATTGTATGTCCTAAGTTAGACGACGATTGCCAAAGTGCACATTTTTTTTAAGTTCATCTGTACCTTTTTAACTATGATGATGAAATCTCAGTAAATTCTAAAAATTAAATATCTAGCTCAATAATATTATATCTAAAAGCGAAGCGATTGATTGATACATAAATTATTAAGTCATTGCAAAACATAAATACATATAATTTGCATTTAAAATGCATAAAAAGTGGTCATTAATACATAATTATTTAAATAAAAAACGTTACGTTATTTGCATAATCCTCTCTAACATGTTTTTATAAGATTTGCAGACGATAAAACATCTTACGAAATGTCTATTTTGCGGACATTGGTAGGGGTTTCACATTTATTTAGATATAAAATTCTGTCATATTTTACTTTTTAATGTGAAGAAAAGTTTTGTATGCCCATATAAAGTATTTTTTTATATACAACTGGGAGTCCTCAGGATCTAAAAACATAATATACTAAATAACGCACTCAAAACATAATAATGTGCTGATGCATGCATTCTATAGCACAGGCATCACAAAGATATTTCAAGTAAAATTATGACATTATAAACTTGTACCTATTTAAAAAAAAATGTCCGTGAATAAGAAGGTTCTAAGGTCTGATCCAGACAAAAAAATAACCTAAGGAGACTGACTGACGAGGCATGTCTTCCTAATCCTAGTAATAAATGGCGATGGTTTTGCAAGAAAAATAACACAGCTGTACTTCCTATCATAGTCCTATTTTCTGTACAATATATTACTTAACTCATCATTCCATACATATGTGTCCTATACACTAACAATAGGAGAAACTGCACGCATAACACGCGTGTCCTCAGCACATACCTCCATATAAGTACATTATATACAACAGGAGAGTACCGACGTCAGTGTTAGGTAAATACGGGCGCTTTGCTTAGTGTTATCGTGGTTAGGAGGCTGTTATCATGCCATATTTGTGCTTGTTTCAGAGGGTTATATAGAACAATGTAATGTGGGTATTGTAGAGACCAAAATTGTTTCCTTTGCGGAGTTTGTTCCGCGATTTCTTTTTCCCGGCTAAGACATATTAGAAAGTGATGATGGGCAGATTTTTTAGAGGGAGTGTTTATCAAAAGGTCGCGGTCCGAATGAAACTGACTTCCAAAACACAAAACAGTGAAAAATAACTTAAAGTAGTTCCTGAAGTCGGTGGCAAAAAGAACGAACGGTTTTCAGACCCAAGTACTTGATAGCTGTAGAAAATAATATATGGAAAACGTATTACGTGCCTATAAAATTTGAGGGATGCCCTCGATTTTTCCGGGATCCCATCATCAGATTCTGATTTGGTGACAATGGGACCACCTCGGGACTACACTCTTTCGAATTAATAAAGCATTTTAAAAATCAGTCTACTACTAAAAATAAAAAAAAATGTGTGTCACACGAATAGAGAACCTCCTCCTTTTTGAAAGTCGGTTAAAAAGAAAGCACTCGTCCTGAATGCATTTCGAGGAATAAAAATCAACTTAGACATCACCTTTCAAATCAGCTTACGTAATATGC
Organism: Diarsia brunnea; assembly: GCA_949774965.1. Lineage (NCBI taxonomy): Eukaryota > Metazoa > Arthropoda > Insecta > Lepidoptera > Noctuidae > Diarsia > Diarsia brunnea. The sequence goes on along the minus strand of OX459020.1, from coordinate 14,302,617 downwards.
AAAAATATTATCTAAAGTAGGTCTAACATGACAAAATGTAGCATTGGCTAGTAGAAAACCGAACAATGATATCATAGGTTCTTGGAACCAATTAACCATAACCCAAATTACTTTGTTATACTAATATGATGTTCTACCAAAACACCATACCTACATTTTAACACCTTTTATCATATCAAATGGCACGAGGTTTTTTTATTGACCACATTGTTAAACCAATTCGTGTACACGTTTTATTAAAAGTTTTATTTATTTTGCTTTTATAGTCTTCTCATATTTATCCTTTTTCCAGTCGAGAAAGCAGTGATACCCTAGTGGTGTGACCTTCTGACTGCCAAGTCGTACGTCTCAAGACACGCATCTCTGATTTTTTCCAATTCATGGGCGTATTGTTCAATTATCACTTGCTTCGGTGAAGGAAAACATCGTGAGGAAACTAGCATACTTGAGAGGTATTTCTCGACGGAATGTAAAGCTAAGTCAGAGATAATTAAAACTCTGACACCATGTCGGCTAAAGCCCTTTTTTTACGTATGATGCAGATGTCCTCCGCCGTGGGGTGGGCGAATGGCTCTATCAGTAATCAGCTCCCTGGCAAAACCACAAGGTTTTTGACCTGGTCGCCTGGATCGCCCCAGTAGAATCTTTTATAAACATTAGTTTTAACTGGGCTTGAGCTGGGCATGAACACAAGTTATCTATAGCTACGTACAGCGGCGACTCGGAGGCGGGTTGTGGCCACAAAAAATAATTATTGTTCGACCCATATGCTGAGTATTTGGCACCGAAAGTGTTAAAATTAGTTTTGTTGTTTTGCTTTACTATTATTAAAAAAAAACCCGTAAAACTCACCTTCCGTTTCTTGAACGATAGCGTCCGCCTCCATATTGTCCGGAGGAAGGTGGAGGGTATGCAGTATTGCTCCGACAGGGGGCGCCTCGAGCGCACTTCAGTCATCACAGTCATCACTTTGTTACCTCATCACTCTGTGGTACACCGGAAAGTCGCACTTTTTGTTGCAGGTTGAAAAGACTCACTTTTCGTAGCAGTTTACAAAGTTGCACTTTTTGTAGCAGTTGGTAAAGTTGCACTTTTTGTTACAGTGGGTAAAGTTGCACTTTTTGTAGCAGTGCGTAATTCTCGCACTTTTTACAGCAGTTGGTATAGTCACACTTCTTGGCACTCGTTTTTTAGGTTGTTGCTTTTCCACTTTGTATTTCTATTTTATGTTACTTTGTTTTTTTTATACTTTTTATTATACTAAAATGTTTCAGCTTAATGCTGTTAAACCAATAAGAAAATATGATTTATTTAACTTTCAATTCATTCAGCTAAACCGGATTCTATCATCCGAGAGCCAATATAAAATCCAGATCCACACTTATGATAAAATAAATAAATACATAGACAGGTCGAGAATTTTAAGAGGAGTTTTCCTTGTGGTAGCTCCGCGTGAATGTATCATACGTTTTATTATATAATATAATTATGTTACGACTTTGAACTTCGTCTTAAAATGCGTTTTTTTAGCAAATTCATACTTGTTTTAAAGATTGTATAAAAAACATTTGCAAACTGATTAAAAAAAGCACTTCCAACTGCATGCGACGATGTAAGATGATTTTTTGTACTCATTAAGTATTAAAATACATCAGCCATTAGAATTCTTCGACTATTTAAAGAATCCCAAATAACCGCCAAGACACATCCTACACATAATCTTACATTTGCCGTTGCAGTCGGGTAAAAATGATGACCGAAATCAAGCATCGAAGTGTACGGAGTTTAAACAGAACAAAACGCCAGCTTTAACTGGTTTCTTTGCAAACGTGGTGCTTACTAAACTAATCCTTCATTTTAAAGAAACCCCACAAAATTTGAGGCCAACAGATGTTTGTTCCGAGTAATGTTTCGTGTGATTTATTTTGAAAGATTTACAGCGTAGCGGCTAACATACCGCGGTAACAGATAAAACATTGGCTATTAAGATATCTAACATTCATCTTCTGTGGGTGATTCACATGCCTAAGTGTTTGGACGACAGTCTTAGTGAAACTTTGAATGTTTTGTTGTTATATAGGTTATTCATATTAATGGTTGTGAGCCTCCGAGAAAGACTTTCCATGATGCGTTGGGGTCGGTTTCCAGTCTAACCGGATCCAACTGAATACCAGTATTTTACATGGAGCGACTGCTTAACTAAACTAAACCCAGAACTGGATAATACGTTACCCCTCGGTAAGACTGGTTGTCAGACTTTTGGGCCACTACACAAATGACAGCCGGGACCAATGGTTCGTTGTGTAGGATAAATAGGCAGTAACTCCATGCAAAATTCTGGTATTCAGGTAGGCCAGGTGGGAGGTATGCCTCGGGTTAGACTGAAAGCTGACCCAACATAGGTGGCAAAAGACTAATCTGATGTTCCTTTCTGTTGTATATTTTTCTAACTCAAGTTTTGTTTCAAAGGCGAAACCGCAGATAAAACCCATCAAATCAAAATCCCTAAATAACCATAAAGATAAAACCAGCCAAGTGCATGTCGGACGCACAATGTAGGGTTCCGTAGTTGCCCATCAAAATATGTGTACTTACTGAACTGATTAACCACCCTACCTACCTGCCTCCGAATGACGATTTTTATAGTAAAAATAAACCAAACTTACGTATGCAGTTTTGAGACCTGCACTCCCATACATTATGTATAGGAAAATATTTCATACAAGTACATTTTATAAGTTGGTCGACTATTACTCGTAAACTTGTAAAGCCTTCTTAGCTGTGATAGTTTTTCTTTTATTTTCGTTATATATTATGCTACTACTGCCATATATAGATCTTTTGGCAGTCGTTACAGGTAGTCAGTGACCTGAAATTCTGACATCCAGTCTTACCAAAGAGTATCGTATTACCCAGTATTAACTGTGTTGTGGAGGTCAGATAGGCAGTCGCTCCATGTAAAATACTGGTATTCAGCTGCATCTGGTTAGACTGGAAGCTGACCCCAACATAGTTGGGAAAAGGCTAGGCAGATGATGATGATGATGCTACTACCATGAATTTTTTCACAAGCCCAAACACAACCCGTATAGGTTTAGGTTGCCACACTTTTTTTTTATGGTAGAGCGAAAGGGAGTGTCAGACTTCTACTGACTAAAAACCAACCATGTTCCTTCTTAGCCCTTTATGTCGAGGCCGTGGTATCTCTTGCGAACAACCCGCAGCCCCGACGAGGAGTTGCCACACTAGAGTGTAACAAAAAATTGCATTTTAAAGCTGTTTGAGCAAACTCGCATTATTTTTTGAGGACCTATCCAACGACACTACACAATGGACTTCGCGAGAAAAAAAATATCATCCCCACTTTGATGTGAACTATAGGTACCCTAAAAAAAAAATTCTCAATATTTTACTTTAGCCCTTTGTCGACGTAACTCATTTCTATATTCATGACAAATTACAGCTTTCTAGTACTAAGAGTCTTCTAGATATAGTGCGGACGGATGGACAGACAGACAGACAGACAGACATGGGGAAACTATTAGGGTTCCATATTGACTACGGAACCCTAAACGCTAAAACACATCCTTTATCAATCGGTACACTTCCCAAAAAGCCTGGATTATGTAGCACTGAATAAAACACTGTTATCTAAGGCTAGCCAGAGGAAGCGATTAGACCGCCTACGCTCTGTCATCGCCGGTAACCCGCGTACTGATAAGAGCGGGCTACTCTCTGATAAGTCAGAACAAATAAAGCTTGAAGCCCACATAATCCAGAGATCATTGTGTTCAAGGCTGGTATTGTGGAATGCATTCTTTTAGCTGGTTATTACTGGTTTGGAATTTTCCTAATGTTGGACTGTTGGTATGGGAGATAATAAAGGTAGAAAGTCTTCAAACTATGTGTCCAGCTGTATGAACGTGGACGAGGCTAAAGAAGTATATAAGGATCGTCGTAGCAGATAGTCTAGACTCTAGAGCCTGAGAGAGGACATAGGCTATCTTTTGATGCAAATAAAAAGAAAGAAAACCGGCCAAGAGCGTGTCGGGCCACGCTCAGTGTAGGGTTCCGTAGATAATAAAATATTATGTAAACGAAGTTAAAAAAAAAATACGGGCAAATGAAACTTGACCTCTGGATTGTATAGGCGCTCATACGATTCAGGGACCAAATTATATTGGTTAACTGCAGTTTCCATCTGTTGTTTCCATCCAAGTTCAAAATAATTTTCCTAGAAAGTCCTTATAAAGTTCTACTTTTCAGATTTTTTTCGTATTTTCTAAACTTATGGTTCAAAAGTTAGAGGGGGGGGGACGCTTTGTTTTTTACTTTTGGAGCGATTATTTCCGAAATTATTGACATTATCAAAAAATGATTGTAGTAAACCCCTATTCATTTTTAAATACCTTTCCAACAATATATCACACATTAGGGTTAAAATTAAAAAAAAAAACACTTCCCACTTTACATATAGGGGGGCTACCCTAATAAAACATTTTTTTCCAATTTTTATTTTAGCACTTTGTCGGCGTGATTGATACACATATTGGTCCCAAATTTCAGCTTTCTAGTGCTAACGGTCACAGAGATTAAGCGAGGACGGACAGACAGACAGACATGGCGAAACTATAAGGGTTCCTAGTTGACTACGGAACCCTAAAAAATGGTTGTATGGGGTTGATAGGGCCCGTCGGGACTGCCGGTTGTTCGTAAGAGATACCCTGGCCTCGACACAAAGGGCTAAGAAGGAACATGGGTGGTTTTTAGTCAGTAGAAGTCTGACACTCCCTTTCGCTCTTCCCAAGAGCGGGAGGTTTGGTGATTTTACATCCACCATAAAAAAGGGGCTGATAGGGCCAGTCCGCGCTGCGGGTTGTTCGATAGAGATACCGCGGCCTCGACACAAAGGGCTAAGAAGGAACATGGGTGGTTTTTAGTCAGTAGAAGTCTGACACTCCGAGGAAAGTCATTTGATGATTTCCCACTCTCAGGGGTTGAGAGGGGGAGATGAAAAGACTACTTTTGGTCGCGAAAACCGATATCCATGCGAACGAAACGGAACATGGGTGGTGTTTAGTCAGTAGAAGTCTGACACTCCCTTTCGCTCCGCCCAGAGCAGGAGGAGATTTGATGATTAACCACACTCCAAAAAAAAAGGACTTCTGACATGGTTTGTCGACCGCCATTTGGCTGTCGGGAGCACCAGTACGTGCCTTCCGAAGCAGGGTATCATATTTTAATCAGACCATCAGGTGATTCAAGCCTGCAATGTCCTAACCAAACTGGAAACAATTTAAACAAAGCATGCTTCCCGTGGGAATCGATCCCACGACCACCGGGTCACAAGGCAAACGCCTAAACCATTCGACCACGGAGGCAGTTATTACTGATTTAGCGAGTATCGAGCTTGTAGCTAAGTATTGAAGCCGAACCAATTGAGTAGTAAACGATTGGTATCCATTGCATTTGCAAAATGATTAAAAATGAGTTTTCTCCTATTATTTTTAGCCCGATTACAATTCATAACATTGAAATATTGCAAATTTATCCTGTAAAGTCCCTATTTATATCAAATACTGTAATCATATTTATCATGAACGTGTAAGTATTCGCTGGAAATAGGTACCGTTTTTTAATAAGGCTACCTTTAATGAGGAACCTTTAATTGGATAAAAAAATCGGGACTGTCCCAAAACTCGTTGGGTCAACGATATCATCAAAGTCACGAGAAACACCTGGATAAGCGACACACACAGCTGGAAAGTGTGCCAGAAAAAAGTGGAGGGTTGTGCCCAGCTGTGGATCATTCTTGGCTGATATGATGATGATGATAGAATAAAAATCTCTTTTCATAAGAAGGACCAAGATAGATTAAAAATCTTGGCCAGTACATGTTAGTGTATTAAAAACATCAAATCTAAGTTAATGAAGTTTTTGTACACAGTCAAAGATGCCTTTTTTTTGGGGCGTGGGAAATCATCAAATAACCCCTCCCGCTCTTGGGCAGAGCGGAAAGGAGTGTCAGACTTCTACTGACTAAAAACCACCCATGTTCCTTCTTAGCCCTTGTGCCGAGGCTGCGGTATCTCTTCGAACAACCCGCAGCCCCGATGGAAGTCAAAGATGCCTCAGACTAGTCTTCAAAATAATTAAATAGTATTGCTATAAAAATTAAAACAAAAACGTAAAAACCCCCTTTGGGTTTTTTTGTATGGTTTTTCTACGAAAGACAGAAAACACCTACCTGAACTAGTTATAAAAATAACAACGTTGTTGACGAGTTTCTATATATACCTAGCTATAGAAATAAGTAGAAGGTGTGAAAAGTCTCATCTCCTTGCCGTCGAGCATTATGTATATCAAACTAAGTAACATTTAGTCAAACGACTTTTATTTTTGGTGTGCAAAATTAACGTGTAATGCTAGCGCGCTCCAAATATTATACAGGGTGTAAATCAACCCATCACACAGCCATTAACTAAAAATTTTTGGTGGGAAACGATTTTATTTTTTGGGGTCAAAAATCACATTTTACGGTAAAACTCAATGCAGCACTCTTAAAACATTGTGCTAGTCGATGCTTTGAATAGTAAACGGGTCATGGAGGTAATTTAACTAAAGTTCTATCCTGAAAAACTAGTATGTATTTACAAAATCAGCTGTTAAAAAATTGGAACTTTGACCCCCAATATCTCCGTAACTAGGGGGTTCCCAGGTATGGTCTAGAACAAAAAAATGATCGCAGTGGTGGGGAGAACAAGTGCCCTTAGTTTGCGTTAAGGGTACTTTTACACCCTATATTATGTGTATCGGGATTATGGGGTTTTTTTAGGTTAAGAAAAACATTTTAAACTTGTATTCACAAAAACTATGTTGGAAAAGGTGGAACTATCACGTTCAACGACTCCGTTAAACCTGAAAATTCCCAAGTATGGTCCAGAATACACAAAAACATGGCCAGACATCGCACAGGATAATTAAAGGTATTGAACGAGAAATGGGAGACCTTGCTGTGCAGGTGATTTTGGACTTCATTGAGTATTTCATGACTAGAAAGAAATATGGCGGTTTTAAAACCTGACCTTGGTACCCGGATCAGCGAAGAAGGAATAAAATTATTCATGGAATCGACTTCCCAAAGCCCACTTATTAGAATTGCATTTAGATTCTGAAAGTTGCAAATGTTCTGAATCCCCGTTTAGAAACTAATATCATGAAACCGTTAGATATGCATATAAGATATTATAATAATTATGTGGAGTAGTGCTAAAGTAAACTGACACAGATGTAAGTAAACGATATATTTTGTGTATTTTGACCATAGTTGCTAATCACGCGAAATGATTCATATCTATTAATAGCTTAACCTCATCACATCATGGGGATTTTTTGAGATGATTGAAAAAAAATATCAAGTACGTGTTTTTGTGGTCCTTGGAGTCTCGCTATTGAAAACTAGCAAGGTAAAAAGGCTAGGTTAAAGGTGATATCGACCGTATTATATTTTTATACCGGACTAGTATCATAATAACATAACATCACGACTTATAATCCCTGAAGGTTTAGGCAGAGGTCTTTAGTCACGAGCGATAATATCTGTACACTTTTTTTTTTTTTGGCGAGTGGAAAATCATCAAGTAACGGGGTCCCGCTCTTGGTCAGAGCGAAAGGGAGTGTCAGACTTCAACTGACTAAAAACCACCCATGTTCCTTGTTAGCCCTTCATGTCGAGGCCGCGGTATCTCTTGCGAACAACCCGCAGCCCCGACGGGATATCTGTACACTTGGCAAACGATTGCAACTTTATGATATAATTATGGGTTCCAAATTAATAATTACAATACGTAACCTGAAAATTAAATCATTACTGTAGGCAAAAATCAACATCCGGTTAATCTTTTCCCAACTATGTTGGGGTCGGTCTTCAATCTAACCGGATGCAGCTGAATACCAGTATTTTACATGGACTATCTGCCTTCCACAACCCAGATAGTACTGGGTACTACAATACCACTAGGTAAGTCTGGTTGTCAGACTTTCGGGCCACCGACTACCTATTAGCGACTGACAAAGATCTACAAGATCTACAATCCCACTAAAAACAAAACTTGTAAAAAAAGCCAAGTCGCACAACTCAGTTCTTTCTACCGTAAAAAGTAGTGAGATCCATGTAATACCAAGTCAGTTAATTTATTCAGTCCCTACTTAAGGGACCTTCTATTTTAAGTTATTACGTCATAAGCTAACCTAACTACATCTTATAGTGCCCATTTCAATATTAAAAATATTTTGATGTTTTAAAAAAATAGATTGAATTGGCCATCGCATCGCATTTGCCAATATTAAATTCCACATTCTAATGGCTAATCGCCATCGCATTGGCCAATGTGATGCGGTGGCCAAGTCAATATATTTATTTAAAACATCAAATATTTCGAGAAAAGGATGGTACGGCCGTGCCGCTTTATTGCTCGACTTGGCGGGGCACTGCCGTGCACCCAGATTACAGCGGCAATTGCCCTCTATAACATGTACATGCGACTTAAAAAATGCGGATATTACTGTTACCAAGACATCTATTTTCGATACTTCGAGGATTACAGATTATGTAGGTATGTGTTTGGTGATACTTGGATAAACAATTGAATGCTATTTCGGAACAAACATCTGTATGGCTTTAAGTGTTTTTATATGCTACATATACCTATATGAGAAACCTAAAGTATTGTAGAGTTCATATCTAAGTTCAAAAGACACTAGCACATCAAATTTTGATCAAACTTGAACCCAGTTCTTTAGCGATAAAGTCAAAAATCTATTGACAGACTTTAATAGCTATAAATATTGGCATCCGTACCTACCTATACTTATTAATAAATAACAATCTAGAGGCAACTTAACCTTAACTTACAAAAACATTTTTGTACTATCTTAGCATAATTAGCATTTTACAATCGTCTGATAATTTCCAGTTGTTGTGTTCTGTTTTAACTGGATTGACAAGACCAGTCTAGACTCCGATCAAAATAACCCTCCTAAAGGTGACTTTAAGATATTTTGTTCTATTAAAAACTAGTATTTCGCCCGCGACTTCGTCCGCGTTTATTTTGAAAATATAATAAAGAATATGTTACTCGGTAAAGATGTAGCTTTCTAATGGCGAAAGAATTTTTAAAGTCAGTCGAGTAGTTTTTGAATTAAATTGTAATACAACAAAAAAATCTTTATAATTATTACTAGTTTAGATGATATGATATCACTGGATACTTTGTATAGTTTATTGGTTAGGATGAGAAAAATCCGTCGGCTCAAGTTTATATCCAACTATTTGCAAAATAAATCATAAGAAGAAAGAAAAAAAAACGAATTATAAGTTCCTACCACTTTGCCCGCGACTTTGTCCGCAAAAACTGCGACAGGTCGGCTTAGATGTATGATTTAAATATAATTGATAGCCCATAGCACCCACCAAGAATGTAGCTTTCTGCCATAAAAATAATATTCAGAATTGGATCATTCGTTCTGGAGATTACCTACCCCCACATACAAACTTTAAAAAAAAAAAAAAAATTCAACACTATAATATTTGTAAAGAAATATCCCATAGTCCATTCCCTGTCATTGAGAAGAGGTCAGAGTCCCAGCAGTGGGAACATTAATGGCTAGCATAGCATTAGGCAGCAGTGGGAGCATTATGCTTACAAAAATGTCGTTAAAAACTTGATTCTTATCAAATATTTTATATTTAAAAATATATCAGTTTTAAAATCGTCGCTAAACCAACAATGCTTGCAGGATAAAGTGGAAAAACCTAAAAATAACTCTATCTATGTATTTATTTATATGATTACATGTGAACACAGACTCCTCTGTTTGGTTACAGTTTACCTGTTACATTACACTGTTTTAAATAAAAACTCATTTACGTATCACTTAATTTTAGTAATTTAAACCACTTCACTTCATCACTACGTAACTTTAACACTAAACGCACGTTTTAAAGTAATCAGTTTAATTTTTTTTTTAGTTTAAGTCGTAAAAACCGGACCGCGGTACTTCGTCTCCGAAATCGTACTAAATACTAACATTACTAACAGTGTTTTCAATATGACACTGCTAAAATGCCAGATAATACATTTAGTATACACCCACTAGCAAATACCGTAACTCTACTAAACAATCCACTGGAAATTCAATCATATTTCCCACGTCACAAAGTTTACATCGCCTTTGTTTCCGAGTTCAACTTGCGTCATTCTCGAATCGGTACAAAAGATAAACACTGAAAAATGTAACAGCCAATCGATAATAAATTTTATACGCAATATATTAGAGTTTATATTTGTCCGCGGTAAGCACTTAGGAAAACGCTTCGAACATCTCCGGGGGCATGTAATCCGTGAGTGTGAAAGAGATGGAATATATCGACAAGGTCAGCCATAACACATAATAATATAAAGTTTGAGAATTATTTCTCACATATTAAAGACTGGTTTAATATAATATGTAAATTGTCTACATAAATTATTGTGAATTTTTCGATTCCCAATGTTTTTTGGTGCGGAACGAAAGAGCTGTTTTTTAAAATAACTTGTAGTGTATTTAAGTGTTTGTATATAACGTGATATTGCATAGTTTAGCGGCGACACGTTGCTCAAACACGTGGTTTCACGCTTGGAGAGAAACCATAGGATATTATTGAATCAGCTGTTTATTTACACGATATAATTAATTTCTCGTAATTAGCAGGCTATCGACTATGTTTTGTAGTGGGTGTCGTAAAAGGGTATTAGGTATTTACTTAATTATGTAAACAAAAACAACAACACAGAATTATCATGTTCCTAATTCAAGTGTTCATTGATTCATGAATCCGTTGCTTAGTTGTAGTATGTACACTGTTTCGTTGGTATAGTGGTTACAAGTGCGACTACTGAGTATGAGGTTTTGGGTTCAATTCCCTGGTCAGGCAGGTTTCTATCACGAATTTCTCAACAATAGCCACGAAGATCGTGACCGGTTGAAGACAATAGTCTCATTTTTTATAGGGCTAAGTTGTAACTGGAAGAAATGTGTTTCATATTAGGGACACCTCTGCAAGATCCTTCGGGGATTCCAGGCGTGATGAAGTATGTAACGATTCATTGTTTATTTTGTACTGTTGTTTTTTGGTTGTTACCTTTATTTAGCGGAGCAAAGAATAATGTTAATTTAAAATGACTAAGTTCTTGATTACATCACCGCTAATGACTTTGTCTTTGACCATGATATTTAAACTTTAATCGATATATGTGTATTGCCCTCACTACTTACTGAGTTATATCAAAAATACACAAAAAATACAAGTTATAAGGAGAGGGGGATTTCTACAAGTAATCACCATCGTTCTACTGCCATCATCCCAATTTATTTCGGCGAAGCAAGTCTTCTTCTTCCATACTTCTCTATTACTCATCATTTCAGCAGTCACCTCCTTTCTAAGGGTTCCGAAAACTACGAAACACTATTCTGCGTAAATTGTTTTACCGAAAACAATGCATCGAAGTCCTGATACTGCGACGTTATGTTTTACGCCTTTTTTATTCGATGTTTCTTAACACCGACAACCTTACATCGACTTTTGTTTCACCAACGTTTGTTTGTTCTATGTAACGTTACTTCGAAAATATTTAGCCAACACAATAATACCTTCTCACAGTCACACAGACAGACAGAATCTATTACTATTATAAAATAATGTGAAAGTTTGTGAAGACTGGAAGGTAATCCATTTTCATTTTTATTTGTATCTCTTTCACCCAAAATCGACTGGGCGGATGTGGATGGAATAGATCTATCATACACTACACAATCTAATAATAATCCAGGTTATAAACCATCTGGTTTTTAACCTTTTTATACTGGTAGGACGACTCCTGGACAGAGCCGTACGTATAAACTAGTATTACCTTTCCTATTAAGATAAAACAATGACTTTTATCTTCCTATCTGTAGAACAATGTAAGGTAAATAAGACCATGTTTTGCCAACACCGTACCTACATTTTATAGTCACCACGCTTCTTTAGTATTTTAAGTGTTTCTACCAAGTTTGAAGTAAAACCATAAAAATAATATAAAAGGATCTGATAGTATATTTTTTTGTCTTTCTAATTATGGTTAATGCCTAACCTGGTCATCATCATCTGTCTGGCTTTTCCAGACTGTGTTGGGGTCAAAATCAAAATATTTTATCTCACATATAGGCCTACATGGGCACTTGTAAAATTTCGAAAAGTAGGTGCACTCGGCCTTCAGTTTAACCGGATAATATCAGTACTTTACATGAAGCGACTGCCTATATGGGTATCTTATAATACTGGGTAATACTATACCCTTTGGTAAGACTATAGTTGTCAGACTTTCAGGTCATTGACCACCTGTAACGACTCGAAAAGATCTATATATTTATGGCAGCCGGGACCAACAGCTTAACGTGTTTTCCGACGCACGGAGGAAACTCGGTATGTAATGGGTGGTCACCCATCCACAGACCAACCTAGGCAAGCGCGACTTAACCTAAAGATTGACCTGAGTGGCAGTTATTATCAAGCTACGAGCTCCTCTAATGCCTAACCTGGTGTCAGAGTATTTATGCTGCTGCTGGCCTCTGACCTGGTTTTACATGCCGTCGAGAAATATCTCCCAGTCATGCTGGTTTTCTCACGATTTTTTCTATCGCCGAAGCAAGTGATAATTATACAATCAGAGGAAAATCAGAGGTGTTTGTCTTGGGTTCGAACTTCAGACCTATAACTTGGCAGGCCGACAGTCACACCACTAGGCTATTTGTCTTGTTTATGTGACTGCTGTCTTGGTCTGGAGATCGCAAACGTTAACGCTGAATTTGGGAACCTAGGTTCGTTTCCCTGCGTCAGAAATGTTGTTACTGTAGTTGACTTTACACCTGAAAACTGCCGATAATAGCCCGAAAAGAATGCGTACGAAAGTTGCTAAAGGATTTGTATACATGTCTACCTATACCTTCTCAAAATACACGCGTGATGATATATCACATTAATTACTAAGGTAAGCATTATGTACAATAATAATTGTACATAGAATTCAGAAGAATCTCAGTGCGTTGCATGTAATTACCGTACATTAGTTACACATTGAGAGCACAACAGCTGACAAATACAGGAAAATCATGTATTTTACTAACACACAACAATATCTGATGTTTACCGCATACCATGATTTGCGAGTTTATAAATAAATAATTGTTGTAGTGTGTTGCTTGATTATATTGTCACCTGCAGGGAAACAGCAGACATCTGTATTACAATACTGGCCTCGTAACAGCAAATGCTGTCATCAACATTAATATATGGTGGTAAATGTGGTGCTATTCCTCAAACAATGGGGCACTTAATATCGTGCCCTGCCTGTCCTGCTAGTTGTTTACTACAGGAACTGATGGACGCTGCCGAAAGCGCCAAACTAGTAGCTCAATTCTGGGCCAACACAATTTAGATTGCCATCGACACGCTAAGAAGAACATTAATATTACGAATTTACGTTTTTGTCAAAATTGACATCAAAAGACTTTAAGCTATACGTAGAATTATTTTTAATGTTTTTGGATCACTGGAATATTGTGAAATAGTAAAGAAAAGTACTTACAATAATTCGTGTGAAATTATTACTTATTTTCTCGAAACCGCTATTTCGCAAGACTGCATTTGCTGTTACGAGGGCAGAATAGTTCTACTTCTTTTGTTTGTATCGTTGTTACTTCCAAATTACAAGAAAAAATGGATGGATTGTGTTAGAAATTATATGAAAAAGGAAGGAGTAAAAATGATGCCATGACATCTGACACAGGAAAATGGAAGAAGAAAACGTGTCACGCCGACCTCAAATAGAATGCTAATGAATACACAGTTTGGGCCCCGTGGACACGTTTATTGCAGCAGCAGAGACGCTTTTCAGGTCATCAAGAGTACAGGTAAAAGGACACCTGGGATACTCCAGCAGGTGAGGCATACTTTGATCCGGAGCACCACATTCGCACTCGGTGTTGGAGGAACCAATAATGTCCGATTTTGCCAGATTATGTTCGCAGCGGCTTACTTGGATGCACAATCGATTCAGGGCTCTCCAAATAGGCCACTAATACGATAGTTGTGTAGAGGTTGGTTTTACATAGGTGTGCCCAGATCTCAGGGTAATTGGCAAGAATTTTCCGTATTACTAGTGGTCGCAAACGCGACTATTGAGCACGAGGTGCTAGGTTCAATTCACAAGTCGGGGAGTGTCTTAAAACGCATACGCCATTGCGAAGTCAATTCTTGTACATTACTCTCTGTAGGTGAGCAGTTAATAAGTACAAACAATAAAAACAAATAATGTCAGTGTAATGGAAGAATATATATTTTTGACGATATGCCAAAAATTTGTTTGACTGTACTGAGTTTGGTTTTCATCGAGTATTTACACATTCACTTCAAGTTCTATACAACGCCAAATCTTTGTTCTTGTTTCATTTCAGCTTTCAAGCTAGTTATCTTTTCACTGATCCACGTTCAAACAGTTTACGATAGTACATAAGTTGGTAAACAAAGGACTTACCTCTTCTTCTAAGGCGACAGGGAACTGCGCAGGAGTCAGCGGTTTGACAGCTACGTCTTCCAACGCAGTTTTCCGCCTGAAATGGAAGTAAACACGTTAATTGCATTAGATATGATAAGATAATAAACAGTACCTTTGTGCTCTTATATTTTAATGTTGTCCTGTAATAAATACTATTTCTAGGTCTTTGACAGTCGTTAAAGGTAGTCAGTGGCCCGAGTCTGACAACCAGTCTGATTATGAAGACTAACAGGGTGTATATTATGATATTATTAGTCTCAAAATGTAAAATTTAAATAAACTTTTAATAACATAGTAACCTTTGTGGAAACTCTATTTTCAAGCCGTTTGGGGTTGAAACTCTGGGGCCGTGGAGTCCGAGTGCTCATAGCCTGTTTAAGGAAATTTCAAAACGCTTAGTTGACACTTATCGTGACCCAAGGGCTGGCTTTTATCTTGGCCAGAGGCTAAGTGTTGCCATACAACGTGGCAATGCCGCCAGTCTTTTGGGCACATTACCGGCTGACAGCGTTGAGGAGCAGTTTTTTGATGCCCTTTTATAGTTTCTTGTTAGTTTATTTATTAGTTTTTAATTAATGTATATATTTAGTTAACTCGACATTAAATAAACGTCCTTTTAATAAAAAAAAATAATAATAAAAAAAACCAGTGTATTATGGAATAAAAAAGATATTAAATGTCCCTTCATCCGTAATTATATCTCTCCAAACCGTAGATTTAATAAATTATATTTATATGCTCCTAACGAAGCTCTACGTCTCTATTGAACGAATAACGATTCATTTGTTTGCTGCTCATCGGTAAGAAACCCAGCAAAAATCCCGACACCACCATTATCTGCTACACAGCGTTTTTTGCTCATCAAATCGGGGCCAACGATCTTAAGGCAAAGGTGAATGTACCAAATATTATGAGTTTTTTGCTGCCTCAACTCGATGTTCACGGCCTCGGGCGATACGCGTGCGAGTCACTTGATACCTTCGAGTCTTGGCATGCTCTGGTAGCGGTACTACAAACATATTACACCGCCATCTATGATACAAATGGGGTACTATAATTAATATTCTAAATCGCACTTTTAAAGTTCTCAGAAAACCCCAACATCAACAGTCAGGCAGTAGCCTACCTATTAAGACCTATACCCTGTTCTTCATACCCCTAAACTTTAATCAACAGAACTTATTTCATTTGTTATCTTCACAGTCGTTGTTTGACGAATGCCGAGCTTCCTCCGTGGCTCGGAAAGCACGTGAAGTCCTTAGTCGCTTGTTATCAGTCGTTACAGGTAATCAGTGTCATGAAAATCTGACAACCACTCTTACCAAGGGGTATAGTATTACCCGGTACTCGGTTGTGGAGGTCAGATAGGCAGTCGCTCCACATAAAATACTGGTATTCAGCTGCATCCGGTTGGACTGAAAGTCGACCCGAACATAGATTTACAGATGATGATACACGCAGACGTTATGGTAAGACGCGTGTCGCTAGAACGTGTAGGTCGTGGCGTGGTCAGAATACCTGCGGCTACTCATGTAATTATTTTAAACTCCGAAAGGCGTTTTTACTTTTCATTGATTTATATATTTAATAACCGCCGCCATATGGTTTCAGCTGGCACAGAACTGATTCATTGAATACCGTGGGTGTCGTAAATTCAATCGGATACAAGACGGGACTTAGAAGAAATGAGCACTAGTAGTTCAACAGTTTGAAGAATTGAATGAAAACAGTTCGTAGAAATATTGTAGAATATTTTCTTTGCTGCGGAATTGATTATTTGGATACTCGTAATTTTTAGATGTGGGTAGAAATTACAGAGCGAAAACTGCATAGATAAATATCTGAATAGAGAAACAGTGATAGTATAGTGGTGTGACGGTCGGAATGCCAAGTCATAGGTTTGGAGTTCGAACCCAAGACACGCCTCTGATTTTTGTGCGTGTTGTACAATTATCCATGAGTCCAAAGTCGAGTCCATGGGATGCATTAAAATACTGACACCAGTTTAGGCACTTTATGTGGTGTCAGAATTTTCAATGGCGTCAAAAAAGAAGATGTCTAGAATGTACTAATTCATTTCGCTTTTCTAACGCCTTTTTTTTTGGTGTGTAGGAAATCATCAAATGACTCCTCCCGCTCTGGGCAGAGTGTCAGACTTCTACTGACTATAAACTACCCATGTTCCTTCTTAGCCCTTTGTGTCGAGGCCGCGGTGTCTCTTTCGAACAAACCTCTACCCCGACCAACAAGTTTACGGTTGTGAAATGGCCGCTATACTTTACTTCATAACCAAAGCTCTTGATACGAAACTGCTTGCCTTTATAAACACTTCCCAACTGATTGAAAATTATTTCTATCACCCAGTTTATCTTCCCATTACACACATAAAGTGACCCCAGATTACAGCAAATCGTCTTTGATTCGACCCCAACCTCACACGTCTGCTGTCCCTCTAATGCGTAAGAGGGGTGAAGATAAATAGAGCCATCAAGTGACAACAGTTAAAGGTTCGAGATGGCTCGAATTGGGGCCACCGGATAATAAATATGAATCGCCTTGTGGACACGCATGGTATGGTTCTAGAAGTGGCAGACGTTAGCAAGGAGGGAAAAAAAAGACAGACAAACAAATCATCATCCGCTTAGGCTTTTCTCAACTATGTTGGGGTCGGCTTCCAGTCTAACCGGATGCACCTGAGTACTAGTATTTTACATAGAGCGACTGCCTATCTGACCTCCACATCCCAGTTATTCTACTTACTACAGTTATTACTTGTGACATGTGCTAAATAAATATGTTTTCTTTCTTTTCTTTATTACTGGGTAATACGACAGCCTTTGGTAAGACTGGATGTCAAGACTTTCAATTCACTGACTACCTGCAACGGCTGCCAAAGTTCTTTATAATATGGCATCGGGGACTAACGGGTTAACGTGCTTTCCGAGGCACGGAGAAAACTCGGTATGTAACGAGTGGGCACCCATCCACGTACTAACCTAGGCAAGCACGGCTTAACCCGAAGTTCGACCCGGGAAGCAAGAAGGAAAGGCAAAGAGGGAAATACAGAATAATAAAATTATCTATGATAAAATTCCCAACACACATCAAATGTGGTCTCGATCTCCGCATAATCTGTATTAATAATAATCGATCGAGTATTTCCTGTGACTCACATTGTGACGAGATACAATATTGTATACGAATACAGAATCGATTTAAAATTGTAATTTGTTATAAGAAACTTTATGAGTCAACAACCCCTTTATCCTACCAAATCTTTAGGTGAACAGCATGGCTAAAGACCGTTTTAGTAACGAATCACTTTATACTTTACCTCACTGATGCCCGCGGCTTCGTCCGCGTGGATGTCGGTCCAATTATACTAAAACCTTCCTCGAGAACCACTGTATCCATTGGTGAAAACAGCGTGAAAATTAGTGCAGTAGTTATTGAGTTTATCGCAAACAGACAGACAGACGCGGTGGAAGACTTTATTTTATATGTAGTGATGATAATGAACAGCTAGCAGTGGACACTAAAAGGCTAACATACCTAACAACAAAACATCACAGTTTAGAATCTGTAAATTGGAATATGGGTGTATGACCGTAGACGAGGCAAAATGAATATAATTATTGTAATGATTGAAGTAAGTGTCGTTCTGTTGATTCTAATCATGGAAAAATGGCAGTAGTTTATTTTATTACAGTATGTATGTCATTATCAACTCAGCCTTTTCGGAGTCGGACCCAGTCTAACTGGATGCAGCTGAATACCAATATTTCACGCGAAGGGACTGCCTGCACAACCCAGAAAGTACGGGGTAACACGATACCTCTCGGTAAGACCGGTTGTCAGACTTTCGGGTCACTGACTACCAGTAACGACAGCCAAAGATGTACTAATGACAGCCGGGAGCAACTGCTAAACGTGCTTCTACATGAATGTATTTTTGTGTGTATGAAAAACATTTCAGCTTCTGTCTCTCTCTTACAATTTGGCGATCACTTCCAGTCATGTGACATCTGTGTAAAGGGTGGTTAGGGCATCCTTTGTCAGTTTAATGTGCCCTTTACTCCCGCAGTATAGTATATTATGTGTATTGTGTAGCACACATCACCATTGCTTTTCTGATCAAGAATCGATCTTTGTACGCGGCTATCTATCAAGACATTTCTTTATTGTGTGGTTAATGCCTAACCTGGTTGTCCAGCCTCTAAGCACGAAACCCGTAGTTTCGGCCAAAGATACGGGCGTTTCCTAATCTGTATCACTTACGAACTTAGATTTGGTTAGGTACCCGAACTCAAAAAAGAACGTAAACACGATTGGACAGTTGTCCATACTCCGGGTGTGTTTTCAAACTCATGAATCCGAATATTATAGGGAGTAGGGTTCATTTCAAAGTTACTTAGTTCTTTCGAATGGGTCCGTATTTTCGTTTACGGACTTAGAGAGTTTTTATACCGCCCATGAGCCTCTGAATTGTTACCAAACCGTCGAAAAATATCTCTCAGACATGCTGTTTGTTTGTGCTGCGGGTTGTTCGCAAGAGATACCGCGGCCTCGACATGAAGGGCCAAGAAGGAACATGGGTGGTTTTTAGTCAGTAGAAGTCTGACACTCCCTTTCGCTCTGGCCCAAGAGCGGGAGGGGTTATTCGATGATTTCCTACCCCCCCAAAAAAAAAAGACATGCTGTTTTCCTCCACCGAAGCAAGTGATAATTATACATTACGCACGTCAATCCGAAAAGTCAGAGAAGCGTGTCTTGTGTTCGAACTCGGGACCTATGTCTTGGTAGTCCGACGGACACAATCACAACACTAGACTAGCCCTGGTAGCAAAATTTATCTGGTCACACCGAGCACTCCTACGTAACTAAGCTTTATCCCCATATATTCTACAGACGGGCTATGATAGTTCAATTTTCAACGATATTAATAAAACTAAGAAGTGTTTATCCTCACATACATCATTGAAATCTTCCATTTTCCACTTAAGAGTCTGCCTGTTGTGTTATATCTTAAGATTCTAAATCCAATATGAAACAAGCAATTCTTCAAAGTCTACATTACATTTTACAGTCTGGTGCTACGTTAAATATTATTTTATCTAAATAATCTTCATGCAAAGACGTGGTACATTGACGAACTTAATGCCACAAGGCATTCCCTGCCAGTCAACCTTAGGGTCAAATAGGACAGCACTGTGGTAGAATACAAAAATAAATAAATCAGGAGAATACAGTCATCAGAGAATAAATCATTTTATTTGAAAAGGTGTGGGCATATATGTTTGTATCATGTCTCTGCCATGAATAGTACAAGCATCTTCTCTACAAGATGGCGTGGGCCGTAATCCACCACTCGGCGGCTCAGTGCGAATGTGTGGCTTTCTCAACATGTCTTCAATTTATTTTTGTTCCAGTACACGTGGATTTCCTCACGATAAAAGAGTAAGCAAGGAGTTTCTTGCTGGTTATTCTCTATAGGAAACAATAAACCCGAACCGTGCCACTTTTGTCGACGTTTAATATTGTTCCCGCTATGCGAAATAAAAGATTTCATTTTTACTTTGATATTTACTTTGATTGGGGGGTGTAAAGTTGCTCACGTCCGTAGGATTTACCATCTTTCCAAGACCCACCCTACACGTGCCCCCCGGGTGGTGCTAAACGAGCAACAACGCCGAGAAACAGGCGGCGGTTAAGTAACCTGTCACACACATGGCAACCACAGGCCATGAGGAACTAAATCCCCTCAGAAATTGTGTCAATAGTACCGTGGGAAAGTACTATTCGGACTTCTCCCACGCCTTAAATATGAGAATGTCGGAAAATAATGAATGTGATATGTCGTGCGCCCCGGCTAACCCCCGGCGCCTTCCAGTACCCGGGCTGGAAGGTGTTAAATTGACTACCGAAGACTCCACGAGGGTGGATACCCAGGCCTCCGTGACAGTGATTGCTACTGGTCAAAATAAGAAATATGTGCAGCAAGCCTTCCACCCAGGTCTCTTTAATAGACCAAGGAGTGCATCTACTGGAAGTTAGTTCAGCCCACAACCAACAAGGAAAAAGCTCCCCAAGACCGTCAACCAGAAATTAACACAAAACCTGTTGAATTACCCGATTGGCAGAGAGTACCAGTCAGTAGAAACCCCAATAAAAAAAGAAAGTTCTCAAACTCACAGTCTCCCGAATATGTTAATGTGTCAAATAGATTTGATTACCTATAAATGCTGATACACAAGAAGCAGACAAGCCTAAGGAAAAAAAGCCTTACAAACCACCCCCTATTATCTTTTATGGCATTGAGGATGTAAAGAAACTTACTGAATTCTTAGTGACAGTAGCTGCTAGGGAAACATTTAAATATAAGATTGTGAACAAAAACCAAATGAGAATTATAAGTGAAGATGTAGATGTCTACAAAAAGCTTATATCAGCTATTAGAGAGAAAGGACTAATCGGCCATACCTTTAATAGAAAAGAAGACAGAAACTGCAGGCTGGTAGTTAAGAATTTACACCATACAACTCCTCACCAAGATATAAAAGACGCTTTTGAAGAAACCGGAAATGTCGTAATTGGGGAAATTATCAATGCCAGATTTGGGCCAGATAAAAAGCCCACTTCCACATTCTTTGTAAATCTTCAATCAGGACCTAATAAAAAATCCGACAAGCAAATAAGATATATCTATCACCAGTCTGTCAAAAAAAAAAAGAAACACCATGATTGTCCAATGTCAAAGATGTCAACAGTATGGTCACACCAAAAATTATTGTATGAGGCCGGCTCGTTGTCTTAAATGTGCAGAATCGCATCTGACTAAAAGCTGCCCCAAGGTTGATCGCTCTACACCAGCTACATGTGCTCTCTGCCATGGTCCTCATCCTTCTAATTATAAAGGATGTGAGATCTTCAAAGAGATACTGGCTGGAAAAACACAGAAGCGTACATACCTAAGAAGGGAAAGAAATCCATCTGCATTTCCCACCACTGAACACAACAAAGGATCAGATCAGAACACAAACCATAGCCTCAACAATACTCAAACATCAAAAAAGTATACTGAAGTCCTCAAAAACAAACAGCCAGATCAATCTTACAACCCACAAAATAAACAAGAAACTTATCAACAATTACCAAATACAAGAATAGAGGAAATATTCATAAAACAATCTCAAAAAATAGACATTATCTTACAACAAATGAGCAACATGTTGGGGCTCTTGACAACACTGGTCAATAAACTGTCCTTGAACTAAACAAACTAAAAATAGCCACTTGAAACGCAAATGGCCTAACTCCCAACAAAATTGAGGTTGAAATGCTGTTAAAGATGCATGACCTAGACATATTACTCATATCTGAGACCCATTTCACTAACAATAGTCAAATAAATATAAGAAATTACAACATTTACATGACGAACCATCCTGATGGAACTGCACACGGAGGTGCTGGTATCTTAATTAGATCCTCAATAGAACATCATGAGCTCGTTCAGTTCCAAACAGACCATATCCAAGCTGCCACAGTAAATATCCGAGATAGAAACGGCCACTTCAATATCTTATCAGCATATTGCCCCCCTAAACACAGAATAACAGAGGAACAGTTCACTGCATACATCAAAAGCCTAGGACCCCGTTTTGTGGCTGGAGGAGACTGGAACTCTAAGCATCTGCACTGGGGCTCGAGACTTATTACGACGCGAGGCAGGGAACTTAAAAAATGTGTTGATAAAAACCACCTTACAACAATAGCTACACCTGAGCCTACCCACTGGCCGACTGACCCAAACAAATTGCCCGATGTCTTGGACTTTTTCTTAATGAAAGGACTATCTAGACTCTTTTACCAAATTGACTCTTGCCTAGATGGAACCTCAAACCACATCCCTGTTACACTAACAATCAGTGCCAATGTATTGAAGAACCAGAGAAAACCTAGACTGTATAATAATCAGATTAACTGGAATCTTTTTCGTTGCCTTGTTGAGGATTCCTTACAGTTACGAGTTTCCTTAAAGAACGAGGACGAAATCGATGATGCAGTCTTAGCATTCACAGTCGCGGTCCAGAAGGCTTGCTGGAATAGCA
The DNA here is from genome assembly GCA_949774965.1 of Diarsia brunnea. NCBI lineage: Eukaryota > Metazoa > Arthropoda > Insecta > Lepidoptera > Noctuidae > Diarsia > Diarsia brunnea. Next base: position 14,279,870 of record OX459020.1, on the reverse strand, counting down.
CAGAAGTGGTAAATCGTAGGAATGTAAGGCAGGCTTATGTACCACAAGAAATTAAAGAAATGATTCTGGAGAAAAGAAGACTGCGCAGAGTCTGGCACTCTAGCCGGCATCCCTATGATAAAAGGTTGTTAAACAATTACAGTAAACTTCTGAAACAAACTATAAAAGAAGCAGAGAATGCCACAGTTGAGGCAAAGCTATTATCGCTTACTGCTACTGCAAACTCTGACTACTCCCTCTGGAAGGCATGTAAAAGTATGAACCAGCCAATAAACCCAAAGCCACCGCTACGACTAGAAAGAAACAAGTGGGCCAGATCGAAACAGGAAAAGTTGAATGCTTTCGCTGATCACCTTGCCAAAGTATTTGTTCCCAACGAAGCCAATCCTGGCTCTAACGAAGCTGACATAGACGACGTTCTTCAACAAGACCTACAACTTGATTTGCCTTTAAAAGTAGTGACATCAGGAGAGGTGACTAGAACCATCCGTCAATTAGACAATAAGAAAGTCCCAGGATTTGACCTCATAGACAAAAAGATCCTGTCAGAATTGCCACGAAAAGCAATAGTGTATTATCTGCTCATAGCCAGAAGGACTGATTGCAAGATATAATAGTAACAAAAAAAAAAAAAAACAACTTTGATATTTTCCGTCATCGTACCTTTTGAGAACTGTACCACAGTCACTCCTCTCAAACTCGTACAAAGTGAAGTTATGCTTTCCTGCATTGTCCTACTACAGTATAGAATACCTCCTCGTCTGCTTGTACGAGTCAGTGCTTTGGGCAAGAGGCATTTAACATGATGGCTAAGTATAGATATCTGTTTGTTTGTGCCAATCACTGATATAGATAGACCTAGATAACGCAAGAGCAACTACTACGCGTCCCTAGCTTACGTACAAAAATCGTAAGTGGCCACTTTCGCGCTCAGTCTGCATCGGTGTATAGCGCTAGTCGGACGTCAGCGCTGGTGCAAAGCGGGGGTTGGGGCGAAGGAGGCGCCGTACGCGGCAGCGTCTTTGAATCGATTTGTTTTTTTCCACACTAATTGTGCTTGTGACGTCACAACAGGTAGTCAAAAAATGGCACGCTTGGTTTTCATCCAGATTGTGATACTTGCGTTATCTAGGTCTATCTATATCTGTGGTGCCAAACTTCATGATTCTGTGTCAGGCTCATTCTGGTTTTACCGCGATAATATCAATGTTATCCCATCATCATCTGTATTTTCAACTTTTTCTCAACGATGTTGGGGTCGGCTTCCAGTCTAACCGGATGCAGCGTTTACCTGACCGCCTCAACCCAGTTTGAACTGGGTATAATAATACCTTTTGGTAGGTCTGGTTGTCTACGGAAAACCAGCGTCGGACACTAGCTGCTCGGCAGTTTATTGAATTGTTCCTATTTGACGCAGCCGCATACAATATTATCTCTTCATTTCTGTTTAGATTTAAGTTTTTTATTTTATTTTTTGTTGTGTAGCATTGTGTGAAATATATATATTTTCTTTCTTTTTTACTGCCTACTTTATCAGGCACATACGAACGACAAAAATATAAGTATCACAAGGTATCGATTCTGAAAGCATTGTCACATATACCCATATATTTTTTACGTAGTTGCTCCATTGATCTATAAATAGCCACCATTGACTCGTTTTCCACGATATCTATATAGGTGCCTATTACCCGTAATGGTTTCTATTGTCATGCCAATGAATGAAACCTAAAAATATACTCAATGACACCTTTGGGTCGCTTTGAGCATAAATAAATAATTGACTTCACCAAAATTAACACATTTACATTTTGTTAATAGGGCTAAAAATAAATAAGTGAACTAATAGAAGACAATATAAAGAACATTATAGTTCAAAAAGTATTTACAAGGCAGATGTGTGTGACAACGCCCTTGAAAGACATACACTGACTTTATTGGTGAGGTTCTTCAGAAAGGACAGGTGCGTAGTAAACACAACCGGCGTGCGTGTATGACCAGCAGCGCTATTGTGTATCTTTTCAAATGTCAGTGGCTATCATAGTGTTCATCGATTAATTGTCAAATGGTTTCATTTTCTACCAAACCACAACCATTTGACAGTTAATCGATGGACACTAAGATAGCCACTGACATTTAAAAAGATACGCAATAGCCCTGCAGATGTATGAATGTATACGAGGCAAAAGGAGTATAAGATTGTGACAGTTAGCGTTCTGTAGTTTCTGCCTACCTCTATGGGGAAAGGGCGTAAGTTTATGTGTAGTTAAAAAAAACTTACATCATTCAGAACCCTTTATCTTGTCTATATCATGGGAATGCATACAAAATAACTAGTCCACCATGTTTAGGTATTCGCATGTCTTAGAACCAAAAAAATCGAAGACATTTGACATCTACCAACCCACACTGGGCCTGATGAAGGATATATTATTATACAGGGTGTAAATCAACCCATCACACAGCCGTTAACCAAGCATTCTGTACATCAAACTAAGTACCCCTACGCAAAAATTTTAGCTGGGAAATGACTTTTTTGGGGTCAAAAATCACATTTTACGGTAAAACTCAATGTAGCACTTTTAAAAATTTGTGCTAGTAGATGCTCTGAATAGTAAACGGGTCATGGAGGTAATCTATGTAAAGTTATAACCTGAAAAACTAGTACATATTTACAAAAACAGCTGTGAACAATTTGGAACTTTGACCCCCAATATCTCCGTAACTAGGAGGTTCCCAGATATGGTCTAGAACAAAAAAATTATCGCAGTGGTGGGGAGAACAACTGCCCTTCGTTTGCGTTAGGGGTACTTTTACATCCTTTATATAGGGTTATTTATTTATTTATTTAAACTTCATGCACAAACGTGGTACATAGGCGGACTTAATGCCACAAGGCATTCTCTACCAGTCAACCTTAGGGTCAAATAGGACAGCACTGTGGTAGAGTACAAATATAAATAAATTAGGAGAATACTATTTTGTTAACACAAATCAATATACCTACATAAATGGTACATACTAATAAATATATATTAAGATGGAATTAAATAAACTAATATATATTATAAGGGTAGGGTATTATTATTATTAGGGTTCCAAATTTTTCACAGCTGTTTTCGTAAATACTAGTATTTCAGGTTTTAACTTTACTTAAATTACCTCCATGACCCGTTTACTATTCAAAGCATCCACTAGCACAATGTTTTAAGAGTGCTACTTTGAGTTTTACCGTAAAATGTGATTTTTTGACCCAAAAAAAAAAGTACTTTCCCAGCAAAAATTTTTGCGTAGGGGTACTTAGTTTGATGTACAGAATACTTGGTTGTCGGATGCGTGAAGGGTTCGTTTACACCCTGTATATACAGTATAATAATCTATACAATAGGCATGTGGTGTTAGCCTGTAAGTAATTGTTGCGCTCATAAATGTATATTGTGTACTTTTAAACGAAAGGTAAAGGACAACGTTGCCCCACACTAGGAATTTCTCCTGTATCGTGGGTGCGTTCACAAACATTTAAACTCACATACACAAACACACCCAGATCCGAAACAATTATTTGTAGGCCATACAAATATTTGTTCCGTGCGGGAATCGAACCCGTGACACTCACCGCAGCAGTCCAATCGCTCAGCCACTGCGCCAACCGTGCCGTCTAACATCTTAACCGTGGCATCTGAACCCTTACCTCAACAAGATGATCTTAAAGACAGGTCCGACCAGACCCTTGATGATAGCAGAGGCGTTGAGGTGACACCTCCCGTGGAGAACGATGCCGTTGACCTGAAACAAAGGGATGATCAGTGTATGATGTGACGTCAATAGAATAAAGTATATTCCAGAGTTGATAGAAGTGGCTAGCCTGATGAAGACTCTTTTCACAGCTTGAGAATTAAAACTAGGTTCAGAATCAGCACTTTGAACATCAAACTCACATTAGAGACGAACCACTGAACATTGAAAAGAAAATAATAACTGTTGTAAACATTGTAGTAATAATAAGTTTACGAATCAATAGAAAGAAAACAGTTGGGTCAAAGAATTTATCTTTGACCTAACTGTGAGCCACAAACTAAACATCGCTTGTATCTTGTGGCTCGGAAAATAATTGAGAGATAATATAATTTTCTCTTCATAAGAACTACGTATTTTCCCGTCAAGGCTGCGGGTTGTTCGAAAGAGATACCGCGGCCTCGACACAACACGACTCGACACGACAGAAGGAACATGGGTGGTTTTTAATCAGTAGAAGTCTGACACTCCCTACGGCTCTGCCCAGAGCGGGAGGAGTCATTAGATGATTTCCCACCCTTCAAAAAAAGGCCTAGGTATTTTGACTCTCTTTGTATTATGTGGGTCATTAGATAATCCCTACCCACGACTTCCTCTAGTCATCAATCAAGAACTCAAGATTCCGCAAAAAGATCATTTAACTATCCACAAAGATTTTTCTCTGGAAATTATTTCATATAACTTTGTAACTTCGAAAGTATGATAATGGACGGACTATGGAAACCTCATCATCTGCCTGCCCTTGTCCCAGTCTATTTGGACTGCGTTATGATAATAATATACTTTAGTCTTCTGACATCACCATTAAACCATACATCCATCTTCTCCATTCCCTTGAACAAGTGCTATGAATATCTACTTTGACAAATTACCGGTGTACATTCTGGGCAAAACATCATAGGCTAACCATAATAGAATCTAACGCAGTAATTTCCATGCACATTTGTGTTTAGCTACCTACCAACAGCTCTCTCCTGAAGCACTTATACTTTGACACTTCCCGTTGGCAACAAACTCATTACAACGTGACAACTCGTCAAACAGTCACGTGACGAATAAAATGTGATTCCCATACATAACATTTACATACTCATACACTTTACATGGCAGGAAGTTTACATTGCAAACGAGAACGACATTTTAGTATTATTTGAATACATTACAATATTAACACTTCCATTTTGTAATGGAGAGCGCAGATTGTCAGTTGTTTCAGAATATTTACATAGAAATTATTGCTATTGTAATATTTGTAGGCGCAAAACTATTAAGGTCTGTTGAACATAAACAAACTCACTAACCCAAACTAACATTGAATGAAATTCATAACTTCTGCATGCATCCTACGTTAGTGAAACATAAGCCCCAACAATAGTTCCACCAATTAAAAGATTTTTTTGAGATCGGGTCAGTAGTTAATGAAATTACCTCTTACATCCCAACTTACAAACTTTACCTCATTATAATATTATAGTAAAATGTCTATCCTAAGTTTTTGACGAACGATGAACGTGAAGTCGTTATCACAATGTTCAAAGTTACTTTTTGTTGCAATACAAACATGCAATATAAACGTAGCGCCTACACAAACCTATAATAGCAATAACACTTAAAACGTAACATTGCTATTACCAAATTGTTAGGCGTGTTATTGTCAGAATTATTTAATAAATGTTCATCCTCCAGCTAATCTGATTATGTTTTAGTAGTTTCAGCCTTAGACTTTATTCAAAATTGTACATTTATTCACTAATGAAATACTTCAAGCCGAAACCTATTCCAATTTTGGCAGACTAGGTAAAATGTACAATTTACTTCGCAAAATTCCATAGAATATTTTCATGATTTTATTTATTTGATAGTCCTTTACGATAAGATTTCCGCATTGTCTGTGTGTTCCGTCTTCTGAACCGTGAGATTGAGCAAACGATGTTTACAGGGGAACCCTTTTTATTGTGTGTGTTAAAACGATTCAGAACCTTTATACTTGTATAATGTGAAAGAAGTCGTGTGATCAGGTCCATGGAGAACCTTTAACCCATCTGGCCCATTATATCATCGAAGTGGAACTATCTGATGGAACGACGCTCACTTGGACGTATTTCTACATCGTTCTCATTTTATTATATGTATAATCTCAATTTAGAAATTTTCTAATCTCAGTGTATTATTTATACCTTGAAAATAATAGGGATGTTTCCTGACTAAAAAAAATATGATTCTAATTAGTGCGTCTGTTAGATTATCAAAAAATATTGGATGGTACGTATTTTTTGTTATATCAAATCAATAAAAATTGAAGAAGATAAAACGCGTCAAAGATTTGAGTGGGGGCTTGAGACGTCACTCGCCGGTAAAAATTGTCAAAATAATGTACAATATGACGTCACACGAGTTTTCTAAGCACTGTATCGTCTTCATTGTTTGTTTACGTGCAAAAAGAAAAAATATGTTTCCAATATTTTTTGTAAATCTATCTAACGGCCTAATTAGTTTTTTTTGTCAACAACCCTATTCATCAGATAGATTTCCAAAAAAATATTGTGCCGTCATATTTACACACACATACAAACATAGTGAAGAACACATACATGAAGGATACACACTACCACCGCCAGATGTGTGTGATGTCACAGACATTAGTGGAGGAAAATATCGTGAGGAGAAACCTGGATGTTCATCAACCAGGCTTGAGCAAGCGTGGGGTCCAATGCTAATGATGCCTTGTCTGTTTATATAAATACTAGCTGTTGCCAGCGGCTTCACCCGCTACTAGGTACTCGAAAATTATCTCACTGGAAGATAAAATCGGGATAAAAACCATCCTATAATCCAGGTTATAAACTATCTGTGTACCAAATTTTTATCCAAATCCATTCAGTAGTTTTTGCGTGAAAGAGTAACAAACATACACACTCACAAACTTTCGCCTTTATAATAATTAGTGTGAAGTGTGATATTATAGGATTTATAACGTTAGTAGGATTCTATTCGTGTGTTTGTTCTTAAGAGTAATTTGAAGGAGTATCTTATCTGACCCAATGTCATTGACCTCGACCTCACGGCCTTTCTGCCAAACTCAGCAGAAACAACTCAACACAATCGGAGCTGAACTACCGTGACCGAGTTGGGAACACTTTCGGTTCGCGTGCTTCTATCGAGGTAATGTTTCAATCGCAACAGGCGTTACTTTGGAATAGTTTCCATCTTGTGTGGTGGAGGCTGCGGGATTGCTGATGAGCGGGGCGTGGGCGATTGTGAGGAATTTATGGAGGAGAGCTATAGAAATGAATTTTGTGAAATATTAAATAATAGAGTAGGATTAGAGGAAAACCAATGAAACGATGGAGGAACTGTTTAATAGGATTTTCAAAAATATATTGAAACTGCTGTTCACTAACTGATGCAATCAAATATTTCATTGTTATACTATACTCATCGTCCAGGTCAGCGCCTACGGTGGCCGGAAGCCATCACATGGCCTCCGACGCCCGGAGCGTCTCCCATGGTGGCTGGGACGAGAGGTTCTCTCCCTATCACGTTCCGCCACCTCCTTCGCTAGCATCACTGCTTCGGAGAATCCATTCCCTCTCGCCCCGGACCATTGCTTGCACCAGGGCCGGGCGCGAGAGGTCGCCGCCGCCGATCACCACTACGAGAATACGTTGGGGCTCCGCCCAAGCGGGACAGACCTTCACGGTGTGCTCCACCGTGTCCTCCGGTCGATCCTTGCAATGGTAGCATCATGGCATTTCCTCCCACCTCATTCGGTGCAGGTACCTCCCGAAACAACTGTGTCCGGTGAGGACCTGCGTCAGACGGAAGGTGAGGGTTTCGTGGCGCCTCTCAGGCCATTCCTCACAGAGGGGACATAGTGGCCCTACTTAAACCTTAATCATTAACTGATATTTTTTTCTCATTTCAGTAAAACTTTTACGCCTGTCTCGTTGAAAGCGCTACTGAGCATGAAGTCCTGGCTTCGATTCCCGCGTCGGTCAAAATGTTATTGGGTTTTTCCAACCGGAATATCTCAGTAGCAGTCACGGAGTCTGGAATTGTGCCCGTTTGATGGCAATAGGCTCGCCACATATTACATAACTCGTGACAGGTGGATGTAATATCGGTTCCTTCGGGTCTTGCGCCTAAAATCCTATCCTGTATTTAATTTCTCTCCCCGCCCCGCTACCATCTCCGCTCGTCTCAACCCCTACCATAAGCTGGCTCGCTGCCAGTACCGCACAAACAACACACAAGCCGCTAATTTATGCAAATATATCAACAGCCGTGTTTCCCGCGTACTTCATCATGATTCGCCTTCTAATTGTTCACTCGGTGAAATGAATTTACTAATATTCTTTACTGGTGTTGTTTATGATGCGTTGGTGACAACTTCTGTTGTTTCAAAGGCTCGCCTTCTATTAAATTAATGGAGCATAAACATATTTGGTGAATTTTGATTTTATCGTATTACCGATCAACGGTGAACCATCATGCTTTCTGTAGACAATTAGATCGTTTAAAGGTAATTCTATATACCGTACGGCAATCGTATAATTAGGACTATATCTGCGTAATCTTTCGAGGATTAGAGGCGTGATAGAATATCGAGGATACGTCACTTTCATTAATGGGCGTAAGGAAGATGAGACACGATCTTCCTGAGGTGGAATAGAGGCACTTGTTCTACACGCACATAGCTTTGTTAGTTACGCACATATTGGAGGTCAGTCTATCAAATTTATCAAACGTTTTTCTCTTATATACATAATGTAAATGACATAAGTTTAATTTACACACCTCCATAACCTTTGTACTAGTCAGTGCATCCATCAAAACAGTGTTTTGAGTGTGTAAATATGTTCATCCATACCAAAAAAAATCGTTTCTTTTTTTTTTGCGTACAGTTACTTCGTTTGTGTGCGTCGTTGACGGCTTTGTGAGAGTTTGTCTGTCTGTCAGTCAACGTTTTGTGTGCGGTATTTTGAGCGTTACCGAAAACGTGATCTATTATACAAAAAATAGGCGTTTCCGTAAAGTTATGTTGTACATAACGCTTGGCTGACAACTTCGTAAAAGGTCTGTCAACATCCCGTATTATTCCTATATATATTTCATAGTACAAAGATACACATCAAAATATCTATCAGCTGGCGAAACTATCGATATCTGTAGGCTTTTACTGTATCTATTGTGGGCATTATAACAGACAGCATCGCATCTGGACACGGCCTGGAATGCGAGGTAATCGTATTGATCTGGTGTATAAATATTATGGCGGTGAGCGATCGGACGTGAATCGGTGGGGGCAAAGAATCTATCTGCAAGCTGAAAAGCATTAAAGATAAGGAGAGACGCTTAATCCGGTGAAAGACATTACCTTGAGGTACCTAATCTTTATTTTAGAAACTTTCAAAGGCGCGAGATAAGCAAAATCACGTCGTGATAATTATGCAATATCATGCATGTAGAGGAATATAGCCGACTCTTTTCACAGAATAGACTCAGAGTAGAGAGACCTGTATCCCAGCCTTGAAAACGTTACAGGCTGATAAAAACTACATTTTTATACTGTATAGGCTTGCGTTATGCTTTATCTTGCCTGATTTCATTCTTCAAGCGAAGATGGGACCTCGAGTACAATACGATTGTCTAGAATAAACTGATTCACCTGAACTCTGAATGAATACAGATTATAATGATCTGGGAACAGAAAATCATGAAGATTGTGTAAATCTTTGCAGCTTGAGAACAAAGTTGACAAGACAAACTATAAAACTCATTGAACATCGTCTTCAAAATCATATTTTACCCATAAATCAATGAATCCTTCACAAAACCCCAATTTAACACAACTTTTCCGATCAACCCATCACCAAACCAGTAAACTAAATGTTTCCTCTGTGTCATACATTATAATGTTTAAGATAAATCGTCTGGTCGAGTAGTTGGAGGCAGGCCAACGCGGTATGTAAAACAAGGCAAGTGACACTATGACACGGTCGTTTGTTTCATTCAAGTTTTGACGGGTGAGAGATGAGTAATGAGTATCACTACATACCTATTATTACACAAATTCCTCCGAGTCATCTGTGAGTCTGTCTGTTCGCGATAAACTCCAAAACTACTGCACCGATTTACATGCTGTTTATGTTATAATTTGACTGACATTCACGTGGGTGAAGCCGCGGGCATTAACTAGTTATATTTATAAACTTAAAGAAAATTTATAAATTATTAAAACAAAATCAAAATATTTTAAATCACATAGACCTACATGGCCATGGGTTATAAAAAAGCGAGATAAGGTGCACGGTTCGGGTCGGTTGTTCCCACAGACTTTTATCTGTTCTGTGGTTGTTCCCTATAGACAAGAACCGGCCAGAAACTCCATAGTTACCTACTCTTTTAAAATAATTTGGTTTTAGAATATTTTAATTTTACACCATTAGCTCCTAGGACAATAAGTCTACATTTAACTTTAATAAGAAAAACTGAATTTAAATTAAATTCATGTCCAAAATTTTGGAAAGTTCAGAAATAAATGACAGGCTTTGATAAAATGCCGGAATTCTAAAAATCGCAACCCATTAATTTCAATTAAACCATTCTTCTTTCATGATCGTGAGGTTGTGCCTACTGTCAGAGCTGTAATGAGTGACTTGGCGTTACATGCCGTCGAGAAACATCTTTCAGGCATTTTTGTTTTTTCACGATGTTTTCCTTCACCGAGGAATCAGATGTGCGTATCTTTTTTTTTTTGGCGGGTGGGTATAATCATCAAATAACCCGTCACGCTCTTGGGCAGAGCGAAAGGGAGCGTCAGACTTCTACTATATAACCACCCATGTTCCTTCTTAGCCGTACCGGTATCTCTTTCGAACAACCCGCAGCCCCGACGGGAAAGGTGCGTAGCTTGGGTTTGAACTCAAGACCTATGATTTATAGACCAAGTTATTATACCAAGTTATTTTTTTTTTAACTGGGCTTCGTCCGCAGAACACCCAAAATCTCCTAAGATTTTGTATCTTAGGAGATTTTGGGTGTTCTGCGGACGAAGACACAACTTTAACTTTTAATTAACTCTGGCCTTTTAAACGTTATAAAAGTATTATTAGGTTTTTCCATCAAGAATTTATCAGTAACAGCCTCAGAGTCTGGATTTGTGCCCGGTTGCTGGCAATAGGCTCGCCCCCTATTACATAGGACTTAAACATAACTGGCGAAATGTGGGTGTACTATTAGGTACACCTCTGCCTAACCCTTCGGAGATTACAGGCGTGATGTTATGTTTTTTTTTGTTTATGAAAGATCAAAGGTCATTTAAATTGTTCTTTAAGGAAATATCTAGAGAGTGCTTTACACCAATCTTAGTTATTCTACAGCCGAAACTTGAATCTGAGCGTCAGATTATACAAGTTCTATTGATCTGGTTCATCTCAGGTACGTGTGGTGAATACTTAAAACTTTAGATTTACCTACCTATCTATTGGTCTATATTGTTTTAAAACCATAGCTTTTTTGGATTTCTTTAAATTGAATTCTATAATAATAACGTCTTACGTTTGAAATTCACTGCGAAGCTTTATTTTGGAATCAAAAGCGTTTGAAAGAGCAAACTTCGCAACTTGGCATGTTCTTATTTAACATTTTGCTAAGGTATGTGTTTATTTGATAAGTTAAAGTAAGAGGTACAGCCAGCAGCACAAATATCTATACATTTAGCAACGTTTACATTTGATTTTCACCTACTGATTGATTTCATTTATATGTTACGTTACGAAACTTATATTTTAAATCTTACTGCGGTTCTCAGAGATATTTCATGATTACCTAAGCCGTCACTTAGTAAAGATTTGATATACTTTTGTATGACAAAACTGTCCAAATCTTTACTAAGTGATGGCCTTTTTTTTGGGGGTTGGAAATCATCGCAAATAACCCCTCCCGCTCTGGACAGAGCGATAGGGAGTGTCAGACTTCTACTGACTAAAAACCACCCATGTTTTTTCTTAGCCCTTGCGCCGAGGCCGCGGTATTTCTTTCGAACAACCCGCAGCCCCGACGGGACTAAGTGATGGCCTAAGTAATCATTAAAGTTCTCTGAGTACGGCAGTTAATATCATAAAGGAGACCGTTCTACCATCGTCGACGTTCTGCTATCATTATTTCATGAGAAATTCGCGTTTTAACTTGGCTAAGTGTATGCATGTTATTGCTCCTGACTGTACCTATCTACCTACGTTACAAGAGGACGTAAGACATTAAAGTGAAATCATGGGACTTCACTGCGAGACAAGGACAAGCATATTGCCATCAACCGGGTACCAACCCAGACTCCGTGTCTGTTCCCGAGAAATTCCTGATGGAAAAACTCAATAACACTTTGTCCGACCTGGACATCGGACCCAGGACCTCATGCTCAACAGAAACATGACACTAAGAATTAAATATATAATTTCGGTTCAAATTAAAATCCTAAGTATACTAGAATATTTTTTATAGGGTATACTGCCGGATCATTCCCACTGTCTAGTTCTACTGCACAGTCCTACAATAGAACTATAGTGGGAATTTTGGTTCCCACTAGTTCTACGACTTCGTACCACCTTGAATCGTAGAACTAGTGGGAAAAAAATCCCACTAGTTCTATCGTAGGACTGTGCAGTAGAACTAGTGGGAATGATCCATACTGCCGCACTCAGAGATGTTTAATGATTACCTAAGTCGTCACTTACTAAAGATTTGACATACAAAACGACGACGAAGTGAGTTAAGTAATCATGAACGTCTCTGAGTACGGCAGTTCAACAAACATTATTATTCTAAAATTTGTTATGGAATCACGCGTTCCTCTTTGCTTCAGAAAAGTTTGTGATTGTCGCGGAAAGTATGTGTCGATGTTTCTTACTCTTTCAAGCAAAAACTACTGACCGGATTTGGATGAAATTTTTCACACAGATAGTTTATAACCTGGATTAACACATAGGATAGTTTGCACCCCGATAAGGCGCTCCCGTGGGACAATTGCCGGACTCCACGTAGCCATTTGCATAAGCTAGTTTGAAGTTGGACAAGAACTCACCTCCAGAATCTCATCTCCAACTTTAACAGCCGGGCTCGCCTTAGCTGCCGCGCCAGCAGGATGCAGGCCACAGATGAACACGGCCATGCGGCTGCGGTCCCTATGCCCTGCCAGGCTGAGCCCCAGAGTCCCGCGTCCAGATCGCTCCAGCCGGACTGACACCACCGCGTCGCCCAGTGACGCGTACTTCTTGCGGATTTTGTCTGGAAAGAGGAGGAGGTGGTTAGAAAGTGGTTGGAGAGTGACTGGTCATTTTTTGCTGGTTAAATGTATAGTCACGTCGATATTCCTCCAATTTTCCGAAGTCATTGTAATGATTTTGGGTATCACTGATAATTCAAAATATGGTTGGGCTTGGCCTTATAAAAAGTACTGGGTCAAAAAAATGGGACCAAATGGCAACTATTACGCATCAAACAAAAAAACAATCACGTAAATCGGATCATAAATCTCGGCGTAATCGGTGTACATACATAGAAAAAAAAAACATACCGATCGAATTGAGAACCTCCTCTTTTTTGGGAAGTCGGTTAAAAATAGGTATAAACAAGAACACTAAATTAGCATTTGCCAAATTTATGTAACCACAAAATTATAGTCGAAATAGGCAGTTCTTAAAATGTTTGAAAAACATTTAGGAAACCGTAAACTTATAAGAGTCAATAACTTTTTTTTTTTGGTGGGTGGAAAATCATCAAATAACCCCTCTCGGGCAGAGCGAAAGGGAGTGTCAGACTTCTACTGACTAAAAACCACCCATGTTCCTTCTTAGCCCTTCATGTCGAGGCCGCGGTATCTCTTGCGAACAACCCGCAGTACCGACGGGAAGAGTACATACCTTTCCCTTCGATTCACGCCCCGTGTTGAATTATGATTTGAAGTAATTTGTTGGTGGGCCTGTGGACGGTGAGTGATGGGTAAGCTCGCCGTCCGTCCGTCTTATGACGACGACAGGCCGTGTCGACGGCGCGTTCGTGTTCCACGCGCGCCTCAAAGAGATGTCAGCAACATGGAAGGGGCCCGCAAGGGCCGACGCCTGTCGAGGCTGCGGGTTGTTCGCAAGGGATACCGCGGCCTCGACATGAAGGGCGAAGAAGGAACATGGGTGGTTTTTAGTCAGTAGAAGTCTGACACTCCCTTTCGCTCTGCCCAAGAGCGGGAGGGGTTATTTGATGACTTCCCACCCCCACAAAAAAAAAAAAAAAAAAGTAATTTGTTGGTTTAATAAAAACAGGGTATCGCACCCAGTGTATTTCATTGCACGAAACCCATCTTCTGCCTACAATTATGCGGCAGAATGTGAGTTTCTCGAGTCTTACGGAATTAATCCTGACAATCCGACACGTATTTCAAAACCCGATCAGTCGCATCATAGTCCGAAGATTCCCTCTAGACTAAACATTTCACACAAGAAGTGGGGACGGCCACAAGAGTTGGGACACAAACAAACCTAACTCCACAACTGAGATCAAACCGTGGCAGCAACATCGATTGAAATTGTGTTAGACGGCGAATAGCTCCCGGCTATTTATGAGAGGAGGAAGCTGAAGGAAAACAATGTAATTCGGTTACTGGCTCTGTTGATACTGCTGCGAGGGGAAATTTTGTGTTGTGGTTGATTACTATAATTTCCGAATCGTCATTGATTCTTATCATTAGTATTAGAAAAGTTGACTTAAGGAATTTTAGATAATTATTCTATATGTTAACAAACTTATTGCATTTTTATTAACAACTACAGATAGTTGTTTCGGGTCTGGGTGTGTTTGTGTATGTGAGTTTAAATGTTTGTAATCGCACATATACGAGCCGTGTCTAGGAGTATAATTATTCTTCTGTATCCCTTGATACAGAAGAATAACGAGAGCCCCCTTACTAGGTACTCACCGAAGCTCTTGGCAACTAAGCTAAGTCTAAATTTCACATGTCGACCACCTCGCAAGCCCAATAATATTCAGATACGGCCAAAGATTTATACACAGACCATCTAAAAGTACAAAAAATGTCTCCAAAAGTCTTTATTCCAAAGAAATAAACATCACGCTTAATTCAAAACCTCAATGCCGTGTTAAATCGTGGGAACTCTTAACTGTTCGGCATCCATTGACATTGCCAGCCGAGTGCGGGTCGCAAATCGAGTGTGGCTTATAGCACGCCTTCCAAATTGGCAGGATAAGGAGGCCAATGTTTTACCACGGATATAGACATAGCTAGATAACGCAAGTATTAAGTATGAAAACCAAGCGTGCGATTTTTGAACTTTACTATGCAAACTAATCAACTAGTAACTATCAGATATTAAACGGATATGGTCACAAACACTATCATAAACACTGAAAACGTGGCTATATGGTCACGGTTTATTCGTGATCATGGTACTTGTAACCACAGAACAGATAAAAGAGGTTGTAACAGCGCCGAAATATCGGGAGTTCGAAACAAAAAGGTAAACATGGTAAATATCCCGTTTTCAGTGTTTAAACAAGTTATGTAGTTTACAAAAAAAACCGGCCAAGAGCGTGTCGGGCCACGCTCAGTGTAGGGTTCCGTAGATAATAAAATATTATGTAAACGAAGTTAAAAAAAAAATACGGGCAAATGAAACTTGACCTCTGGATTGTATAGGCGCTCATACGATTCAGGGACCAAATTATATTGGTTAACTGCAGTTTCCATCTGTTGTTTCCATCCAAGTTCAAAATAATTTTCCTAGAAAGTCCTTATAAAGTTCTACTATTCAGATTTTTTTCGTATTTTCTAAACTTATGGTTCAAAAGTTAGAGGGGGGGGGACGCTTTGTTTTTTACTTTTGGAGCGATTATTTCCGAAATTATTGACATTATCAAAAAATGATTTTAGTAAACCCCTATTCATTTTTAAATACCTTTCCAACAATATATCACACATTAGGGTTAAAATTAAAAAAAAAAACACCCTAATAAAAATCCAATTTTTATTTTAGCACTTTGTCGGCGTGATTGATACACATATTGGTCCCAAATTTCAGCTTTCTAGTGCTAACGGTCACAGAGATTAAGCGAGGACGGACAGACGGACAGACAGACAGACAGACAGACAGACAGACATGGCGAAACTATAAGGGTTCCTAGTTGACTACGGAACCCTAAAAATGGACTACGTTTTTGCTCTTTAAATGTCTGGAATTAAGTTGTAATGGTGTAACGTTGTTGTTTTGAACAAACTAGCTTGCTCCGACAGTATAACCTCGTTAGGTAAGTATAAAATACCTGCCTATGCTGTTGCGTCATCTAGGTACATCTATATCTGTGGTACTCTGTGCTTCTTTGAGTGGAAAAGTTTTGTCTTTCTCGTGGCTAATACGACACTTGATCTTGCTGTCTTGTTGTGTTAAAGATATGTTAGGATTTTGACTAAATTCTATTCCCTTAATAATGTCTTTGAATAATTCTGCACTGTAAATGGGTAAGTTAGACTTACTTTTCAACTCATATGACGCTTGTTTTTCCCGAAGGATTAGGTAGAGGTGTACCTAATAGTATTCCCACATTTCAACAGTTATGTTTAAGTTTCATTTAACAGGAGTGAGCCTATTGCCATCAACCGGGCACAGATCCATACTACTCCAATTCCTGATGGCAAACCTAACAAAATTTTGCCTACAGAAACCCAGGACCTCATTAGACCCTTTTTTATGGTGGGTGGAAAATCTTTAAATAACCCCTCCCGCTCTTGGGCAGAGCGAAAGGGAGTGTCAGACTTCTACTGACTAAAAACCACCCATGTTCCTTCTTAGCCCTTCATGTCGAGGCCGCGGTATCTCTTGCGAACAACCCGCAGCCCCGACGGGACCTCATTAGACCTTCACTTGACCAACGAGGCAGTCTATTTCTGAGCTACATCAAAATAAGAGTCTCAAAACAGAAGTACTATCTATAAAACGTCAATTCAAAAAATCTTTTTAACAAAAAATAAAACACAAAAAAGTGAAAAATAAACTTTAGAAGAAAAATCTGTTTCTGAAGTCGGTGACTTTTGATCGGTGATGTTTGTATTCTGATTAAATTTGGCACACAGATGGTTTATAGCCTGGATTAACACATAAGATACTTTTTATCCCGGTATAGCACCCGTGGGTAAATTACCGCACGCATACGAAGTCACGGAATTAACCTAGTTATTAGTATACGAAAACAAAAGAAAAACATTCGCCACCAGGGGTCATCACATCACCATAATCTGCGCAGAGTTAACGAGTACGGAATGAACGTTACTCGCAGCCCTCGGTGACGGCTAGTCGATTGTAGCTGGCAAGGAAGAAGGATAATTTATACAAAAGGTAAAGATAGAAGATGCTTTCTTGGCTTGGCTGTAACGTGAGGAGCGTTACATTACGTTATAGATTATTTTCTTCGTATTTATTTAAGTATTTAAACTTCATGCCCTAAAAACACAAAAAAGAGAAAAATAAACTACACAAGAAAAAGCAGCTTCTGAAGTCGGTGGCATTTTGTTTGTTTGATTTCCTTTTTTTGCCACCGACTTCAGAAGCTGCTTTTTCTTGTGAAGTTTATTTTTCACTTTTTTGTGTTTTTCGTTTTTGAGTTTGTCACTTTTTTGTGTTTTTCGTTTTTGTGTTTTTCACTTTTTTGTGTTTTTGAGGAGCTCGTGGCTTAATAAGAACTGCCACTCGGGTCGATCTTTAGGTAAAGCTGTGCTTGCCTAGGTCGGTCTATGGATGGGTAACCGCCTCGACATACCGAGTTTCCTCCGTGCCTCGGAAAGCACGTTAAGCTGTTGGTCCCGGCTGCCATATATAGATCTTTGGCAGTCGTTACAGGTAGTCAGTGACCTGAAATTCTGACATCCTGTCTTACCAAAGAGTATCGTATTACCTAGTATTAACTGGGTTGTGAAGGTCAGATGGGCAGTCGCTCCATGTAAAATACTGGTATTCAGCTGCATCCGGTTAGACTGGAAGCCGACCCCAACATAGTTGGGAAAAGGCTAAGCAGATGATGACTTTTTTGTGTTTTTGACGTCGGTTTTTTTTTGTAAAAAATTGTTAGTTGTAATATCCTATACAAATATTTACTATACATCCATCTGTCATTTGTAGATCTTTGACAGTTGTTAGCGGTAGTCAGTGGTTTTAAAGTCTGACAACCAGTCTTACCAAGAGGTATTGTATTACCTAATATTAACTGGACATCCCAGGTAGTAGGACAAGTCAGATAGGCAGTCGCTTCATGTAAAATACTGGTATTCAGCGTACAAAGCATATTTTGACGAAGTAAAAATAGCCGCCTTTTAGTCACTGTGGTTGGTGAAATGTCTCACTTGTTTTTTTGCAGTCGCTCTCTCGACACGCTAGTTGCTTGACCATGTAATGGTTACACCGAATGAAGCTTCTGCACTCCTTATTTCTATATGCCATTAACGCCTAGCCTCCCTTCTAGCGATATATCGGGGATATCGGGGCGTTATCGACGCATAAACTCAATTTGTGCGGGGGGAGGCGCGGGGTCTCTGTAATGGATGGAGACACTTCTTGTTGCTTTCTTTTTAAGGTTAAAGGGTAGGTGGTAAGGAAAATGTTACGGAATATTATGTCGGGAAAATATAGATGAGTTATTAATCATAGAATGCGGTGAACCAGTGATGGCGGTCCCGATTTACGAACAGTAAGTCGTGGTTTCGAACCCAGGACCTCACTAGACCAACGATGTTTTCGAATTTGTTGGTTCTAAGACTGTCAGAAAAAAGAATTACTATTAATTATTTCGAAAAATCTACCACATATTCCCGAAGAATGTTACGAAGTAATTAAAACCCAATACACTACGCGACGTGATCTCTAAGTGTCCTCAAGTGAGTGCCGCGTGTGAGGGCTGAGGGGCTGTTACAGTGCAAACGCTATTACATTGTGGCGACAAAGATATGGGGCAGGGTGATAACGCACAGGGGACGGACAGAAGTGTAGGTTTGTTGCGTCTTTGCAAATGTGTATTGGTAATAAATTACGGAAATGAACGTCTACTCGTATCTCTCACAATTTACGACTTAAAATTGAATTTTTTAATGTTACCCATGGGATATAAGGGGTTAAAAAATAACCTTATCGAACCCCAAAGTACTGATATTATTATGTGTTAGATCATTCCTGGGAAACTTCTAGTTACGGAGATATTGGGGTCAAAGTTTCAACTTTATCACAAATACTTTTATCGCCAATTTTAATTTTATATATTTAGTACGTATCGCGTCTTATACGTACGTTCTTAATACGTATTCGACCCCCATACTATTAAATGCATCCATCAGCATTATCTTTTGAGAACGTTACATTGAGTTTTATTGTAAAAAACTTTTTTGCAAAAAAAACAACCGACTTCAAAAACACCAAAAAGTGAAAAATAAACTTCAAAAGAAAAATCAGCTTCTGAAGTCATTCTGAAACTTCATTTGTTTGTTTGATTTCGGGTTTTTTTGCCACCGACTGTAGAAGCTGATTTTTCGTCTGAAGTTTGTTGCTGTTGCTTTTTTTGCAAAAAAGTTTTTTTTTTCATTTTATTTGTAATATCCTATACAAATATTTACAAAAAATGTTCATAATATGAAAAGTACTGGGCCAAACTATGTAAAATTTTTATGGGACCAAATGGCAACTATTCAGCATCAAACGAAAAAAGAATCACGTAAATCGGATCATAAATGTCAGCGTAATCGATGTAAATACATAAAAAAAAACAAACATACCGATCGAATTGAGAACCTCCTCCTTTTGGGAAGTCGGTTAAAAAAAATTACCTTAAATGAAGTCGTTTCCCTGCAATATTTTTTTTGCGTAAACTTACTTACTTTGATGTCCTACATAATGCTTATTCGACGGATTCGTAAAAGATCCCTTTTGTACCTTATAGTGTACCCTTATCATATCATACAAACTTAGTGTACAAGAAAATAAAACATGTTTTAGAACAAAAAACATTTGACTATACTTCTGAAATATTTCTACGTGTACAATATTAGGGCATGTGCACACTTGACCTGGACACTGTCGGCTAACAAAGCAGTGACACAATGAACACAGACACAGCTAGAACTAGCCTTATTGTTTTTATATTATGTAACAGTCAGTAGATGATAACAGGTTGGAGGCTAGTAAGCAGAAAATTGTTTTGGTAAAATTAATTTTCCAAAATTAATTATTAAATTAAATAAAAAATAATTAAATTAATTATTAATGAAATTCATAGGGGGAATGCTAGACAAGTACAGTAAAGGTTGGGTGTGAAGAGGTAAGTGATAGTAATTATATAAATCAACATAATATTCATCAATGTTAACCAGAAGTTACAAGCCCGATTAATTGCTACGCCAATGACCTGTCGGCCTACGAGCTACGGCGTAGCTCGACGGCTACGAGCCCTTCTCGAAGTTGAATTGGAATTATCTTCATTAAAAAATATCATTTATCATTTCAAAGGTTTTTTCTAGACTGCATAGAAAAGCCGTGTTTTGAAATACCCAATCCCAACCCAATCTAGGTATTATTTGGGTTGCTATTTAAATATTAGTCATATTTTTTTTGTTTCATTGCGATGGTAACGCATTTTGATAAGCAGAAGTAGCTAACTTTCCTCACTACATCTTGAAATACTTTACATTTCTATATGAAAGGGCGCATTCACTATTTGATAGCTTCTAGGTCAAGAGTTGAGTTGAATGGTGCAGGCTGCAGCCGAAGATAGAGATACAACATGCACGGGGAGGCGAACATGTGGCTATAACTACCCTGTAAGGCACTGGTCACGACCTCGGGCAACAAGCTCGCGTCATTTGTTTATACGTGTGTGTGTCTCATGTTGTGTGGCGCTGGCATGGTCTAAATAAGTCAAAGACCTTCAAATGTCCATTTTAAACAATAAATCATAAACGAAAAATCATTTATTTAAAATAGGCTGTAATCAGCACATTGAAAAGTCTAAAATTAAATGAAACAGTTCCCCAAAACGCCTTCCTTCAAAACTCCAACGCACTATCTTCCATACATCTGCCATCTGACTTGACCCAGATTTAAAAAAAAACTGACATACTCGGTAGAAATGTGACCTTTGTGTTTGTTTCGGCGAGGTCTTTTCATAGTTGAGAGATATAAAAAATCGACGCCATCTAGTTTTATACCAAAACATATGTCTTTATGATGACTTATTTTTTAAACCTTAATTAATTTCTTTCAAATATTTTCTTAGTTTTGGACGCGCCGCGCGCCGTATTAAAAAGCGTGTTGCTCAAAGCGTGAAGTTTGTGGCCTAGAGTTAATTCTTCTAGTCGGCTATGTATATATATTATTCGCTTGAGAGGCTATTTCCTACTCTCATGCTAAATGTCAACGGCTGAGCCTGTAGATATTCTAAGAATGAAGGAAATTAGTGGGAAGGTTAACGTTGCATTACTATGGATTCTTCGAAGAAAAATGTGTTTGGAAGAATATTATAAGACAGTATATTTTTTAAAGTTCATGGTATTATTCGACTACAATTAAGGACAACTCTAAATATTTTTTAATAGCCTGTACTGTCCTACTAGGTACTAGGGAATGGTCTCCCCCAATTCCTTTCATATGCCTTCTTAAACCAGCCCAGGTGTTTAACAAATTTAAAAATAATAGCTTAAAAAGCTGTTATTTTGTAATAAGACATTCAACTTCTATGGGTTGTTCGAAAGAGATAGGTGGTTTTTAGTCAGTTGAAGTCTGACACTCGCTACCGCTCTGCCCCAAGCGGGAGGAGTCATTTGATGATATCCAACCCGCCAAAATAAAATAAGTGGTTTTGCCTGTGCGTTGATCCGGTCAGTCAGCTTTGTCTTTCATATATATAGATAGAAAATATATTAGAAGATAGCCTTGCATGAGTGACATAAAATGTGAGCAAGAGTATCAGGTGTCCTCGTATCTGCTAATAGCATCTTATCACCCAAGATAACAAAGCTGTTGTGTAGGTCGTCACTGTCAACCATTGAAAGCAATGGAACAAGGGCAGACTTAAAAGTAAATGGATAGCTCAAACAAACAAAGAACAAAGCCCTCCACCGCGTCTGTTAGTCTATTTGTCTGTTCGCGATAAACTCAAAAACTACGGCACCGACATTCATGCTGTTTTCTATAATGGATAGAGTGGTTCTCGAGGATGGTTTTTGTACATAATTTGACGCGGGCGAAGCCGCGGGAATCAGCTAGTACATTATTAGAGGAGACAATATAAGAGCTTGTAGCTGAATACTGGCAGCGGTTCTACTGAATGCATGTTTGAGGGGTATGAAGAAAGGCTGCGGGTTGTCCGCAAGGGATACCGCGGCCTCGACATGAAGGGCGAAGAAGGAACATGGGTGGTTTTTAGTCAGTAGAAGTCTGACACTCCCTTTCGCTCTGCCCAAGAGCGGGAGGGGTTATTTGATGATTTCCCAACCCCCAAAAAAAAAAAAAAAAGGGGTATGAAGAACAGAGTACAAAGTTTCTCATCCCTCATAGAAAAGGGAGGATCCTCCGACCAGACGGGTGTTGTGTCTGGTGGGCTAACTGCCTGACATAATATGTAAGTCGGGATTTTATATATAGGATAATGTCGCAGATAACGTTGATAACGCGATGTAGGATTAACTGATTAGTTCGCATGTGTTGCGATAGATGTCGCTGTCGCCACACATGTGAAAGTATATACAGTACTCGGACATACACATTTTCATTATGGTCTGTCAGTCAGTGTTTGTTCCGGCTTGACCGATCTTGCTGGTGAAATAAGGAGTAAGATACGCTACATTTGAACCTTTGAAATTGTTAACAAAATTTTATTCAAATGGGGAAGTTAATAGCAGTAATAGTAATCGCAGCGGTGGCCCAGTGGTGGCGGCCCAGACGTACGAACAGTAAGTCGTGGGTTCGAACCAAGGCAGGCGCATTACTTTGTGTAATTTATTTTATCACCGCTGCTCTCAAAACGGTAAAGGAAAACATCGTGAGGAAACCGGCATGTCTTGTGTGTCGGCATGGCCAAAAAATTCGAAGACATGTGACATCTGCCAACCCGCACTGGGCCCGAGTGGTGGATTATAGCCTACCCCTCTCCAAGAGACGAGGCCTGAGTCCCTGCAGAGGGAACATTAGGCTGATGATAATGAGGGAAGTAACATTTTTAAAATCATTTCACTCGGACAGAGGTTACGGGTATCAGCTAGTCTACACTAATATTATAAAGAGAAAAGATTTGTTTGTTTGTAACGAATAGGCTCCGAAACTACTGAACCGATTTCAAAAATTCTTTCACCGTTGGAAAGCTACACTATCCGCGGGTGACATTGGTTACTTTTTATCCCTGTATTCCCACGGGAACGGGAACTACGCCGGCCGGTGTACCGCGTGACGTCCGCTACTTTTAAATAAAAGCGAGTTCAGTTTGATTGACTTAAACTATCAAGTTCTTGTGACCTAACCCTCCTTTAATACAAGTTAACCGCCTCTATTAGTGCCATACCTAGTTAACACCGCAATCATAGCGCCGACGGCCGGTGGGGTCGGCAGAGATGATTGCTTTTTAATGAAGCTCTTACAGCTGAGACCATATACATGTTGATTAAGATTTTAAACAAGCTCGTTTGTATCGTACGAGAAGATGGTACAATATGAGAAAATGATCTGAGTTGTAGGCATTGACTTATATATTACTGCGTAAGGACTGGGCGGACGGCATGTTAAAATGACGCCTCAAACGTGGTCCCAAAACGAAGCCGACGCCGCTTTCCTAAGCTGAAGTGAACTAGTCCACGATCGGCTCTCTTCGGGTGCGGTCGTAAATTTTATTAATAAAAGCTTTATTTATGTTCTTTATACCTCGAAAATACCACGCCGCTTATACAAGGTTACGTTAACGAGCAGACTACACCGATTCTCTGTACGGCGAACGCGTCGAGCAAATGTTCGGACGACCGTATCTTTAGTTTTTATATCAATGGTTGTAGGTCAGGGATGAGGAGGGAATGAGTTCATAATGATCTACTTGTCGCAGTCACGACGTGCAAAGTGTTAACTTTTTTTTTGTTGTCCCGTCCCATAATTTTTTTTAATTTAAATATTTGTAACGTTCATTGTTATTTTTGTATGTATGCCATGTATCTGTGACGAATAAATTATTTTCATTATTTCTATTTATTGAGTTAGAACGATGAAACGAAGAAACGATAGATGGACTGTGTTGATATGATATGGCAAGAAAGGAGGTGTCTCATGAGATGACGAGAAACCGAGAAGTATGGAAGAAGAAGACATGTTGCGCCGACCTCAAATGAATTAGGATAAGGGCAAGTGAATGATGATGATTATATTTATTGAGTTACCGATATTTCGACACTGTTGCAAGCGCCATTATCACGGATAAACTTAATATAAATAATAAATACCATGGTACCTAAATATCTCATTTTAGCTCACTCAAAATACGCATAAGAAAGGTTGTTAAATGATAATAATTTGCAGAGAGCTGAAAATTGGTGAAAAACTTTTTAGATTTGGATCATTAGGTTCAAAAATTACTGTTTACAACCTTACAAACAAATACAACATTAAAATATTAATCCTATACGATTAAATACGGTGATGCCCTCTTTCAGTCCTCCCAAAAGAAGCCAATTTCACAAACGGTTTCAATAGGAACGCCATTAAGTCACCAAAAAACCGAAAGCAGTTAATTCTGAATAAAAGAAACGGTTTCTTTTGTGAGAGAACTCAATCGATCTGAATCTCGTTATCTGTTTTACTGTAGTACATAAAGCGCTTTAAAGCGAATAAAGCAAAGAATGGCAACTTTAATGGTCACTAAAATGGTTCAGAGATGTCCCTAACAAATTGTGAGTGAGGCAAATATTCTGATGTTCTGGTGTAAGGATTCAATGAGGAGACTCTTGAGATAAGTGAAAAGATTGATAGTTGTCCAGTTTTTGGACTCCTCCCTCTCTGGGCGGAGTGGAAGGGGGAAGGGAGTGTCAGGCTTCTACTAACTAAAAACCCCCCATGTTCCTTCTTAGCTCTTTGTGTCTGGAGCCGCGGTATCTCTTTCGAACCACTAGCTTATGCCTCGATCTGTAGCTTCATTTTATTCTTGTCTTTGTTTCAGCTGTTCAAAGTGCCTTTAACTGGCCTAGTTGAAATAAATGCTTTAATTTTGATCCATATTCATACTTAAATTGTCCTTACTACATTTTTCTCATTAGTACGCATTTAGCCATATCATTCTTCACTTAGGCTTTTGATTCCTTGGTCTTCTCTACGCTCCCATAGCCACCCAGATTCATCCTCAAAACTTTACTCGCAACATTTTCTTAATTCTCGAGATTTCAATCACAATGTTTATATCCAAATCAATTAGCGATTTCATTTATTCCTATCACTCTGTGTACACACTGACACGAGTATCAAAGAGCAACAGAATGAACAAATTGTAACGGTGTATTTGGGGGAGTAGGTCATTGCCCACGGAACCATAAACATCTGACTAACCACGGGGAAACTAATTGTGGGAGCTTGTTTCATTGTTGACTGCTTGGTCTGAAGGTTGTAAGCATTTCTGCTGAGCATGTGGTCTTTGGGTTCGATTCCCTGGTTGGACACTAATTTTAAGGACTTACGTACACCTCAGCTGTTTGGTTGGGCTAAGGCGAAAATGTCGCAATCGAATATATCGCTGCCTATCTATCTATAATGTTCGATGGATTTACTACTTATTCTACGTTCAAACTCAAAACTTTACTAATATTTTTGACATTTTATAGATCAAACGTAGTCGTCAACCATAGGTTATCAGAACATCTTCAAAGAATTATTGCATGAAGGCAAAGATTTTTTAAAAGAGTTGCCCGTCCCTATGAATTTCTCCTGCATCTACAAACATTGAAACTCGCATACACAAACCAAACACCAAGACCCTGAACAAATTGTAGCCAATTGTAGGTATCTGTAGGCATACAAATATTTGTTCCGTGCGGAAATCGAATCCGCGACACCCAGCGCAGCAGTCAAATCGCTCAGCCACTACACCAGCCGTCACAAATACATTTAGGAATAAGTAAAATGTCTTATGGAAGGTTTTGGATATGAACGTGGATGGGTATAAGACTAGAGGAAGACCAAAGAAACGATGGATGGACTGTGTTAAGAATAATATGGCAAGAACGGAGGTGTCCCATGACGAGAAACAGTATGGAAGAATAAGACATGCTGCGCCGACCACAAATGTATTGGGATAAGGGTAAGCGGATAATGACTTCGTTCGTGTAACCTTGAATTCCACCCAAATATGCATTTACAAACTAACCATCTAGCACAGCAACCGTTGCCTTAGTAACCAAACAGTCTTATTAAAGTTCACCTAATTCCAGCAGTTTCCTAACAGAGCTTCGAAGTAATATTTCAATCACAGTTTGTAAATATTTACCGACTGATCAGACCGAACCAAAGGAGGCTATGAACGAGATGCAGGGAAAGATTTCCGGCTTCCACGCTTTGAGAGATTGTGAGTCAAGTTGCTTTGTCTTCGAAGGAGGAAATCTATAACAGATTTACCATCATGCTTGTAATCTCTGAAAGGTTAGGCAGAGGTGTATTTATGGTGCATTTCTGCACCATTATTGCGTAAGGCTTTCTGAGAGTCTTAGTTTTGTTTGGTACTAGGACATGCTGATTTCCTCACGATGTTTTTTCTTACATTATTTTGGGTGAGGTGGTGAAATAGATTGCATGAAGTAACAATACTGTTTGGGTTCGAGCCTACTAGAGTGGGCCGAAATCAAGTGGCCCACTACTGTACGACAATATTTGGAATACAACATTACGTACCTATCTTACAATAACCCGACTAACTACATGGTTAAAGTTACATTATTTTTTATTATGTTTTGCTAGTAATAGTCCCAAGTACTGAAAAAGATCAAGAATCTGCCAAGATCGGTCCGTGGATGAGTGACCATCTGTTATATACCGAGTTTCCTCCATGTTTCGGAAACCACGTTATGCTGTTGGTCCCAACTCTCATTTGCCGATATTTGACGGTTCCTACTGGCTGTCAGTACTATTAACTGGGTTGTGGAGGTCTGATAGGCAGACGCACCTTGTAAAATACTGGTATTCAGCTGCGGCCGGTTATACTGAAGCCGACCCCGACATACTTGCGAAAATGCTAGGCCAACGATGTTTTCAAAAACAAACAAGAGAAAAGCGAAAATATTTCACAAACATTTCGTACTTTTATGCCAAAACGATCTATGCCTACATTCCACCTACCCGGTAAAACTTTTTTATTACATTTGCGCATAATTTCCAGTTTGCAAGTGTGTTTTTAGGATCGTCCGGGTATAATATAATCCGTCCTTTTTACGGGAAGAATCTAATGTTTTTGTCATTTGTTCGCTTTTCGCAGAATTTGAGCCTGGATTTACATAGTCCTTATTGTCAAATCGCTAAAGACGACTATGTATATGTTCACGACTTTCTTTGGGCTTTATTAAATTATTTTATTTGTTGACTTTGTCCGCTTGAATTTCTTGTACCTACAACAACGTCACGTACCGGTTACTGTAGATAAAAACCATCCAGGAGATCACAAAACTACATCAAAATCGGTCAAGTCGTTTAGGCAAAATACGAACTCATGCACGCCGGAATTATTTAGGTAAAGATCATTATATCAATGCTTCATTTGTCTAGAATTCTAGACTATCATTATTATCCTGCACTGATCCTAATTTCTTTCCTAGACTGCATCGATGACCCACTGGTCGCAATCGCGACTGCTAAATATGACGTCTTGGGTTCGATTCCCGGGTTAGGCAAATTGTTATTAAACTTATACTAAAAAGGATTAAATAAAAAAAGAACTAACACCGACTTCCAAACCATCCGTTATAATCTTTCACCATGCTATTCCTATAAATAGTTCTGCATCCTTTAATTTAGTTACACCTGTTCCTCTGCCCAAATGATCGTTCATCATACAAATGGCACCATTTAGCTGAACCGTATATATAGCTTCGGCGTCATTAAGTCTGTGCTCCGAGGTAGTCCCAACTATTGGATCAGTTTGACCCACTTCGGAAACCGCGATATTGTCGACTGTCCATGACATATCGATGGGCTGATAAAATGCGAAGTGTTGTTTTGTAAGATTTGTGATCGGATAGTGGAGTTTTTGTCAAAAGCTAGGCATGCCTACATAAGTACAATAACAATTGTTTTGAGTTCCCGATATTTTGGCCCTTCTTGTTTCTTGTTCGTTTTTTGCGTTCGGTATCACTACCACAGTCACTCACAACTCGATACTGTTCCCGTTCCCGTGTGAACACAGTGAGTTTCGTGTATAAGAAACAGAATCTCGTGCTTAGATTCGTATGCCGAATTCATGGTAACCTATACGTCACCGTGGTTGTCGCTTGCACCCTGTATATTGGATTTTCAAGATATTGAATATGAAAATACAAGTACAATCGCTGTCAAAACGTTGTTATAAGTGAATAGTGCGCGGTCTCGACGTTTATCGAGATTGCATTACGGACATGTAAAATGGTACACCCGAGCGCCAAAGTGATTCGGGAGATTATTATAAAATGTTTGGGAAATAAATTCGCAGACATTCTGCAGGTTCTGTCATTTAAGTGAGCTGATCATGGAATATCAAGCTATGAAGCTATATCAGGACGTTCTCTTGGGATAGTTTCCGAGCATAATGCTAGCGACATTAAGAAATAAAAGTGTGCCTGACTTGAAAACAAGATGCAAACAGATAAGGACTTACGCCAATAAGATGATTATGATTTGTACTAATACATTTTTCATTGCCCCATACATCCAATGATCGCACGGAACGGGACAATGGATCATGCGGTTCTGGGTTCAATATATTATAATCTTGGCAAAGTTTTTTTGGCGATCCCCGATCAAAAAAAAATAATGGTCCAGTCCTTCTCACACATAGGAGGCTGGTGTCCCAGCAGTGGGAACGTTAACAGCACCTTACGTCACGGTCTCAACTACCAATATCTTGTCAAAGCCAGATAGGAACAAGCATCAATGCACAAGAAGCTATTAATCATTCCGGATCTATCTATCTTCGAGTGTTGGCTCATTGTTGCCAAACGCAGACCGTTACAGATGATATCTCAGCGATATACGAGACTGGCAATAGTCCAGCAACTTGAAGAAACATCCTCCATCATTTTAAATTGAAATAAAGATGTATTGGGCTAAATATTCATAACTAGCTGATGGCCGCGGCTTGGCCTTCATGGATGGTGCTTCATGGATCGCGACCAAAAGTAATCTTTTCATCTCTCCTTTTCAACACCGTTTTTTTTGGGGTGTTGGAAATCATCAAATAACTCCTCCCACTCTTGGGCAGAGCGAAAGGGAGTGTCAGACTTCTACTGACTAAAAACCACCCATTTTCCTTCTTAGCCCTTTATGACGAGGCCGCAGTATCTCTTGCGAACAACCCGCAGCCCCGACGGGTCCTTTTCAACCCCTTACAACTCTTTTCTCGCATTAAAAAGTAGCCTATGTCCTTTCTCAGGCTCTAGACTACCTGTGTACCAAGTTTCATTTAATTCGGTTCTGTAGTTTTGGCGTGAAAGCGCGACAGACAAGCAGACCGAGTTACTTTAGCATTTATAATATAAGTAAGGATAAAACTGTAATGCTATACAAGTTTAAGAATAGACCTACGTATTATCTACCTGAAAGCCAGAAAAGCATTGTATCGAGTAATCTTCTTTCAATCTAGATGATCCTGTAAAGACATCATCCATCACTGACTCATTTAACACTGGGTAATACAACCCCGTGGTAAGAGTAGTTGTTAGACTTTTAGCCCACTAACTAACCGTAGCGACTGTCAAAAATCTATAAATGGCAGACAGGACCAGTGTTGAACATGCTTTTCGAGACACGGGCTACAATAATTCGATAAAGTCGATAAAAAAATCGAATTAGTCTGTCAGATAGATTTCCAAAAAATATTTTTTCTTTTTTCACGTAAACAAAAAATGACATTTCAGTACATTTTTACCTAAAAGTGACGTCACAAGCCACCACTCATGGTCTTTAATGCATTTCATCTTCGTAATTTTTTATTAATTTGATAAAACAAAAAACACGTTTCCAATATTTTTCGATAATCTAATTGACGGACAAAACAGAATCATATTTTTTTTAGTCAGTCGACATCCCTATAATAAAACTAGATATTATAATAATTGTAATTTTCCTCAAAATTAATAGGTCATTCCCACTAGAACAACGTGAACTAATAACTAGTTTTAACTGAACCACTTAACAAACAAAAGTCTAGCTACTGGAACAGCTGGCAACACTAATTCTGTTTAATTTAATAAACGCGACAACAAAAGATGAAAGTTGCCAACATGAAGCACTACCACGCCAGTAGGGCTACCAACATGAAGGAAACTTTAAGAACAAATAGAAAACGCGCACGTTAACGGAGTTCCTCTAGTTTTAATCTTTGTCGTTTTTCTTTTAGCTTAACTTTTATTTTACCTTGTTTAAAATAATTTAATTCTAACTTAGTCTATCACAGTGCTCTCACAAAGCATTCCTGTTTGAGCACCTAATTTTTGGACACCTATGCATTGAGCACCAAAGGTATGATCAAATTCGAATACCTTTATTGCCCGATGTATAAAGGGTGTAAAAGTACCCTTTAGGAAGCCGAAAGTGGTAAAAATTGATCGCAGTAAGTAAGTACTTACTGCGATCAATTTTTACCATCAATTTTTTGTTCATACCTAGGAACCTCTTCGTTTCGGAGATATCAAGTCAAAGTTCCAAATTTTTCACAGCTGTTTTTTTAATACTCGTTTTTCTTAGTACTTTACATAAATGACCTCCATGACCCGTTTACTATTCAAAACATCCGCTAGCACAATGTTTTAAGAGTACTACATTGAGTTTTACCCTAAAAAGTAATATTTTACCCCAAAAAAAAATTGTTTCCCAGCAATATTAGTATTTTACATGGAGCGACTGCCTATATGACCTCCACAACCCAGTTAATACTAGATAATAATTATGATACCCATTGGTAAGACTGGTTGTCCGACTTTCAGGTCATTGTTCTGTAACGACTGCCAAAGATGTATAATAGCAGCCGAGACCAACAGCTTTACGTGCTATCCGAGGCACGGAGGAAACTCTGATGTAATGGGCAGTCACCCATCTACAGACCAACCTAGGACGAAGAACGGACGGGAACATTATTCGTTGATTATGCTATTCACGTGAATTACACAAACGAAGTCATACAAGCTCCTGTTCCCGACCACGTTTCCACCACGTGACACCCCTACACCCCAGTATCAGGTACCCCGTCTCGGGCACCCTCATTATAAACTTTTAATGGCTTTATCAAACGTAACTAGTGGCCCACCGTGGCCCACCGTGGCCTACTACGGTACACCAATGTTTACGTTTCGTTTGTACTACTTATAAGCTCTTTTTCGAGGTTTTGAAAGAATCAGTTTGAAGTTTTTGTTGGTAAATACCTATTGAGTTATGTATTTTGTTTGTCAATATTATTGAGAAAGAGTGGAGTTGGAAATGTTGTAGATTTACGGTTGATAAACTTTTTCTCGTTGATTTTTATAAAGTGATAGCTTTTTAAGTGGTTTTATAGTTCTGCTCTGATAATGGAATAGTTCGTCGACATCTAAGTATTGAAGGATTTTTAAATGATTAACGTTGTATATCAAAGGCACATTAGTGGTTTATACTGTAAATTAAATGATGTCTTCCTTGTTTATCCATTATTATGAACTCCCGATATTTCGACGCTGGCTGTCGAAATATCGTCATTCGTCGTGTTGTCTGTCTGTGTGCGCTAAGTAAACAGTAAGACCGATTTTTCTGCCCCTGACGATTTTTTTTCTTGTATACCTACATTATATTTATGCTGTCTTGGCTTTCATGCGTTTGTTTCCACGGGCGACCACTGAAAACCAGCGCTGTGCTGTGGGTCCCCATAGCACAGCACCATGCTGACCTATTTGTCGCCGTCACGACGTACAAGCTGTTAACCATTATTTTGTTATCACTGCTTATTTTATTTCTTACTGTTTGTTATGCGTTGTATTGTTTTTTTTTCTCTTTTGTGTCTCCTTGTGTGTTTTTGTTTCTGCGACAAGTAAATATTTTTCTTTCTTTCTATTTACCATCTACCCGCATTTTCCAGTCATCCCGAAATCATAGGGCTAACAACAGCGCAGCGTGACCATTTTCTGAAAGTCTTAATGACAACTTCAAAACTATGCATAATTGGACCATAATATTCTAGAACTATTTTCATCTATTTCTACGTTGTATAGATACTTTTTGTCCTGGACATACGTTCGATTACTGGTTTCTCCACTCAATGCATGTCTTAACGTATGTAGCACATCCCCAAGTTATAATTCCCTACTAATAAACTCTTCAGAAAGACGCAACACTTCCCTCCATCCATCATGTACTAGTTCTTTACCACTGACATGCTTTCTGACATACAAGCTGATCGATTAGCTCGACAGTGAGGCTATGTCTTTACTTTGAACCTACTTAGAAAACTATTTATTGAGTGTTTCGTTCTCTCTGTAAAAGTTTTCAAAGAATATTATGAATCGACACAGAAATTGTTTCATTTCTTTTTACCCGACTACCGACGAACCGAAAGGTTATGTTCTTATCCGACTGCGGCGAAGCACAAAAGGAGGGTTATTAGGTTCCGTACCTCAAAAGGAAAATTGAACCCTAATAGGACCATTTTGTTTGTCGTCTGTACGTCTATGTTAAGACCCTTTTTCCCAGAAATACGTAGAGGAATCAAGTTGAAATATTCAGGTCTTTGGTCAGTTATGAAAAAATAAAACTTCAAATCACGTAAGTCAAAAGGAGGTAAGGAAAGAAAAGAAATAAAAAACTATAGGGTACTTCCCGTTTACCTAGAATCACGAGTTTGGCAACAAGCAATGTTTTATAGTACAGCACATGTAAAAAAAAAACCTAAAACAGCATGCAGTATAATGACAAAAAAGTAACTTCGTACGAAACACTTGGCTGGTTTTTGTTCTTTGTAGCATTGAACTCAATAGAATTCTTGGCTTCTTGGTGGAGGTCAGATAAGCAGTCTTCTTCATGTAAAATACCGTGAAAAGCAGGGGCGGAGCAGGGTCTAAAAAAAGATATACTAAAATATTGACTTCCGCTTTCACAATCAAAGAATTTCTAGCCACAAATCAATAACATTCATAAGGAAAAAACCATAAATTAGTAGTCGTGGCCTCAAATTAAACGAAATAATGTAGAATTAATAGCGACCCTTTCATCTTTGACCTTTTCGAAGTCTTACAAATAATCATGGCACGTTTATTAGTTTTATTAATTACTGCATGGCTGTGGACCGCGGGTTTACTTGGAAATACAGACATATAAGTCAAAGTTCATTTATTTTTAAGAAACATGAGTATACACACAAAGCATGTAAAGCTGTTAAGTATATTAGAAAGGATCACTGTCATGTTTTTTTAAAGAGCGGACAGTGAGAATCATCATCATCTGCTTAACCTTTTCCCAACTATGTTGGGGTCGGCTTCCAGTCTTACCTGTTGCAACTGAATACGAGTATTTTCCATGAAGCAACTGCCTATCTGACCTTCACAATATAAGTACTAGCACTCTTTTCTTCTGAGCGTGTCGATGACAATCTAAATTGAATCGGCCCAGAATTGAGCTTGGCGCTTTCGGCAGCGTCCATCAGTTCCTGTGGTGAGCAACCAACAGGACACGCAGGTCACGACATGAAATGCCCCATTGTTTGAGGTACAGCACCACATTTACACTCCAGTGCTGAGTCATTTATGAATATTAGCACAATAGGGTAGAACTTGTCAAAAAAATCTAATTAGTCCGTCAGATAGATTTCCAAAAAAATATTGGACACGTAGTTTTTTTTTGCACGTAAACAAACAATGAAGATGATACAGTGCTTTGAAAGCTCGTGTGACGTCATAT
The DNA here is from genome assembly GCA_949774965.1 of Diarsia brunnea. NCBI lineage: Eukaryota > Metazoa > Arthropoda > Insecta > Lepidoptera > Noctuidae > Diarsia > Diarsia brunnea. Next base: position 14,245,914 of record OX459020.1, on the reverse strand, counting down.
TGTAAGACATTAGTATGACATTTTTTACCGGTGAGTGACGTCACAATCTCCCACTCAAATCTTTAACGCGTTTAATCTTCGTCAATTTTTATTGATTGGATAAAACAAAAAATACGTATCCAATATTTTTCGATAATCTAACAGACGTTAAATCATATTTTTTTTAGTCAGGAAACATTCCTACTGCTAACTTCACTAGCACTTTGACTGACAACCAGTCCGACAGAGCGAAATTTTTTTACAATATTTCAGCAAAAGAAACCGGAAATAAACGGTTTTATTTATGGTTTCCTTTTCCTTATTTTGGTAATTTATTTGACTAACATTCGCTATTATTTTAACACGAATAACGCTACCTTAACAAGACGTGTGTGTGTGTGTGTACGTACGGATCCTTAACCTTGGCAACGGGATGCCAAACGCCGCGCTTGTGAAACGCTTGCAGAGTCGGTCGATGGCAATAGGGTCGCACATGGGACTTAAACATAACTGGCAAAATGTGGTACTATCAGGTTTACGTCTGCCCAACTTTGGGTGTTCTTGGCGTGATGATATGTAATATTAACTGCTTCAGTACCTTTTTTTTGTAAATACGAAAGGATGAAAGAAATCAAAACCGCTCTGTCTTCTTCTTTCTTTCTCGTGTTGTTAGTGCCTAGCCTGGTCATCATCTGCCTAGTCTTTTCCCCACTATGTTGGGGTCGGCTTCCAGTCTAACCGGATGCAGCTGAGTACCAGTATTTTACATGGAGCGACTGCCTATCTGACCTCCACAACCCAGTTAATACTAGATAATACGATACTCTTAGTGCCTAACCTGGTGTCAGAGTACTTAAAGAAAGAAAGAAAATTTTGTTTCATCATCATCATCATCATCATCAGCCTATTGCAATCCACTGCTGGATATAGGCCTCTTTAATCTTGCGCCACTCAACTCGATTTTCGGCAACTCTCATCCAGTTGTTACCAGCCACTCTGCGAAGATCATCGCTCCACCGAGCCTGAGGGCGTCGGATTTTGTTTATTTGGCATTATTCACAAAAACATTTTATTTTTTACAAAAAAAACAAGCTGATAATACCAAAAGGGCCTCAGCTCAGCATAAAGTCAGATGGCAACACAGTGTGTGTACCATCTGACGCTGATTTTCAGCTGCTGCCCATGGATGCCATACGCTCGAAAATATAAACGAATACACAAAAAGGTTTAAAATAATTTGCACAAATAACAAAATAAAATAAAATGTTGCAACTCATAAAACAAAACCATAAAAATGAGCACATTAAAAAACAAAAAGTAAAAAAAAAAATCATAAAATTAATTTATACCACCCATCGCCCTCTGACTTGGTTTTACATGCCGTAGACAAATATGAACAACAAATAATATCACAAAAGAATCTTGCTCAATTCATATCAAGATAAGCCAAATAATAGATCCTGTCATTGAGGTGAGGTTGAACAACACCTACAGTCTACACGGGATGAAGCCAATCATTTCATCCTGTGACAGTAATCTAGGATGCATTCGACACTTATCTTTGTCATGCCATCATGTAAATTACTTCCAGCAAGGACTACTTAGCCGAATTCTACCAGGGATGGTTCTATGGTTTTAGTCATCATTGTTCATCACCTATCTGACTGAGGATCAACGCACAGGCCATGGCTACAAACTTAAAATGTCGCACACGTATTCCTCTTATGATGTAGGCATCCACTAAGGAAGAATTTTTCCAAATTTAGCCCCCAAGGGGCAAGTAGGCCTCTTCTAGGCACACTCCATCATAGGCCTTATCCGACGCTTTCCATCAGGCGTAATTGAGGCCAAAAGCAGGTCCATTTCGCAATAAAAAATTAAATATTTAGAAATGTATCTATCTCATACAAATACCTAGGGTTCATTTTCAGAAGCTGGGTGAAGGATGCATTTGATGAGTTTATTCGCTAAAAAAACTCATGGTACTATCATTTTTTTGTAATTATAAAAGGAAATGGACGAATGAACAAGTTTCAAACGAAAAAGGATAGGATTATTTGGGTGTGTTCACACAAACCGGGTCGAAAACCTTCGACTGGCGCGATTGGAACTGGCCGGAGACAACAGCCGTTTCACATAGACCGGCTGGAAGGTCACTATTTTTGAGCCGATGCACTCGGAGTCGGACGGATGCGCTCGGAGCCAACCGGGTGCTCTGCAAGGGCGATATACCTCCAGTTAGTCCAGTCGCAGGGCGAGAGAGGACGCAATCGGAGCCGGTCGGCCGCGCGAACGTGACAGAGCACGCAATCGGAGCCGGTCGGCCGCGCGAGCGTGACAGAGCACGCAATCGGAGCCGGTCGGCCGCGCAAGCGTGACAGAGCACGCAATCGGAGCCGGTCGGCCGCGCAAGCGTGACAGAGCACGCAATCGGAGCCGGTCGGCCACGCAAGCGTGACAGAGCACGCAATCGGAGCCGGCGGGCGCGCGAGCGTGACAGAGCACGCAATCGGAGCCGGCGGGCGCGCGAGCGTGACAGAGCACGCAATCGGAGCCGGTCGGCCGCGCAAGCGCATGGAAGAGTACGTAATCAACTCATCAGAGGCAGCCGGTCGGCTCCTCTCATTATTTCATACTGCGCGATAGGTTTGCTCTCAAAAATTCTCAATAGTAAAAGAAGTGACATGTAAAAATAAATCTTATTACAACGATTGAAAACTCTGTTTTAATCGTGATAAAAAATCTGCTCTTCACTCCGAGCCGGTCGGTGTGAACGGACCCTAACTGAAAACAAACGTATGGTTGAATAAGTATATTACTTTACTGGCACGAAAATAATAAAATAACTCTCGTCACTACGAACAAAACATTTTCAACATCATTGTCATGGAAAGTGTAATTAAAACCAACTATTCGATAACTCTTTTGTCATCGCCTGTACCTACTGCTCTGAGTTCAACGCTTCGCTGGGCACACCTTTCATATAAGATTGCATTCAACACGATTGATTGTACGTAGCCATAGTAATAGGTATGTGTTATTATTTGTTATGAAAATACATTTATTTAATTTTGAAGAGGAAATTATTTTATGAGTAGCCCAGTAATAAAATTGTTACCTCAAAAATGATGAAACAAAATTTATCATTTTACAAATAGGTTTTTACAAACACTTTTACAAGCAATTTTTTTTTAAACTAAATGTTTCGTACCTGACTACTCTTAGAAAAAACAGCCGAAACGAACTCAGAGGTCTAAGTCTCTTTTAAGGTCCAGACATAATCTTGGTGTAGGTAAGTACCTACTCACATGAGGACTATGCAGATTAGTGTCTGAGATGGTCTTGTGAAAAATTCTTCTTGTTTTGTAAAAAAGCAAATCATAACCGAAATCGTTTGGTCTAGAAGTATGAAAATGTGTTTGAGGGTTCCTCATTTCATCAAAGGAAGGATTTATTGAATAGATTTAATCTCAGAGGTTTTTTACACCCATATTTGGCTAGTTAACTCCCTTTTAATAGGGGACGAAGCTATTTCGGCTATACCAAACTCCAGTCTATCGATAGAATCAAATATTTCCTTTGTTCTAAAGTTTGACGCTCAAAATTGCCTTTTACGGTTTATTTGAAATAATTGTAACAGATATTAAAGTACTGGTTGGTTTGCAATAATTCGCGTGGTGATGGATTGATATTAAATGTAGTGAGGAAACTGTTGAATAAGAATGTATGGCTGCAAGAGTAAAGGAAGACCAAAGGAACGATAGATGGACTGTGTGGAGGATGATATTTATGGCTAGAGAGGAAGTGAATAATTTTTAGATGACGAGCAATAGCGAAGTATGGAAAAAGACAGAAGAGTCATGAGGTACTGGCTTTGTGTCTGCTTCTGATGAATTCTTTATGGCAAATCCCTAAAACACTTTGCCGGATCTAAGACTCAAACCACTATGAAACGCTAGACACACGAGACAGAAATGAAAAACAAGTTCCAATAACTCAAGATCTCCACATAAATCAACCTTAAAACACGGAATAATTAATACGTTAACAGTTTTACAGGAAATTAATGAGTATTCACTAGACAGGGACACGAGCGAGCAGAACGCGGGCCGTGCCAAGTGCCTGTCAGCGCGACACTCAGGTAATTATCACTGACCATCGTGGGCATCAGTCCCACTGTCAGCGAGCCGTTAGGTATTGGCGTTTATCTTGCTCAAGAAATCGTGCAGGTAAAAGGGATATATTATGATGTAATGTCATAATTTGACGCTGTTGCAAGTTCCATGAAATGGACGCTATGAAAGAAGGTAGTCTTTTATTTTTATTAGAAAGATTTGTCTGCACCTAACAATTTATTTACCATCCACCCGCATTCTTAAGCCATCTGGCGATCATGGCATCTTGCTACAGATACAATATCAGGAGCTCATTATCCGTAGTGGATAATTACGTGAGACACAACCCCAACCACGCTATATTCACCAAGACAACCTTGTATTCTCACACAGGATTGTCTGCTCAGTGTTGGGTTCGGGAAGTGATAATCATAATTTTTGCTTGTGGTTAAGTAGAACTTCTGGAAGCACATCCCGACTGTAGTTTGTTTTCGAAAATCTGACAACCATACTTATTTAAGAGGTGTCCTTATTGTACAGTAACCGAATTGTCTAGGTCAGATAAGCAGTCGCTCCATGTAAAATTCTTGGTTTAAGCTGCATCTGGATAGACTGGAAGCCGACCAGAATATTGTAAGCAAAAAGCTAAGCACACACACTTATAATACACACCGCCGCGGATCAGCATTTATAGCTATCTAGCTATTTACTCGCTAACCGCCGGCAGTGTGACAGAGCCCTACTGAGGTGAACCAAATTGGGCTTGACTTTACTGCGTGTGAGAGATTTAATGTGAATGAACAATGACTGATAACGTAGCGGCAGGTGGTAAGGTGGAGTCAAATAAATGTGTCTGTTAGATTAGACAAATAGACAATATCAGCAAAAACGGTACTGGAAAAATCGATCGGTTTAAATATCCACCATTATTATTTATAAACCACCTCTTATTATCCCGAAAAAAATCGTTCCGGAGAAAGCAACAGTACCATTCTTGATAATTATTCATGTCTTTCGAATTATATAGTTTACTAGCAGAGCAACCCACAATGATTGCCAAATAAATTACCCTGGGTGAAGCCGCGGGCAAAAGCGAGTACAATAATAATATTCTAATTAACAGTCGTTTATTGCCCGTGGTCCACCTGCCTAGTCCACCTGGATTATTGTATCCAGACACATCTTGGTAACATCTGAATGAGAGGTACACATAAGTACCAAGGCAGCAGGAAACTCAAAGAAGTTTATTTTTTATTAACCTTTAGCAGTAGATGGAACAAGGTAGGCGGTGAAAACAATGATCAAAGCCTAAAGTAAGTAAAGGATAGTATAATAAGTGTTTTTCTCGAAAAAAGTGCGACTTTTGGTCAATCATGTTTGGCTACAGGGTATAATTTCAGTTCTATAATCGTCAATGTTACGGTCTATTACAATTATTATCAGTGAGCTTATAAGAATAAATTAAAAATTTAAAAAACTTACTAAACTCAATTATTTTTGCGAAGCTTATTTAACCCATAAGGTATTTATCTATATCTAAATCGGCCATCTTGGATTTGAAATTTGTCATAGTGTATAGTATTCTACTAATCAGGCCTTTTCATTTGATACCCATATTGATAAAGTTGTGAAAAAATATATTATGTGATTCGCCATTTTGTGGCGGCGGCCATCTTGGACCGATTTGCAACAGACATAGAACACTCGACTAATTCACCTTTCCAACAAAAAAAAACAGAATCAAGATCGGTTCATGCGTTCGGGAGCTACGATGCCAGAGACAGACACACACACAGACACGTCAAACTTATAACACCCCGTCGTTTTTGCGTCGGGGGTTAAAAACTGAAATGAACAAAAAAACTTCTGTCAAGTACGGCCAAGAAAACAGGAACAAATAAAACAGTCTTCAAACGGTCTCCAAAGTACCAGGGCCTCATAAATCATAGAAGCGTTCTGTATCGTAAACCAATTTATTGAACACGCCACATCGGCCGATCACTTGCGCGAGTCTATTCCATTGAATAATTTAACCTATCGAACTAGTCAATAGCTAGTTCCAGTCTATCATTATTGTTCGTGTTGTTAGTCGTTCGTCAGTCATTTTGTTAGTAATATTTAATCAGTTTTCAGTCTTACTGCACGTGCCTTTCTTTTAATATTTTACTTGGCGCCAGTGCTATTTGGCCAGTACAACGTATTCTCAATACCTTCTCTTAAATATGCTTCCTTGGTATTTGATATTAACACTATCCATGGGTCAGATAGTTTCATTAGCTTTTTTCGTAGTATTTGTAGGGATAATATTCCTTCCATTATAAAGGGACTTAACCGGCAAAAACTCAAAGTCAAAACAAGGACCAGAATAATTTACCTTTTCTTTTTGTTTTTACGGGAAACTTCCAAAAGGCGACCGGTAGAAAAATTATAACTATAGGGACTTTCAGGTAACCCTGACTACCCCTTTATAACTTGTGGCGAGATGTTTTGGTATGGATAGCAGGCAAGAGGGATAAGTCTATAGTCACCTCAAAACTTTTGACCATGAAAAGCATGCTCCACCGAAGTGTTATACAGCATTTCGCTAAAAACAATACCTGATTGTTTCTTCCACTCTACTCGTATGTGTCCCTAGTATTATTGGCAAGCAAAGTGCTCTATTGCCAAAACTTCTGGAGGTCGTTGACCTTGTAGTTCATATCGGTGACGGGTGACGTAAACAGTACTGTGGGGAATGTTGCGAACTTTTCTTTATTACCTTCTGTGTTTCATGTGACCCTGGTACTTGCGTTTGGAAATGTCTGGTATGTTGTTTGCTGAATTAGGTTATTTTGGTACAAGAATTTACAAATTAAATAAGAATCCTTCAAAGGGTCCTCAAGACCCTTTTATTCAGCTAGTGGGCAAAGAAAAAAATGAAGTTTAATAAATTTAACCTTAAACAATGAAACAGCAACCCCTATATTTTTTATGTCTCCTGGACACTTAGATTAATGAAACGAATCTAAAGATACCTTAATTAAATAAATCCATCGAGTGGTTTGTAAGATATGACGGAAAATATTGACGCGGAATAGGATTGAGTCGGTATCTGCCTAGCCTTTTCCCAACTATATTGGAGTCGGCTTCCAGTCTTACCGTATGAAGCTGAATACCAGTATTTTAAATTGATCGACTGACTATCTAACCTCCACAACCCAGTTAGTACCGATTAATATCTCTACGATACAAGGTCTGAACGTGCTTTCCGGGGCACGGAGGAATCCATGGACCAACCTACCGAAGTGCGGCTTAACCTTCCGATCGACCCTAGCGACTGATATTAAGCCACACTCATATGGAAAGCTGAAAGCTGATGTTATGGAGGGAAGTGGAAATTATGTTTTTTACTACTCCTCCGATATTATTTTCTGATTAATTTCGTTGCGGGTTCCAAGACAGTTAATCGTTTCTCTGGGACTTCGTCGAGCTTCATTGTCTCGGCGCTTTTCTTGTGGTCGCCACTGTTGATTCTGGCTTACATGAGTTACAGTGGTTTGGGAATAGTGTGGCCGTCTTGTCCTATAAAAAAAAAGCCACAAGCTCCTCCACAGACGTACAAAACCAATAAATTATAATCATCCCGCTCCAATTGATTCCCCAAACTTCCCCCATCAGACATCTGACACATCACTTCCGTATACACACAAAAACAACTCGAACAAACAAGAAACCGTATTAAAACCAATCAAATGACAACAACAACAAAGAACAACGGATAACAACGTAGAATATTGTTTTGTTTCTTTTTTACGCAAATCCAATGGAATTGTGTTGAGGACTTTATAATTGGGGTATGAAAGTGGCACTTGATTTTTTTTGTGTATATCAATAAATTTTTGATATAATGAACTGCTTCGTTGGTCTAGTGGTCGCAAGCGTGTCTGTTGAGCATTAGATCCTGGGTTTGATTCCCAGGTAAAGTGTATTGGGGTTTTCATCAGGAAATTCTCTGTCCACAGTGATTTGTGCCCGGCTTATAGCATGACAAAACTGGCAAAACGTGGGTGTACCTACTTAACACGTTTTGTTTAGGTACACATCTGCCCAACCCTATTCTTTTTGGCTGGTGGAAAATCATCAAATAACAGTGGTGTGTCAGACTTCTACTGACTAAAAACCACCCATGTTCCTTCTTAGCCCATGCGCCGCGGCCGCGGTATCTCTTTCGAACAACCCGCAGCCCCGACAGGATCTGCTTACCCTTGGAGGATTACAGTGTTATGTCAACTAAAAAAAAAACAAATAAATCGTATCAACGACCGAAAAATCCGGGTATTTTTTCAAAAATAAGTCTCCCCGTCGGGCCTTTTCAAATGAAATTACAACTCTAGGTACGTCCCAATCTTAGAGAAAGACCCGTGTCTCAGTAGTGGTAAACCCAACGCTACTACATTTAAGGGTAGAGGGGAGAAAGCCACCCAAGAGACAATATTTGAGGAGTATGGTCAGCCGATTCCGTCTTTGTCTTGCAATTTTAGAATGGCAGCGATCACTATTCGTGAATAGAATAGTTATTACTCCATTGATTGTCCATTATTTTGTCTCGGCGTATCCAAGATAGCAAGGGGTTATTTATGAAAAATTTACGCATACGTAATACAATCCAAAATCATTATTATTAATGCATGTGTTACGAAACGCACCTCACTATCGACGTTGTCTATGAATGACATTTAAGAAATAAAGTGGTCTATGGTCAGCTTCAGAAAAGATGGTGGTTTTATTTCGTGTGCTCCTAAATAATATTAATTAAGACATTGAGAACGAAGTCCTATACCCTTTCCCTGCACTCTCACATTCAATAAAGTTATCAAGTTAATTACCAATTGAATCCCTTGAAGATATAATACTGCTACTCAGTCCTTCAAAGAATACAATTTTGTGTGCCAACAAAATAAATATACCCACAGTAGTGTAATTTCGGAGGAAAGGTCCAATTTTGAGCGCCGTAACTCTCTGACAACAAACTGTAGGCCTGTAAGTTGCGCTATAATTAATCTTATTCTTTGTTCCTACCACAGATGTATACCTAGATATCTAGATAACGCAAGAGGACCCAATTCATGTTTTGTTAACGGTGAATGAAAATATCGTCAGGAAACCGGCATGTCCTAGACCCAAAAATTTGAAGACTAATTGATTGTGGCATCCACCAACTGGGCCCGCGAGGTGGATTATAGCCCATTCCTTCTCAAAGACAGAAGGCATGTGAACCAGCAGTTGGAATATTATGGACAAAATTAAATGATGATGAAACTAATTTGTTTAAAACAGCAACATTAGGTACACCATTACAACTCAAGAACTTAATTCTAGACATTTAAAGAACAAAACCGTGGTCAATGTCATGTAGTCACTTCTTTGTTTAACTAAATAGTTTATTCAATAACTAATGACGTCATTGTAGGTAGTCAAAAAAAATACCACGTTTGGTCGTCATACTTGCATTATCGCGTGTATCCATATCTGTGGTTCCTACCCTTGCTGAGGATATTACGTGAGGGTTGTATCCTCCATTTCTTATAGTACGAGGTCTATTTACAAACTGACAGCTTTTAGACCTTATTTCTGTCTTGTTGGATTTCATCTTGAATCCTAGCTAGATTTATCTGGGCTGATTTTTGACCATACCTTTCAAGTAGATAAAGACTGCATTTCAAGGCAACAAGTTCAGAAAGTTGTTCGAAAGTGATACTGCGGCCTCCACACAAAGGGCTCAGAAGGAACATGGGTGGTTTTTAGTCAGTAGAAGTCTTTTTTTTTTTTTTTGCGGGTGCATAATCATCAAATAACCCCTCCCACTCTTGGGCAGAGCAGAATCCCAGTGTCAGACTTCTACTGACTAAAAACCACCCATGTTCCTTCTTAGCCCTTAATGTCGAAGCCGCGGTATCTCTTGCGTACAACCCGCAGCCCCGACGGTCAGGAGAAGTCTGACACTCCCTTTCGCTCTGCCCAACAGCGGGAGGGATTATTTGATGATTTTCCACCATCATCATCATCATCATCTTCCTGCCCTTATCTCATTATATTTAGGATCGGCGCGTTTTCTTTTTCCCTTCTTCCCTGTTAGACGTCACGGTGGCATTTACTCTTTTCTCTTTCATCATCTGCCTAGCCTTTTCCCAACTATGTTAGGGTCGGCTTCCAGTCTAACCGGATGCAGCTGAATACCAGTATTTTACATGGAGCGACTGCCTATCTGACCTCCACAACCCATTTAATACGATACTCTTTGGTAAGACTGGATGTCAGAATTTCAGGTCACTGACTACCTGTAGGGACTGCCAAAGATCTATATATGGCAGCCGGGACCAACAGCTTAACGTGCTTTCCGAGGCACGAAGGAAAATCGGTATGTCGGGCGGTCACCCATCCACAGACCGACCTAGGCAAGCACAGCTTTACCTAAAGATCGACCCAACTCTTTCATATCATTTAATAATTAATATATCATATACCTCCAAAAAGAAGACAACAAGTTCAAATGAGACTTTATATTATAAAAATATAATCGTTGGTCCAGATGAACAGGGTATTAACTCAAAAAAGCCTATTTTTCAGGAGAGCGATTTGAAGTTTTCAAATCAATATATTTCCATTTCTATAAATAACTGGTTAAAAATCGTAAATTTTGAGTTAATACTCTGTTCATCCAAACGAACGAATATGTTAGCCCTATGCTTTGTTCGTTAACTCGCAAATAAAGTACAACAATATCTTTAGATTATATAGGTCCGACACCGCGACGCTGTCCTACAATTTCTTAATTATAATAAAATCCAGGTGGTTGTATTTTACCTCTCGCTTGCTCTCGTTTGTATCAATTGACTGCTGGACTTGAGGTCCTGTGTTGGATTCCCCGGTCGGGCAAAGTGGTATTGGTCTTTTCCATCATAATTTCTCAGTAGCAGCCACAGAGTCTGGATTTGTGCCCGGCTGATGGCATTAGGCTCGCCCCCTATTAGACTTAAACATAAATGGCGAAATGTGGGTGTACTATTAGGTATACCTCTGCCTAATACTGCAAGGATTACAGGCGTGATGTTTTGTTGTTTCAGATCGCAAGACACGTATAACGTAACTCGTGACCTAACGGTTAGGTTAATGACCTTTTGAAATACAAAAGTCATGAAGAGCCAGAAAAAACATATTCTAAGACAATTTACATTTCAAGATAGCAACATTACAATATGTAAAGTAAGATAATTATTCATTCAAGTCATGAATCTTCTCCATTTATAAAGAATAGGGGATATTGTTGATGCCACCGTTTTCTGCTTCAGATGATAAATTATCAGTTTTCGTTGTGGGCGCTTGAAAATATCATTATTTCAAAAGTAAGTGTACAATGCTACGCTCGTTGGGGCTGCTGGTTGTTCGTAAGAGATACCGCGGCCTCGACATGAAGGGCTAAGAAGGAACATGGGTGGTTTTTAGTCAGTAGAAGTCTAACACTCCCTTTTGCTCTGCCCAAGAGCGGGAGGGGTTATTTGATGATTTTCCACCCGCCAAAAAAAAAAGTGGGGTCTAAAATGGCCACTTTAGCAGATCACAATACTTATGAATTGCGTTAAAAAGCGTAAAATGTACTTTTTATAGAGTACCTATACCATTTATGAAAAAAAATCATAATAGGAAAATAATGTGAATTGCATTATAATTCGTAAAATCGTCACAGACGCAGAAAGAAAGAAAGGTCCATTTTACGCGTTTTAACGCAATTCATATCCATCATCAGCCTGTAATGTTCCCACTGCAGGGACTCAGGCCTCCTCTCTAGAAGAGGGATGGATAATAAGATAATCCACCACGCGGGCTCAGTGCGGGTTGGTAGATGTCAGTTAACTTCAAATTTTTTTTTGGTTCTTAGACAGCTCACGATGTTTTCCTTCACTGTTTTGAGAGCATTGGTGATGAAATAAATTAAACAAAGTAATGCGCCTCTCTGGGTTCGAACCCACGACTTACTGTTCGTAAGTCGGGGCTGCTACCACTGGGCCACCACGACCCTTTTTTTTTGGGGGGGTGGGAAATCATCAAATAACCCCTCCCGCTCTGGGCAGAGCGAAAGGGACTTATACTGACTAAAAACCACCCATGTTCCTTCTTAGCCCTTGCGCCGAGGCCGCGGTATCTCTTTCGAACAACCCGCAGCCCCGACGGAAAGTGGCCACCCTCAGGTTGGGCACCAATCCGAAAGTAGAAGATCCGATAATAAAGAAAATAAGTAGATATCTTCATAATTTCAAGCGCTCAAGCTAAGTTAGTAATATAAACTACATTCAACCTCATTTTCACCATAATGTAGATATCTCGTAACTGTATTGCAATGTGTTGTACAACATCTTTTCATCCGAATTTCGCGAGCAATCTGGCATGAGGCTATAAATAGCTTCACAATCGAGAACACCTGGCCTGCGCAAATTAAATGGGTAAACAGATTCACTGTGCTCGGATTGAAAGAGTTGTAAGGCAACAAAACGTCATGCCTGTAGTCCCCGGAGGGTGAGGCAGAAATGTTTGTATAAATAATTTCGTGTCCTGATTTTGGACAAGTCTTCCACTCTATTGCCAAACCACTGCAATTACTGTGCGCTAGAATTAATTGTGGCGTTCACCAGGAAAGCGCCGAGCGCAATGAAGCTCGACAAAGTCCCAGAGACACAATTTAACTGTCTTGGATCCCGCAACCGAAAAGAATAGCGGAGGAGTTGGATTATTTCATGTAACATGTTATAGAGGGCGAGTCTGTTGCATACCAAACTAAAACTGTTACTAAGAGACTGATGGTTAAGGCATGGTCATCATTCTGCAGCAAGGTGTAAGACAGGGAGACGTCATATCTCCGAAGCTGTTCGCCGCTGTATAGACTAGGCATCAACGCCAATGGCGAGTACATCACTCATATTTGGTATGCCGACGATGAAGTGGTCATGGCTGAGACCATGGAGGACCTCAGTACAATGCTCAATGACCTCAGTAGAGCTACCAAAAGAGTGAATCTTAAAATGTACGTGGACAAAACCAAGGTCATGTTCAAGGTCATTGGAGACTCTACACTCGAAGTTGTAGACGATTGTGTCTACCTGGGACCAACGGTCCAGTTAGGTAGGTTTAACTTCGAGAAAGAGTTCGATGGCTGATGGCCGATGATGCCGAAAAGTTTAGGAGTGGCGACCGCAAACCGGAAGACGTTGCGTTGGAAGGCCTCCCACTAGGTAGACCGATGACCTGATGAAGGGGATCCGTTGGATGCGTGACGCACGGACCCGGCTAATGTAATACTTGGGGGAGGCCTATGTCCAGCAGTAAACGTCTTTCGGCTGAAATGATGATGATGATGAAGTGCTGCATAGTGTTGATGAAAGAGAGTATTAGACCCATAATAAAAGGAGTAAGCTTTCTTTGTGCAATCATTGTTTCTTAGCACCAGGAAAAACACAACTCGTTTGTGTTTTTCCTGGTGCCTCATTTCCTCAACTCACTCGTAATAAAGAAATCCACGTGTTTTATTTCAAATAAAATTACGTAGCAGGAAATTCTGTAACCCTTTCGATACACGTGATACGGAACTTGGAGAAACTTTTAACCCTTTTACAACGTGACTCTGGTTATTGGGCAACCCTTCGAAAAATGTGCCAAGTAAGTGCCGACACACAAATAAGGTTTCGTGGGGACTTGTACCCGAGCAAAAAATGTGAATAGAAAATTACTTTTTCTTTGAAAGCAGAAACTTAAATTGCATAGGTATTTGTATGGTTTCAGGGACGGTTAGAACAGATCCCTGAAATTGCTGACTTTATTACGAAGTTTGAAATAATTTATATTTTTTTATGCGTAAACAATTATGTTTCACGTTTCTTCAGTTCATGTGAAACTAACTCTTTTTAAGGTCTACTGCCAATTTTTTATACCACAGCCTTTGGGATAACCTTAAAGCCAAACAATGCCCTTTCGGCCGGTCTGTGGATGGGTAACCATAATTACATTCCGAGTTACCGCCGTGGCTCAAGGACACGCAGAAAGTCAGGCAACTAGTCTCACCAAGGGATACCGAAAACATCCAGTACTAACTGGGTTGTGGAGGTAAGAGACACTCGCTCCATGTACTACTCCTACACCTCCGACTTTCCTTAATTTACGATTAATTTCGTTGCAGGATCCAAGACAGTTAAATTGTTTTTCTGGGACTTCGTCGAGCTTCATTGTCTCGGGGTTTTTTTGTTGGTCTCACTGTTTCCATTCTGGCTTTCAGGAGTTACAGTGGTTTGGGAATAGTGTGGCGGGCTTGTCCACATAAAAAAAGTCGCTCCATGTAAAATCCCGGTATTCAGCTGCATTCGATACGCCTGGAAGCCAACCCCAACATAGTTGGGAAAAAGCTGGCAAATGATGATGATATTCTATTCCCTACAGAACCCCATAATACACCCCGAAACGTGGGAATAAAGAGAAAAGTTCACATTTCGTCGATGATCTGCAATACCGCGAAACTGCAAAAAGTAGCGAAATTCAAATTTACGCGCCGCGCTGTCCTAGTCTGTCATTGGTGCGTGTTAGTGAACACACTACTTTGAATAAGCCAATCAGAACCTCACTCTAAGGTCCCTATATTTCAATAAGATGCGCTTATCGTTCTAAATACTAAAATTATGAAGTTTTTTTTATCTCCTGTAAAGTTAATAACCTTGTAGTTACGCACTATTGCAAATAGTAGATCAGCGCTATTGCAGTATCGTCGACGATTTGTAATTCAAACTTATAAAGCCAATTACGAGCAGGTCAATATTCTAACTATTTGTACTCAATACTATGTATATACTAGTGGAGGGCGATCGATGGACTATTTATAGAGAATTCGGTATCGAGTAAATAACAGAAAACTGGGCGCGGATAGTATTTACATAGATTATATTGATATGGGGTTTAGCCTTTCGCTATACTAATTGTTTGGGTGCAAAAACCAATCAATTAGTTATTTCATTTGCGAATTAGTCGCAAGTACTTTGTTCGATTTTGCTCTGCCAAAAAAGATTGACTGAAAAATGTGTTAAGGGTTATATCCTCCCGTCGGGGCTGCGGGTTGTTCGCAAGAGATACCGCGGCCTCGACATAAAGGACTAAGAAGGAACATGGGTGGTTTTTAGTCAGTAGAAGTCTGACACTCCCTTTCGCTCTGCCCAAGAGCGGGAGGGGTTATGTGATGATTTCCCTCCCCAAAAAAAAACATGGTTTATATCCTGTATGTGAAAAGCGGGAATCGAAATTGTTATCCGTTGAAGGGTTTTAATCGGGTTACATAGAAAATTGGCTCGAAGCAAATTTTAGAGCTGTATATGAGTTCATCGACATGTTAAGAAGAACAAGATTGTGGTAATTTTGAAGGTTAGGTGAAATGCCCTAGAAAATCACAATCAAAAGTCATTTATTCAAGCTAGGCTGATAATCAGCACTTTTCGAACGTCAAAATTTACTTTACTTATTTACAAGTGACAGTCCCCCAAAACGCCCACCCTTCAACACTTCCTAGTGTTTTAGCTGGAAAGAAGAACTGGCGAAACAAACTCCCCAGCAACACATCTGTCTGTTAGGTTAGAAGAACCAGACTCAATACAATAGTAAAGTGTAGATTTACTACAGATACAAATCAATAATTCGACAGCACGGTTGGCGCAGTGGCTGAGCGATTGGACTGCTGCGCTGCGTGTCGCGGGTTCGATCCCCGCACGGAACAAATATTTGTATGGCCTACAGATACTTGTTTCGGGTCTGGGTGTGTTTGTGTATGTGAGTTTAATGTTTGTAAACGCACCCACGATACAGGAGAAATTCCTAGTGTGGGGCAACGTTTTAAAAAAAAAAAAAAAAGTATATAATAATAAATAATGTAAAAAAATATACATAACATATCAGTAAAACTAATTTTGGAGAAAGAACATAAATAGCAAACATTGTCTTGTGTTCATCTCAGCGACCATTCTTATCATTTAAGAGCGCAAGATAAGACGAAGAATGATGATGTCTATGTATGTCTTTCTTCAATTGGCTCTCCAACTAATGAAGGTTGGCAGTCAGCTCCGCATATCTGATTCCGTCTTTTGCAAGTCTAAACTAGTCTAACTGCCGTACTCAGAGAGCCTTAATGCTTACTTAGGCCATCACTTAGTTGACAGTTTTGTCATACAAAAGTATGTCAAATCTTTAATAAGTGACGGCTTAAGTAATCATTAAATGTCTCTGAGTACGACAAAGTCAAAGTCAAAGCATTTTTTTTTCAATTTAACCATTACTGGTACTTTTGAATGTCAGAAGAACAATTCATAAAACTAAACTACGAGTGCAATACGTCATCCCGAAAGCCACCACGCCGAACCACACGCCGCCGAATGCCCGCAACAACGAACACTGCGAGCACGAAAGCACGCAGCGACGCACACCGCAACAACGAATGTACGAGACTCCAAATCACGGAACAACGAATGCACGCCGCAACGCGCAACCGCCACCCCGCGACCCGGAGCCCCGCGCACCCACCGCCACGGCACGAGCCGCCGCGTGCCCCTGCACCCACAGCACTCGCCGCCGCAGACATACGGCGCCGCGCAACTCGACGCAGCAACCCCCGGGACGACGCATTGCACTTCTAAGCTACCTTGTGCTAGCTAACTTGTGAAAGTACTGTAGTTACCTATTCCCTAGCGTAGATATCTATTATGTAGTAGTATGACAGTTAGTCTCTCTATGTATCATCATCATCATCATCTCATCATCTCAGCCAAAAGACGTCCACTGCTGGACATAGGCCTACCCCAGAAGGGGGGGATTTGCCATAATCGCCACGCTTGGCAGGCGGGTTGTCGATCGCAGTATGGTTGTTACGAAGGCACAGAGAACGCTGCTGCCCATTCTCTGGTAAGTCACTTAGTCGCCTCTTACGACACCCACGGGAAGATATGGGATGGTGCTATTCTTTACGAGTACAGAGAGTATAATTTTAAATGATGGACAAACCATCAACATACAGGTTTAAACCGAACCCGACTTACTTATTTCTCACTGAACCAAAGAAATAAACTTAAGTTACTTGTGCGCAATATTGAACAGAACATTTATCTGCCTTGAAAAGTAATGCAGCGGCTTAGTTCAAATGATTGACACCTCATTTGTTATAGCAAATGAAAGTCTACGAGAAATTCTGAAATTCTTCTCAGTTTGAAAATTAAAGCCAAATGTTTTTGAAGTATCTTACGTAAGTAAATGTTTTTAACTGCTATGTTATTATCCATTACTGTTAGTCTGTCATCCCACTGCTGGGGGTCAAAAATGGCGACTTTAGTAGAGCATAATATGACTTAAAAAACTTAAAATGGACCTTTCATTATAGTAACTGCGTCTGTGACGATTTTACGAATTTTAACGCAATTCAAATTATTTTCCTATTATGATCTATTTTCATAAATGGTAACTATAAAAATTAAAAAGTACATTTTACGCTTTTTAACGCAATTCATATTATGATTTGCTAAAGTGGCCATTTTAGACGCCCCGAGCAAAGGGTTCTTCCTATGACTTCCAAATCTTTCGATCTAGAGCTAATGTGGTCAAGTGTCAGTGTAATTAACATTATCAACATTTCTTGACAAATCTATTTTTCACGAGAACGCATGTCAAACACATCACTTTGAAATCTCAAAAAAACATCTACTATGCAGCCACTTCAATCCTCCGCCACGTCTGTCTGTCTGTCTGTTCGCGATAAACTCAAAAACTAATGCACCGATTTTCATGCTGTTTTTACCAATGGATAGAGTGGTTCTCAAAATTTTAGAATAATTATAATTTGTCAAGTTTTTGTAAACCGATAACCGACATCGATGGGGGAAAAGCCCCAAACTGACTGGGCAAGCATTGAAGTTTTCATTCCAAAGTCTAGAAATTGTCGTATCATTGTGTAAGTATAGTATCATTGTCAAACTTATCAAAAACATAAAGAAATAAATTACCAAGTTCCAATTCCGCTTCAGCATCTTCGGAGATAGTCTCCATGACCCGTTCAGCGCATGGCTCGAGGTCGCGCGCGGGCGTGCACCGTGCGCGGCCGGCACGCCGCGCGCACTCCCCGCAAGTCGTCAGCAACAACGTGGCTATTGTCGCGAACTCAGTGAAGAAACAACAGCGCTGTTGTTGTTACGGCGACGTCACTGGGTTGCACATCACTGGGTTGTTCTTGCACTGAATTGGTGAGGCTTTTGAGTTGTTGCACTTATAACTGAGTTTGTTTTCACTGCAGTTTATAATTGATTTGATTTTGTGGTATTTTTTGCACTTGTCTGGTGTTTTTTTAATTACATTTTCAAATGTTTATGGTGATTATTTAATTTTAATTCGGTTACCTGTGATAGTTCAAGATTGTTGAGAATAATATAAGATAGATTTATTTGAGATAAGAGCACAAGGAAGAAATTGGAGGAGGGCTTTGCCCAGCAGTGGGGCAATACAGGGCAATAAAGAAAAAGTAAAGTAAAATTACTACGAATTAACTTATACAAAAGTGAGTAGAACTTATTAAATTCAAGCTACTTACAAAATTAGTGAGCTGAATGAAGTTATAATACCCTAACTGCGGTACTCAGAGATATTTAATGATTACTTAAGCCGTCACTTAGAAAAGGTTTGACATACTTTTGTATGACAAAACTGTCAAAACCTTTACTAAGTAATCATTAAAGCTCTCTGGGTGCGGCAGTAAGAAAATGTGAATCTACTTAGTTGAGATTTCAGTAAAAGTAATAGCTCAACTCAATAGCTAGTTAAACTTAGTTAAGGAGTGTTATTGAACATTGTTTGGCTACTTTATGGTTTAATTATCATAGGCATACTGTTCTTCGACAGCTATTATTTTCACACTAACCTCGCAATCGTGAGAAAATCAACAAACATGGGTTATATTGACGCAAGTACAAAGTGATAATTACTTGAAAATACTACAACATGTGTTAAGTAGTCATAACTTCTCTGCGTTAGAAATTCTTGCTTCATCATAACGTAACTACCTTTTACTCGTGGCTTCACTTGGAGGTCGGGAGTTATCTATTTGTTAACTCATCATCTGCCCAGACTTTTCTTAAGAATATTATGGTCAGCTTCAACTCTAACTGGACACAGCTGAATACCAGTATTTTTCATGGAGCGACTGCCTATTTGACCTCCACAACTCAGTTTAGTATTGATCATTAATTACGACGCTCTTTGGTGCTTAATACTCTTTGGTCAACTGGACCCGCTCGCAACTGGACCCGCGGGTCCAGTAAACCACATAATTTTTTGTGTGTGTTTTTATTGGTCGACTGGACCCACATGCAAAATTGAAAAAGCATTTATTGTTTAAAAGTACCAGTGTATAGACTTTCCGGCCACCTGTAACGATTGTCAAAGAAAGACAGCTGTCACCATCATTTTATCAAGCGTTCTGAACCACGGAGGAAACTTCGATATGTAATGGACAGTCACCAATCTACGGAAGGACATTGGCTACGCACCTTAACTTAGAAGATCGACTGGGATGTACGGTTGAAAAAGCTATTATGAATACAGCCAGCTAACTTGCATTTACTTTCAAGATTATTACAGATAATTATATTTAGAGACTGATGTCAAACGATACAGCGTTAGGGAAGTCGCTTAATGGTAAACGCTTTACAAAATAAAATTGTAATCAATATTTTCAGTGTACTGCAATAGGGTTAGCAAAAAAAACTAATTAATCCGTCAGATAGATTTCCAAAAAATATTTTTTCTTTTTTCACGTAAACAAACAATCAAGACGATACAGTGCTTTGAAAACTCGAGTGACGACATATTCTAAGACATTAGTATGACAGTTTTACCGGTGAGTGACGTCACAACCCCGGACTCAAATCTTTGACGCGTTTTAACTTCGTAAATTTTTATTGATTTGATAAAACAAAAAATACGTATCCAATATTTTTCGATAATCTAACAAACTAATTAGAATCATTTTTTAAATCTGTTTATGGCAAATTCCAAAAACCGAAAACTCCAGTAACACGGAATTGAACCGAGGACCTCATGAGCACATGAATCACACTTGCGACCACTAGAACCACGAGACCAAGTATTAAGTTTACTTTTAAAATATTCTCGAAGGCTGAAAACACCAGTAAAAGTGTCGTTGACAAAGTGTTGTACCTACTTAGTTAATGTTTGAGGAAAAATGGAGAGAAAACATGAATTCAAAGAATGGTTACGACCTCGTAGTTTCAACACCACTTAGGAAAAATAAAATCAAGAATGAAAATACCTAGTGAGTGGATACTAGAAACTGGGTTATGGATATCAGAACAGTTATTCCATTTCAAATACTTTGTGAGTGGAAGCCGATCTCAGCATAGCTGGGAAAAGGCAAGTTAGATGATGAGCCTTTTCCCAACTATGTTGGGGTCGGCTTCCAGTCTAACCGGATGCAGCTGAATACCAGTATTTTACATGGAGCGACTGGCTATCTGACCTCCACAACCCAGTTAATACTAGGTACTAGGTACCACCACCTCTACCTCGTACCTAGGTAGGTCTTTGGTAAGACTGGATGTCAGAATTTCAGGTCACTGAGTACCTGTAACGACTGCCAAAGATCTATATATGGCAGCCGGGAACAACAGCATTCCGAGCCACGGAGTAAAACTCGGTATTTCGGGCGGTCACCCATTAAGAGACCGACCTAGGCAAGCACAGCTTTACCTAAAGATCGACCCGAGTGGCAGTTCTTATTAAGCCACGAGCTCCTCTCTCGTTTGTAATGATCTTAAAGTGAATGCGACAAGGTAGTCTGCGAAATTCGAATGGCGATCAGTGTCAGGTTGTATGTTAATGCCTTTTTCATCAAATAGTCACTCAAGGAAGTTTAATGAACTGAGAGGGTTGTATTGGTGATTTTAATCATTATTAGTCAGTAAAGTCACATTTGTTAATGTCGAAAATCCTATTTTATTAAACAAACAACCAGACACTGACTGGCAAATTGCAAAAAACATAGAAAAGTTCAAATTTCGCGGGCAACCCTGGAAAACGTATAATAATTTTACCTTGTCGTGGTAATAAATAACGAGGACGTTTATACAACACCAAGAAACCCCTAATATAATTAAAAAACAATATAAACGATCTCACCGAAGAAAAATCAGCCTAATAATCCACGTCCAGCACTACATTGACGCACAAATCATCATCTGACAATAATGATAGAATCACATGACTATCAAATAACATGCTGTCATACATATTGTCATACAACGACCATGAGATGTGCCACTAATTGTATGGGTAACGCGTTTTAGTATAGACCACGGAGTAGATAGTTGTATAATGCAGAAAGGTAGGTTTGTACGAGGAAAAGCCACACCGCGCGCATACAAACACGCGGCTTCTAGTATTGTCATTGTAAATTGAAGGGTTCGTAGCTAAATATTAACAGACGAGCGTGTCAATGTTCAAGGCAAAGCGACGTTTTCCAAGGTATGTAAATGCATGACCCTTGCATATTCAGACCCTTTTGTGCCCCGAAGGTAAGATCTAATGATAGGAAAGCTCTAAAGTATGACAAGTCGATTTTCCAAGAGATTTCATGTTACCCAAAGTCAGGTAGGCCGTCGCTCAATGTAAAACATCGATATTCAGTTGCATTTGCATTAAGTTAGTCTGGAAACCTTTTGCAAAATAGTTGAAAAAGGCAGGTGCGTGCATTTTCAGTAGTTATTTAGAAATGTCCTCGTCGTCAAAAACACTTTCATTCGATTTCGATTCAGAAAGTATTGTGTCTAGCATTTTAGGAGCGAGCGAGATAAATATACGTCTTACCGAATCGTACCTCTGTCCCCAATCTACTCCGTGGCTTAGCGGCACGTAGCCTACTCGTGCCTCTAACAAGAATTAGCGAGCAGCACGTTCAGACATTATATTAGACTTAGTTAATGAAGATATATTATGTTCCAGTAGTTTTAGCAGCCTACCTTCATGAAGGTAAATTAGACAATATTTCGGTTAATCGAGTTTATGTTGGTCCTTGGTCCTGTAATCCCCAAAAGGCACACCCACAATGACATTTTGTCAGGTTTAAGTTCAACGTAATAGGGGGCGAGTCTATTTGCATCAACCGGACGCATTACAACTCTCTGCTACTGAGAAATTTCGATTATTACCACTGGCCACCCCCTGCTTGTACACCCCGGGTGGACAATGTCACAACATTTAAAAATAATTCCCACTGACCCCGAGAGGTGGCCAGTGAGAATCATTATTAAGGTACACTGGTGGTGGTGGATACGGCTATAACTAAAAAAAATCAGCTTCTGAAGTCGGTGACATTTGTTTGTTTGATTTCGTTTTTTTGCCACCGACTTCAGAAGCTGATTTTTCTTCAGAAGTTTATTTTTCACTTTTTGGTGTTTTTGAAGTCGGTTTTATTTTTTGCCAAAAAGTTTTTTATTTTTCCATTTTTAGTTGTTCCCAAACAAATAATAGGTTTTATTTATCCCCAATAAATGGAATATTACATAATATCTTACTGTCCAAATCTGGGTGTACACATCTGCGTACCCCCTCAGATCATACAGGCGTGATGTTACGTCATGATGTTGTATAAACAATAAACATCCAAGCGATTGCAGCAATCACGACAGATTTGCCGTCTATTTTTGAAGAGTTCTATTGTATATCTCCGAAGATCAGGATCAGATCTTCACCAAATTTAAATGGGACCACCTCAGGAGTATACTCTTTCAAATAAAAAAAGAATTTTGAGAATCGGTTCACAAATGGAGGAGAAATCAGGTAACATACATTAAAAAAATAAAATAAAAAAAAATACATACACACGAACATATAACCTCCTCCTTTTTTGAAGTCGGTTAATTAGGCTACAGTGAATAAATTTAATAATGATTCTCACTGGCCGCCCCTCGGGGACAGCGGGAATTATTTTTAAAAGTTGTGACATTGTCCACCCGGGGTGGACAAGCAGGGGGTGGACAGTGGTAATAATCGAGAAATTTCTGTTGGAAAAACTGCTGCTCTGCTGTAGCGGTTGCGATCACGAAACCACCGAGGCCATCCTGTGCAAGTCTAAGTGGTAACATAACATCATGGCCTTTATCCCCAAAGGGTAAGGCACAAGTATACCTGTTGTAATACCCGATTTCTCCAGTCCTGGTTAAGTCCCATGTAAAAGGGCAGGAGTCTATTCCTATCAACCGTGCATAAATCCCGTCTGAGAAATTCCTCTTGGAAAAACCCGGTAGCAATTCTGGTCCACCTGAAAATCGAATACTAGGGTATCATGCTCTGCAGTAGCTCTTGCGATCACTACACAAACGAAGTAGGTCCTGAACTCCTGGTATAAGCACCAGCTTATCAAGATCCCCGAAACTGTCAAATTAGTCCAATCTACCTTGTACCTAATGCTTTAGCGATAAAGTTGAAATTTGAAAGATTATAGAAGCTTCATTGTAGCAGCGGTGACCCAGTGGCGGCGCCCCCGACTTACGAACGTAGGCGCATTACTTTGTGTATTTAAATGCATCACCACTGCTCTTAGAAACGTAAAACATCGTGAAGAAACCGGCATGTCCTAGAACCAAAAAATCGAAGACTTGTGACATCTACCAATCCGCACTGGGCCTGCGTGGTAGATTACAGCCTATTCCCTCTCAAAGAGAGGAGGCCTGTGTTCCAGCTTTGGGAACATTATAGGCTGATGATGATGATGAGTACCTTGATGTGCTGGTATCTGTAAGTCATCTGCTGCCTATGATGTTCCCACTGCAGGGACTCAGGCCTCCTCTCTAGGAGAGGGAATGGTATCGGTACCATTAGCTAGCAAATCCTTGGCAAGGTTACTAGAGGGGACTCAAGGAAAGCACTTTAGTTCTGTCTTTGATTATTAATTAGTAATTTGTATTCTAATACCATCGGCAATCTACCTGATGTCGCGTGATGAATAACTGATGAAGGGCTAATTGTAATATCGTCAGTTGGTAGAGAAAACTTGTGTTTTGATGAAACTGTCTTGATGAAGTTGGTAAAAGATTTAAATTTATTTAAAATTATTAATTTGTAATTCGAGGTGTAGGAAGTTTCATGTTCTGCTTAACCGTTCCTTATGTTTTTGGGGTCGGTTTTGCAAGTAATCAGATGTAGTTTATTTCCAGTATTCCTCAATCCAGTAAATGGGAAATTCCACCAACACAAAGTTTTGACTGTTTTACCGTATATCGCGAATCGCCCAAAAAGAAAATCGTTTTCGAGCATTATTTTTTGCATATAGAGTTACTTTACTCCTCCACTAGTTACTGCACTCTACATGACCTCTGAGTTTGTTTCGGATGTTTCTTCTCAGAGTAGTTAGGTACGAAACACCGACCCCATCTAGTTTTTAAAAAGAGACTTGTAAAATTGTTTGTAAACACCTATTTGCAAAATAAACATCATTTATCACTGAGTTTGATGTGCAGAATATTTGGTTGACGGCTACATGAATTGTCCTCCGTCCTTGTATTTTATCCTTCCCAATAAGAAAATGACATCCCGTCATTATCAATCGTTGCCCTTATTCAAATTCAATTTGTGGTCGGCGCAGCATGTCTTCCTCTTCCATACTTCTCTATTACTCGTCATCTCAATAGACATATACTTTCTTACCATATATCATGAATGACATACCAAAGTAATTAAAACTAGAGTACAAAGTGGAGTAATTAGCCACATCGCAACGACAGCCCATAAAGAAATCATAAAATGACAGTTAACACATACCCATGGACATATACTCTATAATGAAACAAACAACACTGTTGCTTTACCGCCTCGTAAAACTAAAACAACATAAAAAATATTGGGTTATTTGGAACATTTTTACTAACAATTTTACAGGTCATCCAAATAGTTGTTAAATTGTGGTTTTTAATTCTGGTATCGTGAACACATTTTTATCCAGGGCAGCATGATGATGATTACATCATCATCATCATCTTCCAACCCTTGTCTCATTCTACTTGGGGTCGGCGCATAACGCTTTCTTCTTCCATTCTCCTATGTCAGAAGTCACGGCATCATTTACTCCATGCATCTTTTCTTTGGACTTCCTCTCCCTCTCCATCATTATGTCAAGGGATGAATAAACTCGGTATATTCGAAGGCTGTCAAAATAATCAGCCTATATTGTTCCCACAGCTGGAACTTTAGTTAGGCGAGGCCTTTTTCTTTTTGTTCGGGGGGTGGGAAATCATCAAATGACTCCTCTCTCTCACCACGGGCATAGCGGTAGGGAGTGTCAGACTTCTACTGACTAAAAACCACCCATGTTCCTTCTTAGCCCTTGTGCCGAGGACGCGGTATCTCTTTCAAACTTACCCGCAGCCCCGACAGGGTTAAGCGAGACCTCCTCTCTAAAATATGTTTAGATATTAATCCATTTTGCGGGCTCAGTTCGGTGTCACATAATATTTTCGTCATGGTAATAAAATTATAATGAACCATCAAAACTAGACAGTTTTTAATAGCCGTGGAAAATGCTATAAAACGCACACGTTTTACATAATAATTATTAAAGATCAAACAAATCTAAACGGAAGTAGTAAGAGACGTTAATAACACTGCTGACATTGAAGTTATGAATAGTCGTAACGATGTAGACACAGCGATCATTGTACTAAGATGAAGAGTTACAGATAGGAAAGGAGAAGAAGACAAACTCAAAGCATTTATTTCAATTAGACCATTACAGACTTTTGAATGTCAGAAGAACAAAACAACAGCTACAGCCACAGTCAAAAGTATTATAACTGTGAAAGTGCATTCGTTGTTGCGGTGTGCGTCGCTGCGTGCTTTCGTGCTCGCAGTGTTCGTTGTTGCGGGCATTCGGCGGCGTGTGGTTCGGCGTGGTGGCTTTCGGGATGACGTATTGCACTCGTAGTTTAGTTTTATGAATTGTTCTTCTGACATTCAAAAGTACCAGTAATGGTTTAATTGAAATAAATGCTTTGACTTTGACTTTGAGTGCTGCAGTTACTTATTCGAAAGCAAAGATCTCCATAGAGAAAAATGGGCAAGGAACTCCATGGACATGCCGTGACGACCCAAAACAAATTTGTATAAGGGCCGTTGCTGATATTCGTGACAACCTACGATTTGATTGCCAAAAGACCTCGGATAACATCTGAAGAGGCTCTCGCTAGGCAACTGGATCAAGAGCTGGTCACTGGCGTGTGTATATGATCAGATGCATAAACGTGGCAAAGCATGAGGAGTATTAGAATCGCAGCTGGTGGCGTTCTTTAGTTCCTGCCCAGCATACCTTGGGACTAAAGTGTGGGTTTAAAGTCGTGTAGGTACGTAACGCCATACATAAAGCTTTCCAAAACAGACAATTTTTCTCAGTTCACCATGAACCTAATGCTTTACTGATAAAGTTAAAAATCTATCAAAGACATTTGAAAGATTGTGTGAATCAATGTCTGCACAGCAGTTCCAGAAAATTTTACGTCAAAATTCCTTTGAGAAACGTAACAATATGAACGCCAGTTATAATCTGAAAGCAACAGTGTGTAGCGAACTAGCGAGGAACGTGCCAATTTTAGCATGTTGCATCGCATCCACTTTAAGTGGTACCTAAATTTATGCGCTCATTGCATTGGTTTTAGGGCTGACTAACAGTACCCAAAAGATTACGCCAGTAGTCCCCGCAAGGTGTGGCAGAAGTGTGGGCATTCACAAGAGCCATGTAATAGGAGGCGAGCCTATTGATACCATCATCATCACATCACAATGTTATTTTGCTCTTGCCTTTGTTACTGAACGGAGCTGATAATTTTATCAATCCATCTAGGTACACTATTTTTATAGGAGTTAAAGTTTGTGAGTTTGGGGGTAATCTTCCGAAAAACTGATCAAATTCCGAATAAGCTAATGTCTTTAAGATGCTGCTAAATTTTCGAGATTAAACAAGCTAAACCGGGGTATAGCTATAACTTCATAATTATTATAAATTCCTAAGTAGCTAATTCTGATGTCCTGACAAAGGACAGATTATATCCTGGTCGTACGATGCTGCTTCGACTTCGCCCGCAACCAAAGTCACAGGCTTAAGTTAGTTTCAAATGATATCTTCATAATAACTTGCACGTCTAAAGATTAACCGGCCTTACATACGAGAACATTGCAATCGATCAATATTATCTTGATACTAGGGATGCACGACGAGAACCACGCGATGATTCGTTTCGAATAGCTTCGATCTGATTTTCTAAATATCGTATCGTCTTAATGTGGGTAAAACTCTCTCCTGTGTCCTCTTTTTGTATTACTTTGAATAATTTAATTTTAGGCATTGTGCACGATACGATGTTACTTATTCCGATTTCGGTACTTTTGTATCGATCCAATCAAGCATTTATCATAATCATATTTATTTATATCGATATGAAATTCCATCCTCTTAAATCGATATTGTTATAATGATTGTATCGGATCGTACATCACTACATGATAATCCGCGTGGGATTCATTATGTAAATGTATGGTAAACTATTTATATGAATTTCTGTTTTTAACCTTGTGACGTCACTAGTATTGTTAAACAATGCTCGTGATCGCGTGCATTTGTTCTGACGTTCTTCTTGAATAGTGAGCTAACGTCATAGCTATGATTTGCGAATCTGATGCAGAGTACGTCTACAATTTCCATTTTATCAATGGTTGTAGTAATATTAAAAACGTTTTGCCACGCACTGGCATCCCATACATCACTATCAATACATTATATTTTTATAAAAACAAAGTCTCCGCCGCGTCTGTCTGTCTATTCGCGATAAACTCAAAAATTACTGCACCGATTTTCATGCTGTTTTTACCAATAGATAGAGTGGTTTTCGAGGATGGTTTTAGTATATAATTTGTGAGGCGGGCGTAGCTGCGGGCATCAGCTAGTCTAATATAAGAATGTATTATATGATAATATACTGATATTTTTTGATTGATTGGATATAAGTTATGTATAATATCTACGTTTTATAACTTTTTCTACGAGTATATGTATCCAAGTTTTATTGCCAAGCGAATGATATCGACAATATCTCTAGAAGGATTTCTTATAAGCCTTACTTAATATTATAAATGCGAAAGTAACTCTGTCTGTCTGTATGTTGCGCTTTCACGCCAAAACTACTGAATGAAATTTGGAACACTGATATTCTAGAGCCCAAGACAGGCTACTTTTTATTGCGAAAAAGGGTTGTAAGGGGCTCTGCCCAAGAGCGGGAGGGGTTATTTGATGATTTCCCACCTCCCCAAAAAAAAAAAAAGGGGAGGATGAAAGAGTTCTTTTGGTCGGAATAACCGAAGTCCTAGTAGTAGGCTAGTAATTCATACCTAATTATTGACTACCTCTTTGGTCAAGATTCAAGATTTCTTTATTTGCATGAAATTATGGTACAATATGGTCTTAAAAATAAAAGGTTTCACATTTATTTCGCTTACTACATTCAGCAACTGTATGACTGTATTCGTTTGCAAGATCAAGCAAAGTATTATTGAGTTTTTCCATTAGTACCTAGTTCAGGTGCAACGAGGCACCTACTAGAATCATGTCCATGGCTGATGGCAATAAACTTGTCCTCTTTTACATTTGTGATTTCCGCTGTTTCCTCGTGGTCAAATACTATCATTTTTGAACCTCATGTAGAAAAAGAAAATATGTTGGATGCCTGCTAATCGGAAGGTATGAACTCGGGCGCACACGCGAGTTTTCAGGCACACTATGTATTTTCTTTTTCATGTAAAGCTGCCGCTCTGGCCTTACGAGGCCTTACTAGACTTACGAGGTAATCCAGTCTTGCAGCGGCAGGTATATGATCAAAACTATATAGGGTGTAAAAGTACCCTTAACGCACACGAAAGGCACTTGTTCTCCCCACCACTGCGATATTTTTTTTGTTTTACACCATACCTGGGAACCTCCTAGTTACGGAGATATTGGGGGTCAAAGTTCCAAATTTTTCACAGCTGTTTTTGTAAATACTAGTTTTTCAGGTTATAGGTAACTTTACTTAAATTACCTCCATGACCCGTTTACTATTCACAGCTTCCACTAGCACAATGTTCTAACAGTGCTACATTGAGCCGTAAAATGTGATTTTTGACCCAAAAAAAAAGTCGTCTCCCACTAAAAATTTTTGCGTAGGGGTACTTAGTTTGATGTACAGAATGCTTGGTTGTCGGCTGTGTGATGGGTTGATATACACCTTGTATAACAAAGGCTCTTAAAACTTTTCTCAGGTAACAAAGACATAAACAGAACAACACATAAGAGTTGTAACAAAGGCTAGACCGAACAAATCGCTTTTGTACGTGATGCCTTCAAACGATGCCCCGTTTATTGCAGTATTAAATACTAACATTAAACTGGGAGGACTATGTTGTAATTATATATAACAAAGATACAAAAAGATATGTGTTTCTGAGTATCTTTTTGTCTATGAATTCTTTAAGAACTAGAATTAAATTTGGAGGGAACAGGGGCTGCATAAAAAGCTTACAAATATCAAGGTCTACTGTAGACTTGTCCCTGTCTAACTCTAATAAGTTAAAAATATATTATAACCCTCCAAAAATTACAAAAAGTGCCCCACTTTTAAGATCAAGATTAGAGTCTTGTAATCACTGCAGTCACTGAACTGTGATGGTCAGATAGGCAGTCGCGCCATGTAAAACACTGGTAATTAGCTACATCCAGTTAGACTGGAAGCAGGGGGCTACCCTCTAAGCATAACAACAAGATTGGACAGTTGTATTTTATTTTCAGTTCGGGCCCCTTACTAATCTAAGTGCATACGTTATACAGATTAAGAAACGCCCGTATCTTCGGCAGAAACTATGGGTGTTATGCTTAGAGAGTAGACATTTTTTTTTGGGCGGTTGGAAAATCATCAAATAAGGGGTTATTTGATGATTTTGAGGGGTCCCGCCCTTGGGCGGAGCGAAAGGGAGTATCAGACTTCTACTGACTAAAAACCACCTATGTTCTTTCTTAGCCCTTCATGTCGAGGCCGCGGTATCTCTTGCGAACAACCCGCAGCCCCGACGGGCGTCGGTCCTTGCAGGCCCCTTCCATGTTGCTGACATCTCTTTGAGGCGCGCGAAGAACACGAACGCGCCGTCGACACGGCCTGTCGTCGTCATAAGACGGACGGACGGCGAGCTAGCCCATCACTCACCGTCCACAGGCCCGCGTCTACGGTGGAAGGAAGCCATCACGTGGCCCCCGACGTCTGGAGCGCCTTCCGCGGCGGCTGGGACGAGAGGTTCTCTCCCTCTCACGTTCCGCCACCTCCTTCGCTAGCATCACTGCGTCGCAGAAGGAGGCGACGGCGTCCCATTCCTCCTCGCCCCGGACCATGGCTTGCACCAGGGCCGGGCGCGAGAGGTCGCCGCCGCAGAGAGTAGACCCCCTGATCTCAACATAGTTGGGAAATGGCTATGCAGATGACGATGATTTAAAAAGTTTCTGGATCAATAATGATGTGATTGCTGACAGGATTTTCATTTCTTAGATTTATTTCGCGTCCAAAGACTGCGAGTCCAAAATGAAATATCATTTTATTTCAAACCTTGCCCTTTAAAACTGGCTGATAACTTATCAAATGTCACTCAAGTTCTTGCATAAATTACGTAACAAAATGCAAATTCCCACGGATTGGAAGTTCGTAAGGAAATCTGATTGTTAATGGAAGGGATCATCTTGATGCCATTGGGGGACGGGATTTTCATTCAGTTTTAATTTGTAAAAGTGTGTTTGGAGTGAGGGTTTGGTTCAGTAAGTCATTATCTGCTGAGACTTTTCCCAACTATGTTAAGGTCGAGTTCCAGTGTAATAGGATGCAGCTGAATACCAGTTTTTTACATAGAGTGACTACTTATCTGACCACCACAACCCAGTTAGCTATGAGTAACACGATATCCTTTAGTAGACTGGATGTCAGACTTTCAAACCACTACCTGTAACGACTTTCAAAGACAACCTTTTTTTTGGCTGGTGGAAAATCATCAAAAAACCCCTCCTGCTCTTAGGCAGAGCGAAAGGGAGTGTCAGACTTCTACTGACTAAAAACCACCCATGTTCTTTCTTAACCCTTTCGCCAAGGCCACGGTATCTCTTTCGAACAACCCGCAGCCCCGACGGGTTCAAAGGCAAGCTTCAAATGACAGCCAAGACCAACGGTTTAACGTGCTTTCCAAGACACGGGAAAAACTCAGTACTTATATAATGGGTGGTCACCCATCCCCAGACCAACCAAAGCAAGCCTGATTTAACGGAAAATACACCAGAGAAAATAGCTTGCCAAAAATATCATTTTCAAAACCATCTCTTTTATAAAGTTGTTTTATTTAAAATTCCCCAACGTAATGTTAGATTTAACCACCGTGTCACGTAAAGGAGGGTTACATTATCCTAATCCCATAGCGGAAAAGGTTGTCGACATAATACGATATAACACCATGTCGTTTTTTTTCGACACACGCTTATTTTAAATTCCCAGCTATTATATCGCTCATTCCATTTCATGACATCTTATAGCGTACTTATGTATGTATGTATGTACTAGCATTTTCCTGCGACTTCGATGCGTGACACATAATATAACATCACGCTTGTAATAGAAGGGATAAGCAGATGTGTACCTAGTGATACACCCACTTAATAAGTAACATTGGCGGTTGGCGCAGTGACTAAGCGATTGGACTGCTGCGATGCGTGTCGCGGGTTCGATCCCCGCACGGAACAAATATTTGTATGACCTGCAGATAGTTGTTTCGGGTCTGGGTATTTGTGTATGTGACTTTATATGTTTGTGAACGCACCCACGATACAGGAGAAATTCCTAGTGTGGGGCAACGTTTTTAAAAAAAAGAAGAAAGAAAGGAAGAAAGAACATTCATGTTTACTGCCAATAGGGTAGATATCTAAAAAAATCTAATTAGTCCGTCAGATAGATTACCAAAAAAAATTGGACACGTATTTTTTCTAGAAATTCCTCAACAGTCTTGTTTTTTTGCCAATTTTTGCATGTTGTGTTAACCAAATTTTGAGTTACGCCATATCAGAGTTATGTCGTCGTTAACCTTATTCCATTCACCCTCTAACAATTGAAAAGATAGCAAAAAAAGACGCACCGACACAGAGAGTTTCTTACGTATTTGTAAATAGATTTGAACGTATGTATGTATATTACCAAATATGTTCGCCTCAACGAGCAATTTTTGTTCAGAAACAATCCCCTATTCAGGATATTCCGTTTTCGTGATTACGTTTTGGCGCAGTTTTTTAATGTTATCTTTTTCTTTTATATTTGTGCAGCGTAGTGAGCGTGTTTTTACTCTTTGGAGAAAGGGAGCAACACTTTACTGGGGACTAATTGCTGTCGCTAGATTACCTATCTAGAATCTGCAAAAAAAATCATTTCATCATCATCAGCCTATAATGTTCCCACTGCAGGGACTCAGCTCAGGCCTCCTCTCTAGGAGAGGGATGGGTTATAATCCACCACGCGTGCCCAGTGCGGTTTGGTAGATGTCACAAGTCTTCGATTTTTTTGGTTCTAAGACATGGCGGTTTCCTCTCGATGTTTTCCTTCATCGTTTTGAGAGTGGTGGTGATGTAATAAATTACTCAAAGTAATGCGCCTGCCTGGGTTCGAATCCACGACTTACTGTTCGCAAGACGGGGCAGCCACCACTTGGCCACCGCTACTCTGACCGGTGTTTGTATTGCCTTTTTTTTTGGTGGGTGGAAAATCTTCAAATAACCCCTCCCGCTCTTGGGCAGAGCGAAAGGGAGTGTCAGACTTCTACTAACTAAAAACCACCCATGTTCCTTCTTAGCCCTTCATGTCGAGGCCGCGGTATCTCTTGCGAATAACCTGCAGCCCCGACGGGGTGTTTGTATTGCCTTATATTTATTTCTCATCTTTATAGCTTAAAGCAATCGATATCTCTGTCAGTTCTCAGAACACTAAACTAACTTTTATCTAGGACAAGAAAATAAACGACATGTTGTTTTTCTTTCATCTAGCGCTCGATCAGATAAAAACGGAATGTCGTTGTTAAATCGAAGGAGATCGCATCAAACCTATTTGTTGTCTGTGGTAAACCTCCGAACGAACTTTACTATCTAGTTTAAAATGGCTGCCTCTGTGTATAGTAAGTTTTGTTCATGCATTTTTGACAGGTTGAACGGAGTTGAAATTTGTTTGGGGAAGTAACTTTGCTCTCAGGCTATTTGGGTTCATAATTTCATATTAATGAGTTATCTAGGATGTATCTGCAAGCAAAAATATGAAATAGCTCGAGTAGGACTGTAAGGTTCCTTATATAAATATTATGTAACCTCATAACTTGGTCATTTATGAACCGATTCACCGCCCAAGTCCGAGGTCCATGCACTGGCTTTGGTTTACATGCCATCGAGAAATAATATCTCTTAGGCATACTGATTTCCTCACGACGTTTTCCTTCACCGATGCAAGTAAACACAATATGCACACGAATCCGAAGGCTCAGAGGTGCGTGTCTTGGGTTTGCGGCCTATGCCTCGCCGGTCACACCAGTAGACTAGCACTGCAATACATACGATTACCATGATGTCAGCGAATTAAATAGTTACACCAATCGACTACTACTGTAATAGAGCCATGGAGCGTTCCTTGCTCGGCATAAGACAATTAGACCAAGTTCCAAACGGAGACGCACTAAGGTCTTCGATATTGGAAGTCGAGTTATGGAACTCAAATAGAGTGGGCAGGACGTGGTGGTGATGGCAGGTCAGATGGCAGGACATGCAAGGAATGGAAAGAGAAGCATTGGCCGTCCGGTGGAGAGATGGGTAGACGATATTGTTGACATCGCGGCAATATCGTGGGTGAGGCTGCCACAAGAACGTGGAGCTTGGCACAATCCTATACCCAGCAGTGGGTGAAGTCGGGCTATGGTTGATGATAAAATAGTTCTTCATTCTTTAAATTGATATTGCCACATACATAAGGAGTACCAGAGCATGTCTATAAGTAATAAACAGATGTAATATACGGCAATAGATCCATTCTCATAAACGATTAGTGGTATTAAATTAATTGGGGTCAATTGGCGGCGGAGAATGAAACATTGCTGTCTTTTAGACGTGGTTTGTAGATACCGTGTTAGCTGATAAGCTAGCTTATTTGGTTTATTATATGTATATGAAACCAATTTATGTATTTATTTAAGGATCTCCAACAAATGAATACACAAAGCATTCTTAGATCATGTAAATCGCAAAGTATTAGGTAGGTGTACTCCTTCACTTATAGGAAACCACAGCATTCACAA
The DNA here is from genome assembly GCA_949774965.1 of Diarsia brunnea. Lineage (NCBI taxonomy): Eukaryota > Metazoa > Arthropoda > Insecta > Lepidoptera > Noctuidae > Diarsia > Diarsia brunnea. The sequence continues at coordinate 14,211,346 of OX459020.1, read as the reverse complement.
TAATTTTAACATATTGAGCCCCTAACAATTAAGAAAAATTGCAATACTAAAAATACATTTGGGCATTAAAAATTGGTAGATTATACAAACAGAGAAAAATTAATAAAATGATTAATATTGACATAGATTATGACAAAAAAAATGAAAAGAAAAAAAACATGAAATGAATTTAAAAAATAATGGAAAGTTTGCCGAGATCGGTTTTAAAACAGGCGACCATTCATTTTCTACAGAGACCTATCCGTGCTATAGGAAAGCTGTTTTTCAAAAAACGTTGCCCCACACTAATAACTTCTCCTGTATCGTGGGTGCGTTCACAAACATTGAAACTCACATACACAAATACCCAGACCCGAAACAACTATCTGTAGGCCATACAAATATTTGTTCCGTGGGGGGATCGAACCCGCGACACACAGCGCAGCAGTCCAATCACTCAGCTACTGCTGATCTTTTTTTTTTTTCAAAAAAAAGTTGCCCCACACTTACGAATACGAATTTCAATCTTTTTATTCTTCTTCTTATTTTCTTATTCTTTTTTTTTTTTCTCTTTGACAGTCCTTACGTTAATCAGAAGCCCTACAGTCCAGGCTGATGATGATGGTGACGATTTATGTAGTACCGCGGCGTTAATACCTAAAAAACCAAGTCGCATCGCAAACCTTTGCTGGGGTCATTCTCAGATCCATTGGTGAAATTCATGACGTGTGTAGTGGATTTTTTTTACTTTTTTTGGTGTTCTAAAATCTATGTCATATTACTCTTTTTAACAAAAATGTTCGTAAAATCAAAGTTGCTCAAGTCGTTTATTGCTCTATCTTTTACGATTTGATTGAGTACCAAAATCCATCCGCCGATTTTAAAGATACGAGAGCATCTCGCTAAAAAGAAAAGCTACCGGAAAAGAATCGGTCATCCCCTAAATCCCCATGGGGTGATCGGCTATAAAAGAAAACGTTAAGAACAAAGATATTTTCGTTTTAGAAATCAGGTCAACCGTTTTTTTATCACAGTTTTTTTTTAAATCAAGCAAGCTATAACTAGAAGTGATAGATCAGATAATTACGTACGAGTATGTGTGTCAAAATAATTAAATTTAAAACTGACAGAGCAAGCAAACTAACTTACCTAACACGCCATTTATGAACGACATCAAACCGTTGGGATGCATCGACAATTTAAAAAATCACACACATAAACATACCTATAAAATGTATACAGATTAACTCCGTCTTTGCTGTCTCGAGATAAGTAACCTCAAACCACACTCTAGAGGAACTAAAAATAATAAATAACGATGTCCCGTGTCAAAGCACAATTCAATAAAAAAAGCACAACACTCATCTTCCTAATTGGTCTTCCTCCATAATAATATTGTATTTTCCAATTTAATCAGAACCCGTTTAGCATTACCGGGTATAATGAAAGTAGCCAAGGAAACTCTTTTATTAATAAATGAAGGCCTCCCTCCCCCTCAGGGAATCCCAAAGCACTTAGTCCAATAGGATCAATATCATATCGAGTATTCCGTTGTTGTACCTATGTATGCTAACCACATCGATGGCCCCTTAGTCCTTACTAATTATTAATAATTCCGCGACTTGGCTGCAAATATTGTGATTGCTCGACTAATATGCTTAGTGTAAATATAATATATAGCCTATAGCACCCACGAATACTGTAGCTTTCTATCAGTGTTTTTTTTTTGGGAATGGATCCTTAGTTCCGGAGATTAATGAGATATGAACGTCAGTTAGTTAAGTCTTCACGTTATAATACTGAACGAACTTCGATATAATTTAGCACACAGGTAGAACATGATGTACATTAGGATGAATGATACTTTTTATCCCAGTAATACGTTCCCGTAGCATATTTCCCGGCGTACATGCAGGCGAAGTCGCGGGCGAAAGAAAGGGCAAAATAAGTAATCTAAGAAAACACCGTCAAAGAAGGTTATACTTGTTAAAGTTTAATTACTTTCATATTTCAGAAGTTACAGAGGTTTTTGATTGATACACGTCTTACACCCACATTGCGTTTTGAACTCGTTAATCCGGCTCGAAGGACCGTTGGAAATAAATACCAAAGGACACGTTTAAGAATAATAATTATGTTCTACTAGCGACCCGCCCCGGGGTATGTACACTACATAATATTTATATTAAAAACCGTCCTCTTGAATAACTCTATCCAGTGCTGAAAACTGCATTAAAATCCGTTGCGTAGTTTAAAAGATCTAAGCGTGTAAATAGTGCTCGCGACTTCGTTTTACGCTATGTAAAGATTATAAGTTTTTAAACTGACATGGTCACTAGTAAAGAGTAATATATAAGACTGATGACGATGTACTAACATCACGTGTGATGACCGTTTTAGATTGTTTAAGCTGTCAAAACTGTACAGTTTTATTGCATTCTGCGGCCCTTATTGGTAGGAAGTCGCCTACTACTGGATAAGGATCAATGGATCAATTACTACTACGATTAATGCGACATACTTCTACATTGTTATCGTACTTTCACACCATACCGTGTCACCTGCATTTGATGACATTATAACGAGTTTATGTAGCTCAATGTTGGACCAAACATGTTCAAACATTTAGCCGTCGCGGATGCGCTAACAAGAAGGTTGACCAAGTATTTCACTAATACAACTATGTTGATCTTTTTTGGAACGAAGTTCCTTATCGCGCGTTGTGAAAGGGGGCTAGACGGAAACAATTCTTACGAAAAGTTGTCACGACACTTTTTGCTATAGTAAGCTATTGTAAGCTGTGCGGCGTCGCATGTTTCTCTGTCTGTCTCTCTCTCTCTTATAGAAAGCAAGCCAGATATTTTTATTTCTACATTTCTTTTTTTTTTTTTTACATAATAAAAAATAATAACAATAACTTCGTTCCATCCGGGTGTTCCTTGACACCTATCAAGTTTTTGTTATTTCTAAACCTAGCCTTTTCCCAACTAGGTACGAGTATATTGGGGTCGGCTTATGGTCTAACCGGATGCAGTTGAATACCAGTATTTTACATGGAAAACTACATGAGGGAAACATGATGCCGCATGGTAAGACTGGTTGTCAGTTCCGCTGTCTTCTTAATCTTACCAGTAAAAGATTCAGTTGTCTCTAAGCGTTTTTCGAGGCATGTTAGAGTCTCAGTGTGTAATGAATGATCACCCATCCACGGACTGACCTTAACAAGAATATTTCTTGTACAGAATATGGGATCGGACAAAAAATTTGTCTGTCAGATAGATTTCCAAAAAATATTGAATAATGATATATTTCTTTTTTTTTTGACGAAAACAAAAAATGAAGACGATACAGTGCTTCGAAAACTCGTGAACTCCTCGAAAACGTCGATTTTTTACCTACAAGTTACGTCACAAGCCCCCACTCATGATCTTTGACGCTTTTTATCTTCGTAAATTATTAACTTGATAAAAACACCCAATATTTTTCGATAATCTAACTGACGATGACGGACTATTTTTTTTAATCGGTCCGATCCCCTATTCCAAGTAACATTATTTATTTCTTCACTAGGTGTACTGTCTGCAACTCTGCACACAATCACAAGACCGCCTACTCATCTTAACGATGCCAGAATCTCTTGAAACAAATCTTAATGAAATCTACTATCTCAGCTGTAACGGGCGATAGTGTGGTATTAAACAGACGTAAGACTGGAATAAACATAACATCACGCTTGTAATACCCGAAGGGCTAAGCAGAGGTGGACTAGAATAGGGGATCGGACAAAACTAAACTAATTAGTACGTCAGATATATAGATAGATTTCCAAAAAATATTGAAGACATATTTTTTTCTTTTTTCATATAAACAAAAAATGAAGACGATACAGTGCTTCGAAAACTCGTGAACTCCTCGAAAACGTCATGTTAGTACATTTTTTACCTACAAATGACGTCACAACCCTCCACTCATGATCTTTGACGCGTTTTATCTTCATCAATTTTTGTTAATTTGATAAAACAAAAAACACGTATCCAATATTTTTCGATATATAATATGTAATCTAACTGACGGACTAATTAGACTCCGATCCCCTATTGTATAAAAGGGGGCATTCCCTTCTCTATCTTTGCATACTGAAGCAAAGATTCGAAAAGACGTATTTGATTAATGAATTTGTGGTTTTATTAAAATATAATAATAAATATGTAATAACAATGCCTATCACGTTTATCCCAACTAGTTTCAGGCATATATAGCTCTTTATCCTCTTTCGTCATTCAAAGCGAACTTTTATTAATTACTAGCATTTTGTTCGTAAAACTTATGATAATCTTGGCTAATATGCATGATATAACTATCACGAATAACGTAGCTTTCAGCAAGTGAAATATTTTTTAGAATTAGATCAGTAGTTTCGGAGATAACCCCTACATACAAACTGATACCATTTTATAATAGATTTTCATTTAAGTGCGATACTATCCCTTATGTTAAGATGAGCTTATGTAACCTAACTGCCTAATTGAACACTACAGCCTTAAGAGCAATTCCGTGGTATCTTTAAGAAACTACCCTTCACGTTCGCCCTATGTTTACATCGGCCTAAATGGTCCTTACATGTAATGTCTCGTTAGTCAAGTAGTGAAGACTGATAAGCATGAGGTTCTAAGTTGGATTCCTAGGTCGGGCAAAGTGTCTAGCTCGACGTCCGTTCGTCTTATGACGACGACAGGCCGTGTCGACGGCGCGTTCGTGTTCCACGCGCGCCTCAAAGAGATGTCAGCTAGCAACATCGAAGGGGCCGCCCGCAAGGGCCGACGCCCGTCGGGGCTGCGGGTTGTTCGCAAGAGATACCGCGGCCTCGACATGAAGGGCTACGAAGGAAACATGGGTGGTTTTTAGTCGATAGAAGTTTGACACTCCCTTTCGCTCTGCCCAAGAGCGGGAGGGGTTATTCGATGATTTTCAACCCGCCAAAAAAAAAAAAGTCGGAAAAGTGTTATTGGGTCTTACCATCAGGAATATCTCAGTAGCAGCCATGGAGTCTGAATTTGTGCCCGGCTGATGACAATAGGGTCGCCTCCTAATACATGGGACTTAACTGGGGAAATGTACAAATCTACTAATTCGGTTTTATATTAGACTAGGCTTTCCCGGCATGCTTTGCAATGCCCTTTTCTGTACCCATTTACTACCTACCTACTACCTACTACCTCCTACCCTACCTACCTACTACTCTACCGACTACCCTACCTACCAACTATACCTACTCTACTATCCTACTTACTACCCTGCCTACCACTTTCTCACCTTTTAAACCTTTCCTGGACTTCCACGAATATTTCAACACTAAAATTAGCCAAATCGGTCCAGCCATTATCAAGTTTTAGTGAGACTAACGAACAGCAATTCATTTTTATATATGTAGATTTATGATTAAAAATGTTTGTTTATAGTTTTACTGTCCGATTGGTCATATGGAAGAAATACAAAGCATTAACGCAGTCTAGATTTGTTACTCGACAAATCAAATCAATTAATAGATTCGCTCTCTATTACATGGAACATAAACACAACTGGCGCACTGTGGGTGTACTTTTACATCTGCCTAACCCCTCGTCTCTACAAGCGTGATGTTATAATATATATAAAGCATACTCATTGTGCACACGGACCACACAAATCTAGTATCATATCAATCAGTGTTGGTGTATATCATTTAAAATGGCTTACAAGGCAATTCAAGTTATTTGAGTCAACTAGCATGAAATTATTAGTTTTGTGTACTGAAGCTATTATTATTTTGACATGTATGTATGTCGAAGTAATGATACACTATTTAGATTGTATGTTTGATGAGCCGTGGTTTAAAGGATCGTTAGTTATTTCATTGATTGACAACCAGACTTCAAAACTAAAATTATGAAACGGCTGAACAGATAAAATTGGACATACAGATAGAAGAGGTTGTTTCTAAATTATAACAACCTGGTCTCGGAGTCAATCAGGTAAAGCCACACTGGCATAGGTTGTTCCGTGGATGCGTGACCACCCATTACACACCAAGTTCCCTTCGAGCCTTGGAAAACACGTAAAGCCGTTGGTCACGGCTGTCATTTGTCAAACTTTGACAGTTGTTATAGGTAGTCAGTAGCCCGAAGATCAGCCAGCCAGTCTTAGGAGTGGAAGCCGACCACAACATGGTTGTGAAAAGGCAGGAGATGATGATGACCACCAGTATAATAGTGTCCAACTGCTGGCAGAGACGTCCAAGGTAATAAGCTAGCATAACTAGAGTAAAATAAAATATATTTTTGTAGTTTTATCAAAACTTTCTTGACACACGGACAGGAAAACTACAATTGTATAGAAGTCATTATTCTGGTAATATTTCCTTATTCATAAATATTCGTTTCGAATACAGTCCATATTTATTTGCGGACATGTTCGAAAGTTTATTATTGAGTGTCAATCACGAATCGATATGTATCAGGAACAGAAAGTTTTACGTTTTCAATAAAATTCTTTTGTGTAAATGTACCTAATAAAATGTTATTGACTTTGGTAGGTAGATCTCTAGTCCTTACACGTTAATTTTTAGTTTTAATATTATATTGCCACGAATTATAATTATAAGTAATATAATAATATTGATGTGTTCTTATAAGAACAGTCATGCACATCAATATTATTATATCACATCCACAAAAAATCCACATCCACAATGAAGGTACTGTACCTTCATTGTGGATGTGGATCGCAAATAAATTTGAATTTCTCTGTTACTAAAACTTACCGAAACATGTTGGAAATCTATTTTTTCCTACGAACTTATTCTTATTCTTAACTAGTTTTCATAGATCGTCATCGTTTTCAAGATTTAGAAAAATTTACATAAATGTATATGTAAGGCGTATTTATATTTTTTACGTAATTTTCTACTGGAATAACGATTATAACTTTAATATGTGTAATTTTGGGTCCTTATCCAAAAAACTATGTAAATTAATATCAATATATGTAGTTGGTGAAATTAAATTATAAAATTGCACTTATGTGCCTATTTCTGTATGAGATTACGCCTGTGTCCAGCAGTGGGACAGAAATAGTCTGGTATTATTAGTAGTTGTGGCTGCACTCGTGTTACTTTTTAAAGTTCGATGATTTCCTCAACTTTGTACAAAAATATGGGGTTTTATGAATTTGTTTATAAGGAAGGAAAATATCTTTTAAATTAACTCATATTTTTTTTTAGTTTACATTTCACTGTTGACGTAACTGAGACGCTACTTTACCGTTCACAGAAACACCAAGAAATTATAATATTTAATTTACATATTTTTCACTTTGTTTACTTTCAAAACTATTGTAAAACAACAACTGGTTTTAAACACAAACACTCTTTTTTAACTCACAACGAATACACTAAAGGAATCTTGAAAAAACTTGCGAAAAGAAATAGAAAATAAACACGGCATGAAAAGGAAAAACGCGCGAAAATCGTCACACGCGACGTCTGACCTCGGGCATAGCTGTCGCGGCACTGAAGGAAAACCAAACACGTGGTGCCTCATTGAACAACAAACCAAACAACAACTCACCCTATAACCTCCAGCACAAAGTTCATTTTAGACAAACACCGTTCTCGAATTCAGCTGAAGAAAATAGAAGCATGAATAAAAACATGCATTCGACATCAAACCATATTTTAATAACAACAGAGTGAGTTATGACTTGGCAAGTAGCCCACGAGTACTTTTCAAATATGGAATAGTTGTCAACTCGTGAAAATTCGTCACCGGTCGGAAGTTTTCGCTCGTTAGTGAAAGCTTTTTTAAATGCGGTTGGTATTTTGAGTGTGAGATATTTAATAATTTTATCACAAAGTACAAAGGTCGAAATTGCAATAAAGAATTAAAAAACAAAGTTTCTTAGCTGCAAATATAAGTTGGTAATCTGACACAACATTATTTGGGTAATGGTTTGAGAAATATTCATGAACGCTGGAATTTTTGTTTGGAATTCATTGTTTGGGAGAGAATTGCATAATATCAAGGCTGTAATCACAGATAGGTTATGTTTAAGTCCCATGTAAAAGGGTGCGAGCCTATTTACATCAACCGGGCACAAGTGCGGAGTCCGTGGCTGCTACCGAGAAATTTCTGATGGAAAAACCCTAAAACACTTTGCCTGACCTGGAAAACCAGGTCCTGAATCTCACCAGTGTCCCTTGCGGCGACTCTAAGGCTTGTCCACGAGCAACTTACATGAACATGGAACTTAACATTACTGGTGATATGTGGGTGTAGGTACCTACTATTAGGTTTTTTTTTTTTTCCTTTTATTATTCAAAAACACAGAATTACAATCAATTTTTTTAAGACGTAAACATACCACACAAACCATCGTGGGTTTAACAGTAGTATGCCAGACACGGCAACTCGGTGCCACAACATTATTTATCAGTACATAAGTTATAATATTATAGAATAAGTATAAGAATGGACTAAATAGACACCTCCTGTACTGCAACACAATCCAGGAAGTGCCAAGTGTGGGAGTGTGAAGGTAAAACTCTACTTCACCCTTTTTTTTTTTGGGGAGTGGGAAATCATCAAATAACCCCTCCCGCTCTGGGCAGAGCGAAAGTAAGTGTCAGACTTCTACTGAATAAAAACCACCCATGTTCCTTCTTAGCCCTTCATGTCGAGGCCGCGGTATCTCTTGCGAACAACTCGCAGCCCCGATAGGCGTTGGCCCTTCCATGTTGCTAACATCTCTTTGAGGCGTGGAACACGAACGCGCCGTCGACACGGCCTGTCATCGTCATAAGACGGACGGACGGCGAGCTAGCCCATCACTCACCGTCCACAGGCCCGAAACTCTACTTCACCCTTTGGTGAATACTAATTACTCATTTTTCATCATCATCATCATCCATCATACATCGTCTCCGTGGACTTCTCTTCATCTCCATCAATCAACATTTATATTCATCACTCATCATCGTCACATGTCCGTAGTCGATTTGCCTTTCAATTTTTCTGTAACTGGCAAAACTTCCTAAAATATACACATTCCTTACCTTATCCATACGTTATTTTGTTTATAAACCCCATTGGTCCTTGCATCCAAATCATCCACTATTAATATGTCGATATGTACCACTATTAGCGTCTGCTACTCACACCAACATGTTTACATATCAGAGCCAACTGTGGTGTGTTTAATCGTGCTATAAACTATTGCATTTGGCAACATCTCTATACGTTGCTAAATACCCCATGAATCATTGAGGAAACCATGCCAATAGGGATGTTTACTGACTAAAAAAAATATGATTCTAATTAGTCCGTCTGTTAGATTATCAAAAAAAATTGGATACGTATTTTTTGTTTTATCTAATTATTAAAAATTGACGAAGATAAAACGCCTCAAAGATTTCAGTGGGGGTCGTGACGTCACTCACCGGTAAAGAATGTCATACTAATGTTTTAGAATATGACATCACACGAGTTTTCAAAGCACTGTATCGTCTTCATTGTTTGTTTACGTGAAAAAAGAAAAAATACGTGTCCAATATTTTTTGGAACTCTATCTGACGGACTAATTAGATTTTTTTAGTTAACTACCCTATTGAAATAATATCGCCCGTGTAATTACCGAAGGTATAAGCAGACCAATGCTCTGGACATAAATCTAAACAAGGCTGCAGAGAAATTTGAAACCTCGAGAACATTGGATCAAGGAGGCCGTCTTTAGTTTTTACAGAATAGTGTTTAATATTATCTTAATTACTGTCTTACAAACTAAAAGAACAAAAAGCAGTACCCAAAAGAACACAGGTAATTTTTTTTTTTTTTGTAGCATGTCATATATGTCCCACTGCCGGGCAACGGTAACAGGTATGGCGAACCTTTATGGATCAACGTGCCATTTTTGTGACATTGACAACATTTTCAACTAATAAGTTCTGCGTGTAATTCGAATTAAAGTAACATTAGTGTAACTTCTGTTGTTGCTGATAAGTTGATAACTTATATGTATAGTTTAAGGGTTGTAAGAGGTTACTTTTACCGACTCCTCTACCAAACGGTTTCTAATCGAATCATCATGTTATTCATCTCTGAAAATAATTACTCGTAGGCTGTATGAGCATTATTGGCTCGATGTAACCATATTTTTTATCTATGCCTATGGGCATAGTTAAAAAATATGGTTACAAATTCGGTAGTGTGCCTAAAATATTTTGTGACGTGCCATAAATGGCACGCGTGCCATTGGTTCACCATCCCTGCTCTATAACCTGTGCGACATCTGGCCATGTTCACTTCGCGTATCCAATCAAATACTCACATCACCTTCGTCGCGGTCCATCGGTAAACCTAGTCACTACAGCTCTCACCACGGTCAAGAAAAACGTCGTCGGCATGTCCTAGACACCAAAATTCGAAGGCTTGTGACATATAGCCCACTCCCACTGATAGAGAGGAGGCCTGTGTCCCCGGAGTGATAATATTATAAGTATCAATATCTTGCTTTGTTCTACAGCCGTATTATCTCTTAACACAATATTCCATGAACTTTTTCTATCCTCGGTTCAAGTCTATCGCATCCCAGGCACAAGGCCACCTAATCTCCTGTGTAATAATTCTAAAATAATCCAACATTTACAACTCGGCACACAAATTTGCGCGAGTTCCACTTGAATGCATTCAGGTGCCCCGTTCAATGTACCACGTTATTATACACACGGTTGAAAAGAACCGCTAACGTTTTAGAACAAAACATAGTCCATTGCCCATTCTTCTCCATAGAGATCTAAGCTTTTCCCTATGCCTTGTGACTAAAAAAGTGCATGTATGGGTCTAATTTAAATAAATGCTTCGAGTTTGAATCTGTTATCCCCAAAGTATTAGGCAGAGATGAACTTAAAAGTACACTCATATTGCGCCAATCGTTTAGCTGTGAGTCCCGTGTTATAGGGAGGCAGCCTATTACCATTAAAAGAGTATGAAGAACAGGGTGTAAAGTTTTTCATCCTCCATAGAAAAGGGAGGATTCTCCAACAAGACGTATGTTGTGTTTGGCGGCAGTTTTTGTCGGGTTTTTCTATGGTCTTAAGTCGCAGAGAACTTTAATACTATCGCAATTTAGGAATTCAATGTTAGTTTATCTTTTATTGTAATAGATGACGCTGTAGCACTTTTTGTACTAAGTTGCAGTAGAACTGTGACCGGACACTCAGTATAACATTGAGCTGTGAGCTTTACGACGCATTTGTTACGGTTGAATTCGTAATCTGCGTAGTCTCATACGCCCAAAATGCTCGCCAACAAGCTCACCGTCCTACCTAGCAGTAAATCACAAACAAAAATAGAAAACATTCCAGTACACACGTAGTTAAATTTTTACGACAGAGTAAAATAAAACATATATCTTCATTCTGACGATACGTCGTGAGATCAGTCTTCAGACAGTGTATGATGTACACTGACGAATTAATTTGAATCACAGACATGTAGGTCATAAACTATGCTTTATTTTTATAGAGGACTTCCGGTACTGAATAGTTGTATTTAGTTTCTGTAACAAAATAAACTATTGAGTAAATAGGTGATGTAATAATTATGATAGAATTTAATTTCATAGTAATAATACCGGTTGCGTATGATGTCATACTCGAAAATTACTTGTAGTCGTTGATCCCAAAATTTTCATTTGTAGTTCTAAGAATAAAAAGCCCAAAACCCTGGTAAGTGTCTGGTAGCAAGAAAACGTTCCGTATTAACCAGTCGGATAAGAAGCACCTCTCAGATGAAACTAGAAGCATCTGGTTCCAGTTGCGTTAATATACAGTCACATCAACATTAAATCACGACGTACCTAATGGTAAACTATTAGACTGAAATTTAGTAGTCTTGGAGACAAAAGTTGCAACACATGTAACGCTCACTCGGAATTATTACCTCTCACAGCGATGTTCTATCAAGACCGCCACACTGTTCCCAAAACACTGCAACTCCTGAAAGCCAGAATCATCAGTGGCGACCACCGGAAAAGCGCCGAGACAATGAAGACACATTGCGACGAAGTCCTAGAGAAAGAATTAACTGTCTTGGATCCCGCAACGAAATTAATCAGAAAAGAATATCCCAGCCGTGGGAACGCTATAAAATGATAAAACTACTACAAGTTACATCCTGGTTGTAAATAAAAGAGAATCATCTAATATTATGTAGAAGAAACGACGCAAAACGCAATAGAACTCGCAGTAATTTCGACAAAAACCGGATGTTTTCCGATTGATGCCGTAAAACATTCACGTACATTCTAATGTTAGAGGAGCTGTTATTATTGAGCTTATTATTAGATCTCTATTCGTAAATCTGTATGATATCAGTTACATAGATCATACATAAACTTAAACCGTTCTCACGTGTCGTGTAGACAGAATCTACATAACGCTACCCCTAATTTCGATGAAATTGGCATCTCGAGACTGGAACCCGCAGCTTCGACGGGGTAAATATTACCCATTTACCCCGTCGACGCTGCGGGTTGTTCGAAAGAGATACCGCGGCCTCCACACAAAGGGCTCAGAACGAACATGGGTGGTTTTTATACAGTAGAAGTCTAACACTCCTTACCGCTCTGCCCAGAGCGGGAGGAGTCATTTGATGACTTCCCAACTTCCAAAAAAAAAGTTAAGTTTTATATGAAGAATGGCCATATTAAAACCACACCATTTCAAATCCCCCCATAGAAAAGGGAAGAAGAAAATCTTTACACCATGTTCTTCAGTTTGAAACATGGCAGCATATCACCTTCTTCCATACTTCTCTATTTCTCGTCATCTTAGCAGGCACCTCCTAGTCTTTAATTGAACGTTCCTCGAGGGATTATTTCCAATCAAGTCGCGACTGAAGCCGCAAACAAAACCTAGTTGCTAATCAAATAAGAAGTATAATTTCCCCTAACATCTACATCAGCATGATAAAGTTTCCGTGTAAACATGAGCCGGGTTCCCTAATCCTTCCGACTTTCTGTCTAATGTTACTTTCATTCTTACATCGGATGGAATCGATTACTGTATGTGTGTACATAGAAAATTCAGAAGGACCACTTTTAAGAGATCCTGCCTATCCCTACATTTTTACGTACGTAAGTGGGTAGGTAAGCTATAGCAGTGATACCCTAGTGGTGTGACCACCAAGTCATAGATCTCCAGTTCGATCGCATTACAGCCACCTCTGAATTTTCGTATTCATGTGCGTATTGTATAATCATCATTCGCTTCGGTGATGGTAATCATCGTGAAGAAAACAGTATGCCTGAGAGGTATTTCTCGACGGCATGTAAAGAAAAGTCAGTGGCCCATAGGCTGCATCACAACTCTGACACCCGGTTAGGCACTAACCACACGATTAAGATAGAAGAGGTCAGAGGTCAGGCAGGCAGCGGCTCTATGTAAAATACTGGTATTCAGCTGCATTCGGTTAGGGTGGAAGACGATTTCAACATATTCGTAGTTGGAAAAAGGCCGATGATGGGTGACAAACTCTTTCAAAAAATTACATTATTTGCGGTTCAAAAGATACAGCCCTGTGTGGTAGACAAAGTTATGAACATAGAATTGAGTCTCAATAATAAGGTTCTGTTAGAAGCTAATGGTTGAGGAACCCAAAAACTTGGCGAAATATTCTGTAGCCATTTCTGCACTCTGGTCCTTCTGACCGCATATTTCACGCAATACATACAAGCGTCTATTTTTGACGGACCAAGGTCACTCTCTATAAACAATACGTGGAACAGGTGTACGCGGTGTGGCACATATGTGTTTACTTATTTATGTATTTTTACTTATTTCTCATTGAATAACGGATCGTCTCGCCAGTGAGTGATGAGTGCCGGCCATCATTGTGTGGCAGATTGACTTTCGTGGGTGTGGAAAGATGATGATGGATTAGGATAGAGTCATCAACTCATCACTTCTGTAATCTTCAAAGGGTTTTACAAGGGGACAACATTTCACCAGTTTTGTTTTAAGTCCCATGTAATAGGTGGCGAGTCTATTACTATCAAACGTGCACAGATCCAGTCTCCGTGGCTGCTATTGAGAAATTCCTTATAGAACAACCCAATAACACTTTGCCCGACCTGGGTATCGAACTTAGGGCCTCATGCTTAGCAGTCGCGCTTGCAACTATTACGCTAACGAGATGCAGGAGCCAAGATTGTTACTCTGTGACGTCGTCGAAATTTAATGTCTCGGTGCTCTTCAGGTGGTCGCCACTGTTGGTTCTGGCATACAGGAGTTGCAGTGGACAGGGAATAGTGTGTCGGGCTTCGGCAGGGTCGCCACTTTACTTAGGACTTTAACATAACTGCCGATATTATGGGTGTACTATTAAGTGGCAGTGGGCAGGGCACATTGCTCGCAGAATGGATGGCCGATGGGGCCGAAAAGTTCTGGAGTGGAGACCGCGAACTGGAAGACGTTGCGTTGGAAGGGCTCTCACAAGATGGACGGGTGACACCTGGGGGAGGCCTATGCCCAGCAGTGGACATCTTTTGGCTAAAATAATGATGATGATGATGACAATTAGGTTTATCTCTGCGTCCTTTGGGAATATCAAGTCTTCTTCTTCATCGTGGGATTTGTGCCTAACCTTTTTTTTTTTTTGGGTGGTGGGATATCATCAAATGACTCCTCCCACCACCCATGTTCCTTCTTAGCCCTTAGTGTCGAGGCCATGGTATCTCTTTCGAACAACCCGCAGCCCCGACGGGCTTGTGCCTAACCTGGTGACAGAGTATTTATGCCGCCATGGGCTTCTAACTATTACAAGTTTTGATGACTGATGTTAAGTTATTTCATTGCCACCTTAAGCTCACAGAAAAATTACATAATTCTGTACACCGTATTGATCACAAAGATAACCAGTAGTAGGTATCAGACTGATAACACTATCGATAATGTAGACTGATAAAAAATGCTGTAGCTTGTATGATTGATTGTAGTACGTAGGGGCATTTCATTTTATAACGAATCCGAAGCATTTTATAAGAATTCGACAATAGATTGAGCTAGTTAAGAGCTCGTGGCTTAATAATAACTGCAGCTTGCGTCGATTATTAGGTTAAACCGTGTCTAGTTTGGTCCATGGATGAATGACCACCCGTTACATACCTACCGAGTTTCCACCGTGTCTCGGGAAACACGTTAAGTAGTTGGTCCTGGCTGCTATTTCTAGATCTGTAGTCATTATAAAGTGGTATCGTATTCGGGATTACCCGGTACTAACTCGGTTGTGGAGGTCAAAAAGGCAGCTCCGGGTAAGCTGGAAACCGACCCCAAGATAGTTACAAAGGCAGGCTGATGATGATGATGAAGCTACATATTTCAAAACCATACTGTTTATAACATGTTCTTATTTGGAATTGAGCAGTGATATACTAAGGCGGTGCAAACAAAATAATAACATTCTGTAAAAAAATATCACGTATATTTACAAAACTGACAATAAACAATTTTACATTACAAACAAAACAAGCAGTGAAAAGATACATTATTTAAATAAATGGAAATAATATCAAAACTACAGAACATCTACATGTAATTGTGTGTACGTGCTATATAGGAGTAAGCTGTAAAAGGGTGTTAAGAACCTCCTGCTTTGTGGAAGTCGGTTAAAAATACAATAAAATCAATCATATATTTTGTAAAACATAGGTATGGTTGCAGATAGTATTAGTCTAGAATTATGTGCACTATGTTATGGCAATATTAACGAAGCCAAAAGGCACTAGGTGTTCCCCGCGTCATTGTGATAATTTTTTATCTGGACCATACCTGAGAACCCTAATTACGGAGGTATTGGAGTTCAAAGTGCCTACTTTTTACAAGTTTTTAATGTTGTTTTACTTAAAATACCTCGACGGCCCCCATACTATTTAATAAATTCATCAGCATAAGTTTTCGAGTGCGTCCCGTAGTCCCATGTCGGAGCCAACGTGAAAAAAAATTTGTACATTGTGTGTTAGTTTGAAACCCGACGAAAAAGGCTTCCATTATTGTTATACGAAACTTGTCTTTGATATATAAATCGGGCTAGTTGTAGCGTTATATTATAAGCAAAAAAATAGGTGGTAACTTAATTTGGAAAGGTTACAGGAAAAATTGGTCCTTTGAGCAGAAATAATCCAATATTTGTGCTCAAAGGACCAAGACTTGTGTTTCTACTTACCTATTCTTTTAATTGAAATATGAGACTGTGCGGCGGTGTCAATTAAAAGAAGTTTTCATTAATTATTCAGGATTCTACATACATACATAAACTCACGCTTTGTTCCCATGCATGGAGGTAAGCAGACACCACAGAATGCTACCCTAACCTACTGCGATCCTAATATACTCACATCCTACCATTTAGAATTGCTGTCGTAAATTATTCCACGATAAGGTACCACCGGAAAAAAAGTAAGAAATATTCTGCGTCCTAACCCAGGTACGTTCATGATGATAGAAATCCTAATCCGTTTTGCCGTTAAGGCGTAAAAAGTACCGGAGTTATTTTCACATCGACTGAAATACCTTTTGATGACCGTCTCCGTTTATAATTAACATCGATTTTTAGTACGTATTATCACATTGTACACACATTCTCAATCGAAAATCTGACGTACACGCATCGCAACAAAAATTTTAAAATAAAAACACAGATCGAAAAAGAAATTCCTCTAGTAACTAACGCACTGCGCACCTAAGGCCCCGTTCACGTAGATTCTGGCTTTCAGAAGTTACTAGTGGTTTGGGAATAATGCGGCGAGCTTGTCCCAAAAATATGTTTTACACAATTTCATTACGTTTTTACGTTTTATCCGCAGTCACTGCCGTAACAAGCGTGTTGCTTGTGGCTAAAGAAATAGGTTTGGCACCAGAGGACCCTAAACTTTTCCTAAATCCTTTCAACAACGCAATAAAAGGTATTTTCGTTTGGTTACCCAAAAACTAACTAACTTAACTTTTCTCGTTTATATTTTTGGGTCCGATTTAAACTTTACCTAACGGCGTTTATATCACAATTTCTAGTGAAGTAAAATGTAGTTTTTCTTTTTGTTTGCGTTCAAGTTAGATTCATTCCCGCGTAGTCTGTTTAGATTCGAAACTTTTTAGAAGCTTTCGTTAGTTGTGAGTAAATCTATTTGTCGAGTTGTAATTCACTATAGTACTTTCTTTTACTTTGTAAGGTCTGTTAGCACTTCTGTGTACACTCTATAGAATGCCTTTTTTTTGGCGGGTGGGAAATCATCAAAAGGCTCCTCCCGCTCTGGTCAGACTTCTACTGACTAAAAACCACCCATGTTCCTTTTAAGCCGTTTGTGTCCGAGGCCACGGTATCTCTTCCGAACAAACCCGCAGGCCCGACGGGTCTACATAATGCGTTGTTGGTCGAGTGGGAGCAAGTACGACTGCTGTGCATGAGGTACGGGGTTCGTTTACCGGGTCGGGCAAATTATTATTGGGTTAATTCCGTCTATTAGGAATTTCTTAATAGCAATCACCAAGTCTACACTTATGTCTTGTTGAATCGCAAAAATTGCGAAAACCTGTACAGAAATCATCGTGAGGAAACCGGTATGTCTTAGAACCAAAAAATTCGAAGAAATGTGACATCTACCAACCCGCACTGGGCCCGCGTGGCGGATTATAGCCCATCCCTCTCCTAGAAAGGAGGCCTGAGTCCCTGCAGTGAGAACATTATAGGATGATGATGATACAGAAATCAGCAGTCTTTGCCAGTTATGTTTAATTACCATGTAATAGAGGATGAGCTCATTGCCAACCAGGCACAAATTCAGACTCCGTGTTGAGAAATTCCAGATGGAAAAACGCAATAACACTAAGCACAACTCGGGAATTGACGCCACGTTCCCAAGATGAGGTAGGCCACGTTAAAATTTCTGTAAATACCCACAAACAGGTAACCGTAGAATTCCTATATTTAATTGGTCGGTAACCTTGAACTACGGATGCCGGTAACCACGAGCTTCCGTCTATGTTAGTATATTTTGGTGTTTATGTAATAATTAACTGCTGGTTCAAATGGTTTCCTGGGTAGTTTGTGGTTACTGTATTTTATGGGTAGTTTATTCTGAAATCTTGAAATAATGTGTTTTAAAAAAATAATTTTGGTCAGTTTTGTAGTTAATAAAAGTTACTAAAGTTGGCCATTCAGTACCTACAGTCGTAACGGTAGTTTAATACTTAGTTTTCTTACTAGACTTTTCAGAATGTATGAGTTACAATGTATCTTTCAACTTAGGTACTTAACTATGCTATTTATATACGACTTGTGCTTAAATTCCAAGATAAATCTTCAAGAATCATTGCAATATTTTTTTTAATGTCAATTATTTTGATTATTATATCTAAAGTTATTAATATCTACCTAACCTGTGTAACTCTAAGCAAAGTGTGAATATATTTCTTTGATCGGTAGAAAAAACCGTAAAAAAAACTATTAATCTTTAATTGTAAAATTTCGAAGCTGTTGGATTATTTTAAGTTCATTTTTAACGTTACGTTCGAATGACAAAAGTAATAATTGGAATGAAAATGTTCACCCTTTTGTGTTCAATAAGGCACGCATAGAAGGAATTGTTTAAATATTCTGTACAAGCACGACGTTAATACACTTACACAATTAAAATTTACACCATAATACACTTGCATATAAACCGTGGAACTCTTACAAGGAAGATAATAATTATAATTATGTACTTCAAGGTTTAATTTGCGTAGGAATGTCAAAAGCATCAAATTTTTTATTTTTTTTAAATAGTTCAATGAAGATTTCTTAAGAAATACTCCATCACCGATTGTGCTCGATAAGGCACACGTAACAGTAAACGTTAACGATGTAGAAGGAAAAGTAGATCAGAGTGGATAATGTTTTTTTTTTTCACGACACAAGTTGTTCTTAAATACCGAAAACACTTAGACAATAATGATTTTTTTGGTCCGTCGAATATCTGTTTAAAAGTATAAATAAAATACTCGTAACCTAATCATAACTTTAATATTATAGAAGAATTCAAATCGATATCAAATTTTAAACAGTAACATTACGAAGACCATATTTTCAAAGTTCATTCACACCTCATTTTGGAATGATTGTAATAATTATAAGAGCAATTCCGGAATCATTGTAACAAAATAATTCATACATCAGTAGGAAAATTACACCTATTGTGCTAATTAAGGCACACGTAGAAGTAAACCTCAACGACGTAGAAGGCAAAGTAGATCACCGCGGACAATGTATCGTTGAGACACTCATAGAAGGAAATGTAAAAAAATATGTTCTAGTAGATACAAAACCTTCACCGATTGTGCTCGATAAGGCACGCGTAGAAGTAAACGTGGACGTTGTAGAAGGAAAAATTTATCAGCGCAAATAATGTAGACACTCATAGAAGGAAAATCTTCTCTCAGTACCTATAAAGCGTTTACCGATTGTGTTCGATAAGGCACGCGTAGAAGTAAACGTGAACAATGTAGAAGGAAAAGTTAATTAGTGTGAACAATGTATCTTTCCACTCACTTGTCGTGTAGCCGAAGTCGTCATCTTCTTCTGGATCTGCCTCCTTCTCTTCTTTGGTGCGTTTCACTGCTCCGGCCGAGGCGCGGTCGATCTAGAGAAATGGAGAAAAGTCTTCATATGATATCATCTTGCTACCTTTCCAAAACTATGTTTAGTCGTTTGTCGATTTTATTAGGGTCCAGGCTAACTAGATGCACAGGCTATCTTAGAACCACAAGGTAAAGTTTAAAATCAGACGTGACTTCGTTAAATAGTTACTGGTTTTCTATTCTAGTCTGTACTGGTGTACATTGTCACGTTCTATGTTAACAGGTTTCATTTTCAGACTTAGTCTTTCAAGTAGACAATTTTGCGTGACACGGCCATATAAATTCTATTAATATTCCACTCGCAGAAATACTCACCTCCAAACCCTTATCAGAATAAGTCCTACCCTGCAGCTCCCTCTCATCTTCCTCGTCACTGCTATCAGAATCATCAGAGTACACTTGCTTAGCGGTGTCCTCTGTGGGTGTGCTGTCTACTGGCTTCTCAGGGTCACCTTCTGCTTCTTTTTCCTCGTCAGCTTCTGATGTTACTGTTATCTGTTCAGGAAATTTTAAGGTGAGGTTCTCAGCTTTTGTTTTGATAAATATGCGCATAGAACTTATTTTTAGGCAGAGTTTGTCGTTAGTTATTGGTAGGCTTGGGAAACTGGTTTGAAAAAGTATAGCATGTAACTTACTAATTTTATTAGCGTTTGCCTGCGGGACAAAAACTATCCTACGAGGATGTACTACCGAGGCAAAACCTATGCCTTTCAGCCGATAAATGTGTAAAAAGGACCTAAGTACAAATAGCCCTTAGGAAACTGAGAGAAACCTCTAATCAAGTTTTACTGTGTAAATAATTCAACCTGCGGAATAAAATACCACCCACAAATAAATTAACAAAGTATATTGGGACTGCATTTATAACACATACGGCTTGCTTTTTTTATTTTCACGAAGACTTCATGAGAGTTCTCTGCAAGATGATGGTTTTGCTTACAGAGGTTAAGAGTTTTTCTTTCTGCAATCAATTTTAATAATTTGAATGTTCTGACTTTTGTTTGGCTCCAACGATTTATGCGGTAATTTAAAGTTGGTATGTGGCTTGCAATAAATTATACCAACACCATCTAATAACTCTTAAATGTTTGTTTCACGGTCATCTTTATTTTTTCAGGTTACACCGAGGTTAATTTTGTCTTTATCTACTATGCTTTGTATTGCATTCTTCAACAGATCGAACAAAGCACCGAAAGTGACACTGTGCTCAGTGGTAATACACTAAGCTCTTTGAAATTAAAGCTGAGAAATCAAATCAACACATTGCTATTTTTTTTATCGTTTTTTTTTTACCACACTAGGAGTTTTTCCTGTATCACGGGTTACTAAACATACACAAACAGCCAGACCCGGAACAACTACCTGTAGGCCATACAAATATTTGTTCCGCCCGGGGATCAAATCCGCCGCACGCAGCTTATCGCGCTATATTTTTTTGATACAGGCAAATATTTCACACTAATAATCGCAATTCCTATAATTATGACAGTTCAACAGCTTTTCTTATAATATTGAGCAGTCAAATTTTTCGAACCTATGGTCTACCGAACAGGTATCTCCATTAAAATTCTTCGGATTGTGATTGAAGTTGCAACTCTGATGAAGTTTACCTTGATCTTATTATTTTTTCTGTGTGATATCTCACAAATCAACCTATAAGACCTGCTTAACCAGACTGTTCTGTGGGTACCTTGAGTGTAAGGCCTCGAGCCAGGGCGCAAAAGTTTATAAACTAAGCGACACCGCGCTAAGGGCACCCCCTGTGCAGTACGTGCCTAGGTCACAGAGCGTCACTGGGACGGGCAGCAAAAGGACAGGCTGGATCTAAGTGAGATGGTTTACCTTAATCTCATGTTGTGGTGTCTTATTGTCCTTCTGCGGTGTCTTCGGTGGCGCGGGGGACTTTCTGACTGAAGGGGTGGGGGAGGCGGGCGGCGTTGACGCTTCCACGTCCGAAGAGTCTGTGTTCTGTAACGGACATCCTGGTTGTTACATATTCAATGTCTCCACTACAATATAGACTTTTTTTGTAAGAGGAAATAGTTCTACACTACTCCAGTGCAAATCGGACACCGTATATCTCTTTGAGTTTTTGTTTCCAGGACACACCGGTTTGCACACGATGTTTTTCGTGGCGGCCTAACTTATAAGCAGATAGTCGTGAGTTTGAATCTAGGCAGGCGCATTACTTTGTGTAATTTATATCATCGCTAACTGCTCTCAAAATGGTGAAGGAAAACATTGTGAGGCATGTCTTAGAACCAAAAAATCTTTTTTCTTTTTTTTTTGTCCAGTTGGAACATTTTGGGCTGATTATGAATGCATTGAGACAAATATGAATACCAAAGATATTTTCTACATACCCATGCCAATAGACTCTGCACTGTAAGGGTAACGGTGTCGCCAGCAGCTTTGATGAGCTGTACGGCTCGCTCGTGCGGCGCAGACCTCACGCACGTCCCGTCCACCTCCAAGATACGGTCACCTGTCTGTGAGGAATGATTTTATTACAATCTTAAATTACAAACGCGAAAGTCAGTTTGTTTGTAACCTTTTCACACCTAAACCACTGAACCGAGCATCCTGAAATTTTGCATAAACGTTGTCTGGTGTGAGTAACGTTCCCGAGGAAAACAATGTTCGTATGATAATTTATAGATTACCATCTATAAATAATTATCATACGTGTAACCACGTGTGTTTCAAATAATGATTGAATTAAAGAAACTTTGTTAGTATTTTTAATAATAAATTCACGCGGACGATGGTCGAGGGGCCCAGCTAGTAGTATTCTGTATTAGTGCTTGGGAAAACACATCAAGCTAAGATGGTAAGATAATCCCAACTATCATTTGATGATCACGGGTTATCTGAATTTACTTGCCATCTTCTTGGCAATGACCCCCAAGAAACCTCGATCATATTCCCAAAATACCCCGAACATGATTACTTTACTGGAACTTACTTGTAACTCTCCGCAGTTCCCCGCTGGACTACCCGGCACCACATTCTTGATGAAGATGCCGAATATCGCCTTCTCTTCACCTTCATCACCGTCGCGGTTAGAGATTATGTCAACCTGAACAAAGGAATGAGATGGATTTGAATTAAACCAAACAGATTTTTATTTTACTCAAACTCGCTGTATGTTTTGTAACGTCACTTGAACCTTTGCTTTGCAATTTGACGATGTTTTGTTTAGTGATTTTATGCTGTATTCTATGTCCAGCATTGTCATGCTTCCACATTTATTGTGCGAACCACCAGTTTATAAATCAATAAAAAATAGAAAATTGTATTTCACTGTCATAATATGATAACACATTTTCTACATCACGTAATGCAATGTCTCGTTGGATGACATTAAACTGTCGCGCGCTATGTTAATTTCTGGTACAACACTGCTGACTTCCCTAGCAGTGACTTAGGACTGTCGTGGTCAGGTTCGACTTATAGTGGCCTGCCTCACCGCTGCACTACCAGCGCTAGTGATGGGTTATATTCCCTTGCTACATACAATAAACTATCGATGTAATCCCATATTACCTTGCCACCAACGATGCTGACTCCCAGCGGAGCCCCAGGGCTGCGCTTGAGTGTGACCTGCCGTGGTGAGCCCCACCGCTGTGCCGCCAACGCGTCGGCACGCCGCTCCGATGATACCGTCACCGTCATCGTCGGTGGGGCGTAGCTAGTGGAAGAAAAATATTGATGTGATTGCGAAAATGTTGAAGAAGAATGTTAATGTATTGTTTGGAATTTACGCAAATGAATTGATGTCAAGATAGAATAGATACAAACTCTAAACGCAGAACTCTGAGGCGTTAAATTCGTAAAATTTTAATATAGCCCAAATTACAGAAGATGAACATCAAAGTACTGTAACTCATACGAAAACCAATTTTTGCTCAGTTAAAAAAAAATGATTTTGGCATCCTAACTCGAAATGGAAAAGGGAGAGGACATAGTCCAGCTAAGACTAACAAAAAAGAAACTCCATATAAATAGTAGTACTTAGTAAAATTAAAAGATCAAATTCCAATAATATTTGTAAATCTTTCAAGATTCAAATTACCAAGTAGAAGTTGAAAATCTCGAGTCATTGTCAGCATAAAACGCAGTATGATAAATATAGACTCATATCGACCTCTACTCGGAATCTTGTAAGTGGCAGACGTAACGGATAACTCCTTAAATTGGATAAGTGCGATATGTAACAATCGTGAAGTGCTCGCGGCGAGCGGCACCGCATGGCGTGATATGTGGTGCTGTGGTGTGAATAATGATGAATGAGATGAATAATATTTTTCCAACATTGAGAGCATAGGACAGGTAGTGACGATGCTCATGGTGACCTACATCTAGCAGTAGACGTGTTGTTCTGAATGGTGATGAAGAATTTTTGCATCTTTCTAAGGCAAAAACAAAAGTAGCCGATGAGGGCAATAACTCTGCTAGGATTAGGCGAGAGTAAGCAGGCAATGTTTAAAGAAAGTATTAAGACCGTAAGTTCTGAAGACTTCAGTTAAGTACGATTGACTGAAAAAAAACCACACACAAGAAAGAGTAGTCCATAGGGTACTATTTTCCCTGTAGTGGAACAGTAAATATATAAACTTTACGAGAATGATGCAAAATATCTAGTTTACATTATTTATCTATCAACAATAAGGACTTTCAATGCCATGTAGTCATACCCAGTAAGGAACTATTGTATTGCTACTCATACACTATACTCAAATAAAAATAATAAAACTTGGTCCTTCGAGCCGGATAGAGGTGTTTTCGTGTAAGTTGTTTCAATTTGTCGAACAAAACGCACGATCAAAATAAAAGTTAATAAGATTTAGACGTTCTGGATATTGAACTAGGTGAACACAAAAGACTGGGTTTCTGTTCAAATCAACTTTATCTGGATTTGTAAAGAAAGCCATATTACGTAGGTAGGTAGGAATCAATTGTGAGGCTTAAGCCGAAAAGTGGATTGTATCAAAAGCCTGAATCAAGAACGCTACATTGACGTAGAATTGTTTTATTAGCTTGCGAATATCTGTACAACGTGTTAATTAAATTTGATTCAAATATACCTTACGATCTATTTTTGGTAAAAGAGCCTGTAACTGGGTTATTCGATATAATGAATGCTTCAAATTTCAGTTTGAAGGCTAAGATTATCATTAATACAGAAAACGGGATATTTACGATACTACTTATTTAGAAATCTCGATATCCCCGATTATTATTTCAGTAATTGTTAGTGACCATATCACTTGGCTTGAAGTTTCATTAACAATATCTGCACATCATGTTTGTTTTGCAATCGACTCTCAGTCTCATTGGATACATCTGCATACCAGTATTTTACTTGGAGCACCTCCACAGGTCTGTTACCCAGTAACATGACCCTTGGTAAGTGAACCTACGCGCTTCTGTATGACTACCCGAAGCGCCTATCAAATATCTACAAAATAATGATAGTCAGATTCAACTGCTTCACATACTTTCCGAAGCACGGAAGTGTCTTTGAACGGAAGACTATTACGCGACCATGAACCCCTTATTTTTCACAAAACTCGCCATTAAGTTATGATAGTATAAAATACTAAGATAACAATTCAGCAACAACAACAACAAAAATACATAACTACAAAGTTCAACTAAACATAGGGAAAACAATACAGTTCCTATTATAACGGAGCTATTAAATGAAACATCAATGGCCCGTCGCCAGCCAAGCGATGTATTAAACGTTCGTCCATTCAAACAAATTAAAACGGAATGGATTAAATGGATACCTGTCGACTGTCCGCCAGTAGTACAGGACAGTACTGGTAAGGACGGAAGTAGCAGGGACAGTAGACAAACATAACATAAAGTCTTTAAAGTTTAACTACACAATGTGCAGAAAACGAGTTTTCGAAGCACTGTATCGTCTTCATTTTTTGTTTATGTGAAAAAATAAAAAATATGTGTTCAATATTATTTGGAAATCTATCTGACTAATTAGTTTTTTTTTGTCCGATCCCCTATTGTGAGGCAGAGGAGACACATTTTATTACACTCACATAATGACTAGTACTGAAACTGAACTCCATCCAGTTTTGTATCAAAATAGTATTTCATCGTCCTTTCCTTGTCCCACTCTACTTGGGGACGCAACACGTTTTCTTCTTCCATTCTTCCCTGTCTAACACCACGGCCATATTTACTCGTTTCTCTTTCCATCGATCCATCTTTTCTATGGTCTTCCTTCCTATAAATCACAATCCATTTCATCCCTCCTCATTACATGCCCATACAAACGATTCCTTTCAGTTTTCCTCTTACTTCCTCTATCTTAAAAGTGGCACAGAATAATATAATAATATTAAAGTAACATCACAATCAACATTGTCATTTGATTTTTTTGTCATACAATAAATTGCAAATGCAGATAATATCGAAAGACCTCTGTCCATGTCAGTACAAGATGCATACGAATCAATCACAAAATGACGCGAGGGCGCGACTCGTATCATATCTATACTCAACTCATATCAACTTACATAGACTCATATCATACTCGTACGGCCCAGGATAGCACACTGACACTGCAGGGAAAACGGTTTCATGATTACCGTTAGTGGTTCGTTAGACTGTCTTACATATAAACTACCTTTTCTTTTTTCTTCTCGACTAGGGTTAATTTGAGAGAAAACATTTAATTTGTAGTGCCATTCCATCTCATCAGAATCTGAATTAAAGATTAGGAGATGACCGTAGCAAGCACTAAATTGTAGTGAGTGTAACTTTCCCATTTGGGCTTCTTTCACACAAATTGTATAATGTGAAATTTAACAATCCCTCTATTGACTGGACTGATTTTTAAAGGTACTTGTATATTTACTTTAAAATGTTTACTTTAGTATAGACTTTTATTTTTGCTATTATTAAAATGTTATTTCTTATTGTACCTCAGGATCTTCCTTCATCAGACATCTTGATCTATAATGAGATTGTTATGTGGAACCAGCGGCAGTATTTTCTGATGTCGAGATTAATAAAAAATTTAAAATAAAGGATACTGAGAAAGGATCTAAAGGAGGAGGAGGAGGTTCTAGAGGCACTAGACCCTCTTGTTTTATAGTTCCATGTATTGAATTTTTTTTTTGCTTAAATCGAAGTCATTATTGGAAATGATGAGAAATAAAGAAAAAAATGAAAACTGTATTCCCAAGAAATCCATAATTAAAACCTGTCACAGAAATCCATAATAATTACAAATTAGCAATTATAACGATTGTTGTTTAAACAATAACATTGTCGCGTGGGGAAACACTTTAGCTTCATTTGCGACACATGCGACTGCGATTTAGCTTCGTTTGCGATATGCGACTGCAACTTGTTATTGAAATAAATTGTTGCAACACGTGAGCTGGGACATTAGTTTTACTTTGTAGACGCGTAGTCTCTTCTTATCTCGTGTTTGTGGAGTTCTTGGAAAAAGAATCAACAAAAACTTTGCCGATGTTTGTAAGCCAAGTAAGTAACAAAGGTGCAGTTTAGCATCCTTGTCAAAATGCAAGAGATTGTCCTAAAAAACATAAATAATCAACGACGACACGGTTGGCGCAGTGGCTGAGCAATTGGACTGCTGCGCTGTGTGTCGCGGGTTCGATCCCCGCACGGAACAAATATTTGTATGATCTACAGATAATTGTTTCGGGTCTGGGTGTTTGGTTGTGTATGTGAGTTGTATGTTTGTGAACGCACCCACGATACAGGAGGAATTCCTAGTGTGGGGCAACGTAAAAAAAAAAAAAAAAAAAAAAAAAAAAAAAATGTCGGCATCATCCTACAGCTGGGAAACGGCCGTTCCCCATGACTTCCAGTTGCTTCAATCCAAGGTCAATGTGGACCACTGGTCGCTAAGCTTGTCCAACTTGTCCTGCCATCTTCTACGACGACTGGCGCAACACCTTCTGGCTGAGTAAGGGCTTAAGGGTGTTGCGTTGCTAGAATCCCAAAAACGACGTATGTTTAAAGAAATTTGTTGAGGAATCCTTCCATACGATTTCCATATAAAAAATATATGTTATACTTAAAGTCATCACAAATAATTCGTATTGTTTAAAATTTTAATAAACCTTCACATTATTTAATAAAAAATCGTAGTATGTCTTAACCTAAATCGAATTTTGTCTCTGTAACGGCTGAATAGTTCGGTATGAATTTTATACCCAAAAATACGTAGTGATGTATTTATCAATCCGTATTGTTTATTTTCTCTGATTTGTAATAAAATTTTAAAATAATAAATTAATTCCCGACATTTTGAGGCAAATGCGGCGCGAGACCCGTCGCGCATACTTGGAACGCGCTGCGCCAGTCACCGCCAGTGTCTTGATGACTGTTGTCACGGGTGGACTGCACGCATGTCATTACTTCACAAATAAAATTCAAAAGTTCACGTTTTTAATGTTTTCTGAATTAAAACATATTGTAAATTGTATAGTTATCTATATTTCGTAAAATAAGAACAGAAAATAAGTTTGTAAATATATTTAAAGTAGTTTGTAATTTCGTTTTGTTGTTTGCACCTATCATAGAGTAAGCTGATTAGCTGACTAACAAATAAACGTAAAGTGACGCGTGGCCGAGCTCTCCAAAACTATTGGTAAATTACCTACGTTTCTTAGTAGATATTTTGGTATATAGATATATCTATGATATTATTTTAATTTTGGACTGCCTCGTTGGTCTAGTGGTCGTAAGCACGATGCTGAGCATGAGGTCCTGGGTTCGATTCCCGGGTCGGGCAAAGTGTTATTGGGTTTTTCCATCAGGAAATTATAAGTAACAGCCACGGAGTCTGGATTTGTGCCCGTTTGATGGCAATAGGCTCGCCCCTATTATATGGGACTTAAACATAACTGGCGAAATGTGGGTGTACTATTAGGTACACCTCTGATTAACCCTTCGGGGATTACAGGCGTGATGTTATGTTATCTAACTATTTTGTCTTGAGATTTTCGTTTGATGGAAGATGGAGATGTAGATGACTGATGATGTCTCGTACCTAATGATGGTCTCTCATACTACATGATACATTTTGAAGGTCTGATGAAGACCAGGTAACTGCTTATCGGTTCTCAGTCACGGAAATAGTCAGAATGCTCCAACTTTCAGCTTTTATCTCATTGAGCACGGATGCTACTACATGATACATTTTGAAGGTCTGATGATGATCAGCTAAGTGCTTATCGGTTCTCAGTGACGGATGTAGTTAGAATGACCTAGCTTTCAGATTTTATCTTATTGAGCACGGATGCTACTACATGATACATTTTGAAGGTCTGATGATGACCAGCTAAGTGCTAATTGGTTCTCAGTGACGGATATAGCTAGAATGACCTAGCTTTCAAATTTTATCGATCTGAGCCCGGGTGCTACTACATGATACATTTTGAAGGTCTGATGATGATCACCTAAGTGCTTATCGGTTTTCAGTGACGGATGTAGTTAGAATGACCTAGCTTTCAGATTTTATCTTATTGAGCACGGATGTTACTACATGATATATTTTGAAGGTCTGATGATGACCAGCTAAGTGCTTATCGGTTAACAGTGACGGATATAGCTAGAATGACCACCACCAGGTTAATGGCACCATCAGTCTCCAAGGCCTCTTCGAGCTCTTTCATATGAGTCCACACACGACGGTTTTTCGTGGTGCCATCAATGAGATCCTATACTTACCTTCGGAGTCTACCATCAGGTAGCTGGTATCATCAGTCTCCAAGGCCCCCTCGAGCTCTTTCAAATGAGTCCAGACACGATGGTTCTACTCAGTGCCGTCAATGAGATCCTATACCCACCTTCGGAGTCCACCATTAGGTACGAGACATCATCAGTCATCCAGATCTTCATCTTCCATCAAACGAAATTCTCAAGAAAAAATAATTAAAACGATAAAACAATTAACACCATTAAAACAATAACATACATTACATAACATCACGCCTGTAATCCCCAAAGGGTTAGGCAGAGGTGTACCTAATAGTAGGCGTGATGTTATGTTATGTATGTTATTATTTTAATGATTTTAATTGTTTTATCGCTTTTAGCGATAAAACAATTGTAGCAAAAAACCGACTTCAAAAACACAAAAAAGTGAAAAATAACTTTAGCTTCTGAAGTCGGTGACTTTTGTTTGTTTTATTCAGTTTTTTTGTCACCGACTTCAGAAGCTAAAGTTATTTTTCACTTTTTTGTGTTTTTGAAGTCGGTTTTATTTTTGCAAAAAAGTTTTTTTATTTTTCCATTTTTAGTTGTAATATCCTTTACAAATATTTGATATTCATTAATTTTACGTTGTTAACAATACATGTCACGGTAATAGGCTTATCCGCAATAAAATGGAACTTAACATACCTAACTCTCGAAATCTGGGCGTCCTGTACACATCTGCGTACCCCGTCAGAGCATACAGGCGTGATGATAAGTTAAGATGTTGCGTAAACAATAAACATCCAAGCGATTGCAGCAATCACGACAGATTTGCCGTCTATTTTTGAAGAGTTATATTGTATATCTCCAATGATCAGGATCAGATCTTCACCAAAATGGGACCACCTCAGGAGTATACTCTTTCAAATAAAAAAAGAATTTTGAGAATCGGTTCACAAATGGAGGAGAAATCAGGTAACATACATAAAAAAAAATTAAAAAAAAAATACATACACACGAACAATAACCTCCTCCTTTTTTGAAGTCGGTTAAAAACAATTGTAGTCGTTCTTGTAGCACGGATGCTACTACATTTTGAAGGTCTGATGATAACCAGCTAAGTGCTTATCGGTTCTCAGTGACGAACGTAGTTAGCATGACCTAGCTTTAAAATTTTATCGATCTGAGCACGGATGCTACTACATAATACATTCTGAAGGTCTGATGATGACCAGCTAAGTGCTAATTGGTTCTCAGTGACGGATATAGCTAGAATGACCTAGCTTTCAAATTTTATCGATCTGAGCACGGATGCTACTACATGATACATTTTGAAGGTCTGATGATGATCAGCTAAGTGCTTATCGGTTCTCAGTGACGGATACAGTTATGATGCTACAGCTTTCTGCTTTTATCTTATTGAGCACGGATGCTACTACATGATACATTTTGAAGGTCTGATGATGACCAGCTAAGTGCTAATTGGTTCTCAGTGACGGATATAGCTAGAATGACCTAGCTTTCAAATTTTATCTTATTGAGCACGGATGCTACTACATGATACATTTTGAAGGTCTGATGATGATCAGCTAAGTGCTTATCGGTTCTCAGTGACGGATACAGTTATGATGCTACAGCTTTCTGCTTTTATCTTATTGAGCACGGATGCTACTACATGATACATTTTGAAGGTCTGATGATGACCAGCTAAGTGCTAATTGGTTCTCAGTGATGGATATAACTAGAATGACCTAGCTTTCAAATTTTATCGATCTGAGCACGGATGAAATGAAATGAAATGAATTTATTTGCCAGAATATAGGTACATACATAATAAGACGGTAAAATAATTTTAGTCTCACTATATTCGACTCATCAGTCGTGCAAATGTTTCTGGTAGATGCTACTACATGATACATTTTGAAGGTCTGATGATGACCAGCTAAGTGCTTATCGGTTCACAGTGACGGATATAGCTAGAATGACCACCATCAGGTAAATGGCACCATCAGTCTCCAAGGCCTCTTCGAGCTCTTTCAAATGAGTCCACAAACGACGGTTCTACTCAGTGCCGTCAATGAGATCCTATAACCACCTTCGGAGTCTACCATCAGGTAGCTGGTATCATCAGTCTCCAAGGCCCCTCGAGCTCTTTCAAATGAGTCCAAACACGATGGTTCCACTCAGTGCCGTCAATGAGATCCTATACCCACCTTCGGAGTTTACCATCAGGTACGAGACATCATCAGTCATCCAGATCTTCATCTTCCATCAAACGAAATTCTCAAGACAAAATAATTAAAAGCGATAAAACAATTAACACCATTAAAATAATGACATACATTACATAACATCACGCCTGTAATCCCCAAAGGGTTAGGCAGAGGTGTACCTAATAGTAGGCGTGATGTTATGTTATGTATCTTATTATTTTAATGGTGTTGAGACCTCGAGGACGCCTTGGAGACTGATAATGTCTTTACCTGATGGTGGACTCCAAAGGTAAGTAAAGGATCTCATTGACGGCACTGCGTAGAATCGTCGTGTTTGGACTCATTTTAAAGAGCTCGAGGAGGCCTTAGAGACTGATGATGCCATTTACTTGACGGTGGACTTCGAAGGTGGGTACAGGATCTCATTGACAGCGCTGCGTAGAACCATCGTGTTTGGACTCATTTGAAAGAGCTCGAGGAGGCCTTGGAGACTGATGGTGCCATTTACCTGATGGTGATCATTCTAGCTATATCCGTCACTGTGAACCGATAAGCACTTAGCTGGTCATCATCAGACCTTCAAAATGTATCATGTAGTAGCATCCGTGCTCAATAAGATAAAATCTGAAAGCTAGGTCATTCTAGCTATATCCGTCACTGAGAACCAATTAGCACTTAGCTAGTCATCATCAGACCTTCAAAATGTATTAAGTAGTAGCATCCGTGCTCAGACAGATAAAATTTGAAAGCTAGGTCATTCTAACTACATCAGTCACTGAGAACCGATAAGCACTTAGGTGGTCATCGTCAGACCTTCAAAATGTATCATGTAGTAGCATTCGTGCTCAGTTAGCTGAAAGCTGGAGCATTCTGACTATTTCCGTGACTGAGAAGCGATAAGCAGTTACCTGGTCTTTATCAGACCTTAAGAATGTATCGTAGGAGTACCTGTGCTCAGTGAAATAACTAATGAAAGCTAGGTTATTACTTCATTAGTCAAAGTGTATAATTTATAATTAAATATTTTATTCATACATTGTACTCCAAGAGAAACAAAATATGTTAGGCAAATACGATGACCACTCTGCGACACGTTTCTGTTCTTTGGTACGTTTTTCTGTAGTACAGTCGTTTGCCGGTAGGGGCCGAAAAATAAACAAAAGCCAGTACAGAGGTCAAATCGTCAAAGTCATCCACTGCTGTGTTCCCCTTAATGTGATATGTTTAAAATTAAATTAACTCATTGTTTTGATTGCGCAGATAGTATTTGACTATTGGTCCTTAGTTCCGTAGACGAATTACTTTAGTCTAAGAATTTATTGGTAAAGGATTTTATTTGGGTCAAGCCCGCCAGAGTATTCGCAAACCACTGTAACTCCTGAAAACACGCTCCTACGCGCTCCTTTTCACCGGCTTCACAAAGTTCATAATTCATTCGTAGGGCTCGGTATAACATTTTATAACAAACTGCCATCTTCTTTTCTAGACTTGCCATTTAATGCATTTAAAGCCAAAGTTAAATCTAATCTTTGTTTCAAAGCATACTATTCCATTTGCTTCTTTCCATTATGTTTTATTATTATATACTTTTTTATTATTGATTGTAGTCAATCGTAGTATTAACTTACACCTTACTATTGTATCGAGTCTGGTTCTTTTAACCAAACAGACAGATGTGTTTCTGGGGAGTTTGTTCCGCCACTTCTTCTTTCCAGCAAAAACACTAGGAAGTGTCGAAGGGTGGGCGTTTTGGGGGACTGTCACTTATAAATAAGTAAAGTAAAGTAAATTTTGACGTTCGAAAAGTGCTGATTATCAGCCTAGTTTGAATAAATGACTTTTTGATTTTGAAAGCCAGAATTAACAGTGGCGACCACCAGAAAAGCGCCGAGTCAATGAAGCTTGACGAATCCCCAGAGAAACAATTTAACTGTCTTGGATCACGTAACGAAATTAATCAGAAAAATATAGCCGAGGATTAGGAAAAACATAATTTCCACTCTATCCATTTCCATTAGCAAGGGATTCAGCCAAGTCGCATGATTACCTACTTTCATATACCTACAACAGTGAAGATACAATCAATATCAGACGCTGTGTCCACTCTATACCATCATAGGGCTTTATCTAAACAAACTAGAATGTCATCCACTTTGATGAGGTATCGATAATTTAGTAGGTACTGTTCAGTAGTTCTTCCACTCAGCGTAGCACGAAATTGTGTTAGCCACTGCAGCCGACGATTCAGTTTTAGACGGGTACGTATCACTTCTATCATTTACTTTTGTGTTAATTGAGCCGAGTATAGGGGCCTGCTATTTGGACAGCGAGTTCCATATCAAACGTTGTTTTATTCAAAAAAAGCAAACGTCAGCTTTGAGATATTCTTAATACAGTCGTCCTAAATACCCGTCTTTCGATAATGCGAGAAGAAGTGGCGTAGGAAACTCTCCAGCATCATGTATGTCATAAAACACTTATGAGAATCCCAGGACTGGGCAAACATTAAGGAGCAGTCAATCATAGTGGAGATCATGCTTAAATCCATAAGTATTGTTTGTGATAAATCTGCATACAGTACTGCCTTGTCACCGTTCGTCACCAAGGTAGGCCTAAGATAGAGAAAATGCTAGCATATCACCAGACCGTCGTATTCTTACCAGAGATAGCAAATCATAGAAAGGATTAGAACCACTGATTGGAACAATATGAGGAGACCTTTGTCCAGCTGTGAGACACAGCAGTGACAACCATTTATTAACAAATTGGATAGCTATTGTCTCTGTGAAGCTCATTAGACAAACATACATTTTAAAAGAATCTTCGAAAGAAGGTAATTATGTCTTAATGAGTTGTAATTTAGTTAAGAATGCTCTCGCATTTGTTTTAAGTGACCGGTAGATGTAGACGAAGTTACAGATAATGTGCAAACTACGCAACCAAATAATAGCAAGATGTGCCTATCCAAGTGGGTAAGCAGATGTAAAGAAAGTTATTTTTCAAATTTTAATGTAGATGTTTATTACTGGTATTCAGCTATACCTGATCAGAGCAAAAGCCAAGCCCAACATATCATTCTCTTGCTCTTAAACCAGTTCATTTGGGGTCGGTGCAGCTTGACTTCTTCTTCCATACTTCTCTATTACTCGTCATGTCATCAGTTACCTGCTTCCTTGCCATATTGTTCTTCACAAAAAACAAATGTAACTGTGTTTGTTTTATAGTATGGAACTAAGTGATGGGGTTATCAGATCGAACCTCGATCGATATAATTAATATCTTTTCAATTAATGTTTCACAGCCATCAGTAAATTCTCAGAAATCAAGATTTTATCAGAATTAAGTACCTATTGGTAGACTACAAAAAGTATTTTATACCATACCTACTCTAAAAAGCTTATTTTATTCACGCAAAACAGTGAATAAAAAGGCCTTTTATTCACTGTTTTGTTTTTATTCACTATTTTGGTGTTTGAATTTGGAACACAAAAATATATCCGGTCTCTATTTCAATGCTTACACAAACTCCTTGCGCTAAGATTCGAAATTCAAAACTCTTTGGTGCAAATAATTTCTCGAGATTTGATTGGTCGATATTTGCGACAAGGAGTTTGGCATTAGATTAATAAATATTGTTTCACAAGTTGACCACCCTAATGATAATAATAAGAAAATTACGCTTAATTTCAGTCATTGCTCTAATTTTAATGTCCATTTCAATTAATGTAACAATTCTTATTTCTTAATTAAATTTCTATTTTCGCTTAAATTATGTCTTTTCTCGTAGTCATGATATAAAGTATAGTATGCAACTCCTGAATAAAGTACGAATTTATATCGAGGGCCATGAATCACTCGCGTTGTTCAGGATTCGAACAGTTGAATCACTCGCTGCGTTCGTGATTCAATCATTAGAATCCTTCACTTGCTCGTGACTCATCTACGGCCCTCGCTTTAAATCCGTCCTTTATTCACTAGTTGCATAATATACTATTATACATTCATAATTTAATACCCCCACCATTTTCTTACCGGGGTAGCCATGAACTAAATGACATCTCCTACTATATGAGTACTCCTTTATTTTTTTCTACTTTCATACATTTTGTCATACATGTCATGCAATACGCGTCTAAATTCTCCGGAGTAAGTTTATTTTCTTTATTAAATTATCTAAAAGTAAATGGACTATCGACTCACCGATACAGTAACCACTATCCACCGTCAGCCAACACTACATGTCAAACAATCCGATGTCACCGACTCCGGTTTGGCCGAAACTATCGCCAAAAATCCCAAGCTTTCGGCGAAAAAATGGCTGTTCGCCGAATATATCGCCGAATGTCGAATGTAACGTTTGCCGGCAGCGGCTTGACAATCCACAATGGAGCATTGAGGTCGCTTGGACATAACTCAATTACGGGTATTAACAATTTTCTAATAGTGATGCGAACTGTCGAGGAGTGATTTTTGTCGATAAAATGAAGATCATACAGGGTGTAAACGAACTAACCAAGCATTATCATGTACTTTTTACATCAAACTTAGTGAAGTACGCAAAGTTGTTGCTGGAAAACGACTCCTTTTCTGGGGGGTAAAACCACGTTTTACGGTAAAAATCAATGTAGCACACTCAGAACATTGTGTTGATGAATGCTTTAAATAGATCACGAGTTATGGAGGTAATTAAAGGAAAGTTATAACCTTAAAACTAGTATTTATTACAAAATTTTCCAAAAAATGGGACGAAAATAATATCGCAATAGCGATCAAGTCCGAAAATACCACAAAAATCTTAAAGTAAAGGTTAGTGATTAAATTAAAGGTAAAGAAAGGGCTATTATACGTTCAATCCCAAATAATAAATGATTGTACACAACAAAGCACAATTGCAATATCGACATAATAAACAGACTGATTGATGATCGCAATATTTGTGCGAAACAGTCAGAAATAATAAAATTTTGTTGATAAATTATCTCTCCTCTTTTTGACGTTATTGGCGTCTAGTTACTTCAAAAGTTCAAAGCACTGCTGAAGGAAACATGAAAACGTTACAAATAATTCATTTTAATCGTTTACAACGTAAATCTTTAAGTTTCATGCGTTGGTTTGTAAACGAAGCTAAAATAAACAGTGCTGACGGACCAGTTTCATTAGACCGACGGTGGAATAAAGAATTAAATATTTACATACTAATTTTGACAGCTAATGACGTTTGGCGAAGAAAGTGGCGCTGCCATGACATGTCAAGATATGTTGGTGGTGTCAGAGAATTTTCACGTTGAAGCATCAATTTGTTAACGTTTATATAACTGATCACAGGAATTTGAAACCATTTGTATAATTGATTAACGATTGCTTGAGTCACGGTCAGTTTCTCAAACCAATTCAGGAATAACACTGATTAAGTTTTGTATATTTATATGAATGAGAAGATCTTCAATAGGTATTTTTACTAAAGGAGAATCTTTCTTTTTTAACGCAGAAATAAGTCTTATTAGACTTAACAGATTACTATAATGTACCACCTTAATATGAATGATGTAAACCAACGTTTTGTAACAATATTTTGATTTAAAAGAGTGTCCATGGAGTTTTTTGCCTGTTCTTCTTCATAGAGATCTACGTTTTAGAGTAAGCGTCAACTGTACATTCGCAGTTTTTATGCTTTGTGACTGGTACTGAAGCTATATTTAATTGTTGTATTTGTTTCTTTTGGTCTATTAGAAACGAATGCTTTGATTTTAATATTGATATATTATGTTTCAACTGCTACGTGACTACAACTGACACAGAAAATTATTCATCAGCATCATCATTTCAGCCGAAAGACGTCTACTGCTGGACATAGGCAGCATAAAATAATATTCCTTTTCGTATTTTTTCTTGTCACTACAAAATTACTGTACAGGTTCACACTTTCAGTCGGGAAAAGAATACTCGCAAGTGTCACAGCCATCACCTTCAAAACTGTCGATATTGACACACAAACCAGCCGTGTGTAACATCACTAGTGTTTTCTTTAATCCCACATAAGCTGCCGTGGGCCTGGATTTTATTTTTCATTAATTTTCTATACAACGGTTTTGTTATTAGCTAGAACATTGCCATTATATTATTATTGTCTCCAAGGATGGGTACTTAAGGTCACGCAATTTCATGAACATTGGTAAGTCTTTGATCCTTCTCCTTAAAAATATGTAAACTTCAAGTGACCGATTTAGGTTAATAACATAGAATTTCGTACATGTCTCTATTGCTTAATAGTTGCTAGCTTTAGTCTGGTTCGATTCTCAGGTTGTGTAAAATAATTTTTTAGTAGCGCTTGTGGCAATGGCTCTTTATTACATGGAACGGGAACATAATCAGTGAATTCTACTTCTCGGCATTATTTACTTTCTCGTTCATATCATTCCTCAGACAATCCATCTGTTTTTTCTTTGGTTTTTCTCTCCCTCTCCACCTTTCAACATGTCCATAACTCAATAAGTCACTAATGTTTTCAAAGAAAAAGACGTAATAACTTAACATAATATCACGCCCTTACTCTCCGAAGAGGTGTA
Source organism: Diarsia brunnea (assembly GCA_949774965.1). Taxonomy (NCBI): domain Eukaryota; kingdom Metazoa; phylum Arthropoda; class Insecta; order Lepidoptera; family Noctuidae; genus Diarsia; species Diarsia brunnea. The sequence continues at coordinate 14,173,178 of OX459020.1, read as the reverse complement.
CCTAATAGTACATCCACATATTTCGCCGATATGTTTACGTCCCATGTAATCTAGGGCCAGCCAATTGCCATCAACCTGGCTCCAAGACTGCTACTGAGAAATTCCTGATGGAAAAACCTAATAACACTGCCCGATTTGGGTATCGAAGTCAGTACCTCATGCTCAGCAGTCGCGCTTGCGGCCACTAGACCAACGAGGCAGTCGGAGCGTGATATGTTCAAAGTTGTAACTTGTACGACTATGTTATCTTTCGTGTGACAAAGTTAATTAGGGCCAAGGATAGTTGTCATTAGTGTTTATGTAGAAGAGTCATTTGGTCAGGTGTTTTTGTACTATTGTGAATATTTTTCGGGCTTACTCTCCTGGTTACTAATACTTAGACAAACTATACAGGGTGTAAATCAACCCATCACACAGCCATCAACCAAGCATTCTGTGTATCAAACTAAGTACCCCTACGCAACATTTTTTGCTGGGAAACGACTTTTTTTTTGGGTAAAAAATCTCATTTTACGGTAAAACTCAATGTAGCACTGTTAAAACATTGTGCTAGTGAAAGCTTTGAATAGTAAACGGGTCATGGAGGTAATTTAAGTAAAGTTATAACCTGAAAAACTAGTATGTACAAAAACAGCTGTGAAAAATTTGGAACTTTGACCCCCAATATCTCCGTAACTAGGAGGTTCCCAGCAGGGCTATCATAGTGTCCATCGATTAACTGTCAAATGGTTCCATTTTGTACCAAACTGACAGTTAATCGAGGGACACTATGATAGCCACTGACATATAAAAAGATACGCAATTATAGTCCTGCTGGTATGGTCTAGAACAAAAAAATTATCGCAGTGGTGGGGAGAACAAGTGCCCTTCGTATGCGTTAAGGGTAATTTTACACCCTATATTCATAATCATCTGGCTTCCAGTCTAACCAGATGCAGCTGAATACCGATATTTTACATGAAGCGACTGCCTATCTGACCTCCTCCAAAATACCTCCTGGTGAATACCGCCTGGGTAAAATGCCCTTCGGATAGACTGGTTGCTGGACTTGTTACAACTCTTTACAGACCGAGTTTCCTCTCGGAAAGCAGGTTTAGTTCTTGGTTCCGACTGTCTTTTGTAGATATTTGGAAGTGTCGAAGGGTGGGCGTTTTGGGAGACTGTCTCTTGTAAATAAGTAAAGGAAATGTTGACGTTCGAAAAGTACTGATTATCAGCCTAGTTTGAATAAATTACTTTTGATTTTGATAGTCGTTGCTAGTAGTTTTTACGTAGCCCGAAAGTCTGACACCAGTTTTACCAAGGGGTATCCTATTACCCAGTACTACCTGGGTTTTAGATGCCAGATAGGCAGTCACACCACGTAAAAATCGGATATTCAGCTGCATCCGGTTAGAATGGGAAAAGCAAGCAGATGACAATTTTCATAATATTACAACAACCAACTTTTTTTTCCTTTTTTTTTGCCAACCTTTCCTACCATGTCATCACTCAAATATCAACTCAATTGCTCTAAACTAAACGCTATATTATTGAATACATCGCTCCCTCGAGACCCGCAGCTCATTACATTAACACAACAGCTCCATGTGGGAGCCACTTAGCGAAATTAGTAAAACAGCAGTAATATTGTTCTAGTATGTGAATTATAAGTTAGTTTTGAATGTGGAGTTAAGTAGGAAAGGCTTGTGTTTGGAGTGAAAAGGTCGGGTAGGTTATTAGATTATTTTTCAGTATATCTGAATTCATATAACATACCATCATGCCCGTAATCGCCAAAGGCTTATGCAGAGGTGTTTCTAATAGTATAGTTCGTTTATATCGCCAGTTTTGTTTAAGTCCCATGTATTAGGGGGGTGAGTATATTCCGGACCAGTCAAGAAGTCGGCTATCAAACATTCTGTACATTAAACTAAGTAATTCGACACAAAAAAATGTTGCTGGGAAACGAATTACGAAACTTGTTTTTAGAAATTATTAATTGTGATAGTTGGAACTTTGACTCCCAATACCTCCGCAACTAGATGGTTCCCAGGTATGGTGTAGAACAAAAAAGTACCTCAATGACGGGAGACCAAGTGCTTCACGGTTTCGTTAAGGGTATTTTTACACCTCTTTTTACCCCTCTCATTTTTACCCCTCCCGCTCTTGGGCAGAGCGGAAGGAAGTGTCAGACTTCTACTGACTAAAAACCACCCATGTTCGTTCTTAGCCTTCATGTCGAGGCCGCGGTATCTCTTTCGAACAACCCGCAGCCCCGACGCCTTTATTTTATTTTGATTCACGTGGATAAAATAATGATAATGTAATAACAAACACTGACCGAATTGGTGAGGTTCTTCAGAAAGGGCAGGCGTGTAGTACTCGCAACTGGCGTACGTGTCTGACCAGTGTATAAGTAAAGGGTGTAAAAGTACAAATCTATATTTATAAAAATGAATTGCTGTTCGTTAGTCTCGCTAAAACTCGAGAACGGCTAGACCGATTTGGATAATTTTAGTCTTGAAATATTCGTGGAAGTCCAGAGAAGGTTTAAAACGTGAGAAAGTGGTAGGTAGGTAGGCAGGGTAGTAGGTAGGGTAGTAAGTAGGATAGTAGAGTAGGTAGGGTAGTAAGTAGGATAGTAGAGTAGGTATGGTGGGTAGGTAGGTAGGCTAGTAGGTAGGTAGGGTAGTAGGTAGGTAGGGTAGTAGGTAGGTAGGGTAGTAGGTAGGTAGGGTAGTGGCTAGGTAGGGTAGGAGGTAGTAGGTAGGTAGGTTGGTGGTAGGTAGATAGTTTGTACGTTGGCAGGTAGTTTGTAGGAAAAAAGAGCATAACAACGCATGCGGGTACAGCTAGTGCTAAATATAATAAACGCTTGCTTGTTTTCCCCATCACTGCGATCATTTTGTTGCTCTAGACCACACCTGGAAACCACCTAGATACGGATATATTGGAGGTCAAAGTTACAAATTTTTCACAGTTGCTTTTTTTAATACTGGTTTTTCTTGTTATAACTTTACATAGAATACCTCTATGACCCGTTTACTATTGCAAAGCATACACTAGCACAATGTTTTTGGAGTGCTACATTGAGTTTTACCGTAAAATGTGATTTCAAATCCCCAAAAAAAAAGTCGTTTCCCAGCTATATTTTTTGCGTAGGGATACTTAGTTTGATGTACATAATACTTAGTTAACGACTTTGTGAAGGGTTGGTTTACACCCTGTAATATTATTTTGTAGTATTGAATCAATTTCAAACAACTGCCAACTCGATGTTCTAGATCACGTGAATTCAACAATGACTTTGACAACTTGAACTTGACGGCGATATTAGAGTAAGCATCACGTTTATAAGATCAACCTTCCGAACCTTACTCAACTGAAAACCAACTTTCAACTTCCACAAATACAGTCCTATTTCATGTGCTCACGGTACTTAAAACGGAGGCCGATGACTGTTGAACGAAAGGAGACTATGTTGTTGATGAAGTAAGGTTTATTTTGAAATGGTGTGTGGTATAAAGGTCTAAACAGATAGACGTAAGCCCGTCCTTTGAGTAGGGCTTCATCGCATTAGGCACGAGTAGGCAGGAAATCTTTTGCGGTGCACCGTATGTTTGTTTTTCATTATATTCATGTAAAGTAAATAATAATCGGAAGAAAGTTGTCTACAAAGTCGAAATAAGTTTAAAAATGTATGTAAATTGGAATAAATACAGAACGGCGGCGGCCAATAGACATGGCAGCGACCTAGTCTAGAGCAGGTCGCTGCCATGACCTGCTCTGGACTTGCAAACAGGCAGGCAAAACAAAATCCATCGCCACTGCTAACAAAACCGATAAGCACTGAGAAAAGGTCTGAATCTTGGTAGCGAGAACATTATAGGTTGATTATTAATTATGCAGGAATTGAATTCCTCCCTAACTCTCAAACATTAGAAAAGGAAACGATTACAAGTGAAATTCAGTTTCTGTCTATAAAGAATAATGTAAAAGCAATATCAATTTATAAAGAACACTTACCTGGGCCTTCTCGAAGAGGGCGAGAATTTCAATATCCCCGCAGACTTCCTTCTATCTTTCACCATCGGCACCATTAGAAGTTCTTCTTCTTCAGTCTCAGAACTGCTCTCCAAGTTCACCAGGGCCGGAGCAGAACCCCGTCTACTCGCACTTTTAGGCACTTCCAACATCTCCCTAATCACATCACAGTATTTACACTCATTAGCTTGAGCCATGTATGCTTGGGTAATGGCATACGCATAGTTCTCTAAAAAGCACTTATGGCACCCGGGGACATAGTTCGTTTCTAAGTCTGTAGATTCTTCACTAGGTTCTTGCGTTACATGATTCTTCTTATCCATTACAACCAGCCCTGCTTCCATGTTTCTCTTGTTTTCTTTATGTTTGTGCTCCTTTTTATGCTTGTGGTCGTCATTGTGTTTCTTTTGTTTGTGCTTGTATTCCGTTTTGTACTTCTTCTCTTCTTCTTCCAGTTTCTTTTGTCGTATTTCTTTTAAACATTCAGCTTGATCGTTGTAGTATTCCACGCATTGGATTCGTTCTTTTTTGGACGGCTTTGTTGGACTTTTCTCTTTCTTCTTCTTCTTGTGTACGTTTACGTTTAGAGGTTCTATCCTCAATGATTTCATCTGCTTTATTATATGCTCGTGGACGTATGGGTGACTGTATGAAGCGTAGTCCCCACCCGTCGCGTTGACAGTGTTCTGTTCCTTCACTACTTTGGAACTTACATCGTTGTCTTTGTTTTTAAACGCTATTTTTTCACCGTGTTTACTAAACTCTTTGATGTCAGTATCCCCGTTCATTTTACGAGCGTTTTTTACTGTACACTTCTGCGATGACGAATCTTCGTCCAAACATGTTTCGTAACCGTCAATCTCGTGATCTATATACAGTAGGGAATTATTCTCTTCCTGGACGGAAATTCTTGTGGTAGCATCGTAGAAACCGACTGTGTCTAAGTTGGGGGAATTGAGGCACTCTTTCCAACTCTCGTCGCTTTTCACTTTAACTAATTCTTTATCTATGTTAACATCACTTTCTTTCCAATATTTATCAAAACTTATTCTTTCTAATCCGGTCGGCGTGACTGCAAAAACCATTTCGTCTGAGGTAGAAATATCTTTACTTTGCTGTTTAGACAAACAACGTTCGCCGTCTTCTTTTCTATCAGCAGATTTGCTTCTAGTATCCGGAAGTTCTCTCGGTGCGACTAAGATATCGTCTTCAGTTATTGTCATATCATCATCATGATCATCTAAAGACTCATCAGATTTAGAAAACTTCATATCTGTCACCCCATTAATTTTGATTTCAGTTTTAACGCTTATTATAAGATCTTTTTGGATTTTCTTACAATCGTCGAGACTGAGATCTCCTAGTGCAGACAGTTCATCGTCCTTTATAGAGGCTTCTTCAGGTTCAAGGCATATTTGTACTACTTCTAGACCTTCGCCGTATTCTTGCAGACATTCGTGGAAAGAATCCATACCGGTGTGGTCATCGGATGCCAGGGAGTTAATACATTCCTGTAAAACATGTAGGTGTTATTCGGCAGTTAGCAATAAAACAACGAAGTGTAAACTACTTAAGATTTTATGGGTGTTTTGAGTGAGCCAACGTTCGTCTCAATCTGGGACGTGACGAACATATGGCGAAGTCATTATTTTTGTTTGTTTTTTCTTGACTTTCCGATGTAGTTGTGAGTGCTCATCAAACAATCAGTGTTAACTTCAATTTTCAAGTAAATAATATTATAGTAATTGTAAACAAGAAAGACGTTAATATATAAATAGTAACTTTTTTTAAAACAGTTGTACTTTATCTGCGGTTGTTACATTATGGGTAGGTTCGAAATTTTGCAGAAAATTCTCATTAATATTTTGAAAAGGGACTTTAGTTACATCTTTTATGAATAGACATTAATATCTCTCTTTTGCAAAGACGTTCAAAAAGTGCTGATTATCAGCCTTATTTAAATAAATGAGTTTTGATTTTGAAAGAAAAGTGGTATTTGGTCAAAGCAACTTTTGTTGTTGATTAAGTTCTAAATTGCAAAGTGGCAAACAACAATGTCTTAAACTTACATTGTCACTTACGGGAAATATTCAGTGATTATCAGTTAATCTGAGCTCTGGATATTTCGACCCGGTTGCAGCCTGCAGGCGCTATGGGTGTGATGACGGAATATAATTATCCCATAAGTGGCAATGTAACTTTAGTTAGAAACCGTGAAAGCTTAAAACAATGTCTTAGGCTGAAGTCTACAAACGTCACTTAGCACTTAATGCAATTTATGCAAGTGTTATTTTCGCCATGACTGTCACGTAGTTGCGTGACAAAGTTGACAAAATTTATAGGTTTAACTGCGGTACTCAGAGATATTTAATGATTACTTATGCCTTCACTCAGTAATGATTTAACATACTTTTGTATGACAAAACCTTTACTAAATGTTGTAATCATTAAAGCTCTCCGAGTGTGGCAGTTAGTGTGATTTCATATCTGATAGAAAAACTATTTTCATATACGGTGTGGGAGGGACACCGACAGGGAAACGGTTAACCACGTATTTAGTTCATCATTCTAAACCCCTCACAGATCTTTCATCGGTTGTTTTAAAGCCAAAAGGCCTTAAAAAAAAATGATTCTCGGAATGATGTGCTGAATAGTAACCTTTTCGCGTAGGTCTCTTCCATTCTCTATAGATTTATTTTAATTTTACGCTCCATTGCCAGCATGTAGCCTGTGACCGTTAGGATATTTATTTTACTAGGAATAGAAATAAAACGCAGTAATTGATGTGCAACGTATATTTAGCGACACAAACAAAGCGTAGAACATGTAACAGGGACGAAAGCGACGGACAGACACCATACGAGCGTTTTATGTATAAATTAGACTTAACAACGGTTGGGTGAGACAATCTAGTGAATAGTTAATAAGTGACAAAAATTTAAGATGGTGAGAAAGTTCTGGATTCTATTAGTTGGAAGTATAGTCCAACTCATCAAAAAATATCTCTACATTAAAAGCTTCTTGTGGATGATGAGCTGTTGGCTTAAAACTGCAGAAAAAAATCAAAATCAGATTGATTCGTAAATGACGGAGTGACTGAGTGACGAAAGGCTGAAGTAAAAACATTAATAAAATTACAACCGAATTGAGAACCTCCTCCTTGTTATGGAGCCAGTTAAATTGGCGTGTAATTTTGATACGGGCTACCACACATTTTCCCCATGACTTCGTCAAGTTGCAACTTATAACTAAAGCCCATTAGGTACCAAAGTAAAGGGTTGATTGATTGATTAGTCCGAAAAAAATATTTCTAGAAATATTTTTTTTTATAACACTTTTTCCTTTACTTTTTTATTGGCATTAAATTAGGCCAGCTCCAGACTCTGATTCAGTCTTAAATTATTGAACAGGCAATAACACTTCTTTACAGGTATATTTCAAAAATCATTATAAAATAACTAGTGGGTCACAAAACAAATAGGTATGTCTAAATTATGTAGCAGACAGTAATATCAAATCAGACATTTAACAAAACGTCTAATATCCGCAAATGGAATGTCCGAATTTTCAACACATGTTTTAACAGTCTTTATAATTATTTTTAAATAATTTATATAAAACAATAAATATATTTTTATAAATTATATGTTCTTTTATTTAAATATCAGTATATTTACAAAAACAATATGCGATGCTTAACCTATGATATGTTATGAATTACCTGTAGACATTTTTTTTATTTCAAGCGAAGTTATTTTTAATTCCTTTCAAATTGACTGCAGTTTTATAATTGTTATAGTAGACATGCGCATGTGGTGTCATTATATTTTTTAAAGCTATTTTCACTTCCATTATGAGGTATTTAAAATACTCCATTCCAATTTCAATGGTTTACTTTATGCTGTCCTTTTTTTTATTTAAGCCAAGCTTTTCACTAGATATTTTCCATAGTAGTTAAGTATTTTCTTAATATTTCCTTTTTTATTTTGTTTTAGGATTATGGCAATTTGAATAATTTTATTTGAAGACAAATGATAAAAATGTGATATCTACAACACACAATTATTATAGGCTAATGTGACCAGTGATAGTTTATCACACTTAACTAATGTATATCAACAAACTATGGACAGACAAGATAATCCTCTTTTACATACACACATAATGACGTGTTCTGCAAATACATAAGTGGTTTCCCTAAAAACTTTCGTTTTAAGCAACAATATTGAACTGTATCACAATGCAATAAGAGTGTGACTAGAAAAGCTATCACATTTCCGAAATTGACGGCTAACACATATAATCTACAATTTTATTATATTCTATATTTCACAACTACACAACCATGATATAAATAGACATCGATATCTAAGATCACAATAATTTTATTATAACATTAATATATACCTACTAAGATGGAATCATCTGTTTCTTAGAATTGAGCACAACTATTTTTTTGGATAATTTTTTCACAGATTCTATTTGATTGGCTAAACATTTAGATGTTTCACAAAAATTTCTACTTTGGTAATTACTCTATTTAAGTATAATGATATTTAACTTTTCCATGTCAATTCACAGAATAATATTTCTTGTGATTTTTTCACTTATAATTAATTCTTTCGCAGCATTGCCCATATTCTAAAATATTATAGCAAGTTCCATATAAAGCGACATTCGAAGAAATGGTAAAGATTTTGAAGATTAAAATTGCAGAAACCCAATAGGGACATAATTTTTTAGGTGCATACTAATCAATAGGGACAATTTAGTATACAATTAGGTTTTTAAGAAATTTTTAAGCAACATTGACCAACTTTCAAGCTCATAAGTATTCAAAAAGTGGACGTTTCTTAAGTTTAATTTCACCAATCGGTTTTATTTTAGCCTTTACTAAACTTTTGTAATTTCTTTTTCTCTGTAAAATTTTGTCTAAACGTCTGATGTTTTGCATTATATTAGATCCAGTATGTTTGGCTGCAAAATTAGCTCACTTGCTTTAATTTTAATCTTTTAATTTTAATAGCAAAAACCTTCAACCTTATTCATCGTAGCCTCTTTTTCATTGTTTTTTCCTCACGCTTACTTACTCTACATATAAACTTACATGTTTATCAAAACTCCTTCAAATTGAGCTTATTACTATCAATCAGTTCTTAACCAGCGCTTTGGTTCGAAAATGTAAAGGAAGACATATTTCAAGCTACTGCTTAAAATACTTTTGGGGCTTCATGCAGAAAAAGCTGTATGATTCAGTGTAAAACAACGGCTAATTATCGATTTACATTCAACACAATTATTTTTTCACATTTTTCTAAGGGTTTGTACCCAACTTTTTCACAACAGCAATTATAATTATCATATACCTAACCTAAATCCAGCACAACACGACTGTACAGTCATAAACACCAATAAGTACACACCTACCAAAATTCAACCGTGATTTTTCTCGAAAAATCGACTGCCAAAGTGCCCTAGGAGTTTCTCATGTATCGCGGGTGCGTTTACAAAGATCCAAATCAACTAACAATAGGCCATAAAAGTATTTGTTCACTTGCGGAATCGAACACGCGATACGTAGCAGCAGCAGCAGCAGCAGTTTAAAAAAACTTTGGTCGAAACAACATTTTATTAGTATATATACATATACTAATTAAATAATTAATTGTTTCGATCGAGTTTCTATCATATACAGTTAGAGAAAAACACTTTTAGAAGTAGCTAAGTTTATATATATTGGTGTTTGTAACTATACCAACAAACACCTTGTGACTTTCTATCACCACACCATGTAAAATGGCTCGTTCAAAATCGCTTACTCAATCGTAAAGTTTTCCTAGCCACAAAAGAGCCGCCAAATACAGCTCCAGCTTTACTATGAACAATTAAATATTCAGTTCATCACAGTCCATTTCGCCCACTCCCTGACGGTTCCCAGTATCTGGAACTTCCACGCTGACTGTATACTTCAGCCGGTCTCTTTGTCATTTCATCGTTATCTCTGCCTTGATTTTGGGAGCAACTCGGAAGGGTTGCGGCTCCAGAATGTCGTGGGAACATTGGAGCTGGAGCTCCATTATATCTCGGTGTAGAGACATAATTAGTCGCAGGATTTTTGTGAAGTATTCCAATTTCTGTAAAGCAAGAGAACTTTGTGGTTATTATTCTGTTTATTTAAAGGTTCATGATAATAGGTTATCGATTCGCATAAAAAAATAATGAAATTGTTTTAAAAATTACTAAAAGTAAATTTTAAATAAGAAATATCGCGTACTTATTAGCAATGAAGCATGCAAATAATATTGTACACTAAAGGGAAATATCCATACAAAAAAAAATGTAAGTAACTAATCTTCTTAATTGCTAGAACAATCCTTAGAGCGGTAAAGTGATTCCCTTTATTGTACAAGAAGAATTTGGAAGTAAGAATAATATCGTAATAAAAATGCATGCTACGTTAAAGGTAGTAAATACTGCTCTAAGCAAAGACAAGCTTTAGTAAGAGAAACCGGAACTTACTTTTATTTTCCCCTCAGTGTACAATATCACGACACTTCTCGTATTAAATAAAAAAAAATTACTCAAAGTTTGAAGTAAAATTGATTTTTATTTATCATTAACACTGAAAACGGGATATTTACCATTTCTACTGTTTGATTTGATTTCCCGATACGGTTTGCAGTGTTAATGATAAAGTTAGTGATCATATTTGAGGTTATAATTTTTAAATAAATTTGTTTACTATTCGAAACACGCACACATTTGCAAACTTCAAGATTCTTGTTCACAAAAGCTCAATTATTTATAGTATGTCATCATCACTATTATTAACTAAGAAAAAACCACCACAATTAGAATTTACCATTATAAGTTAGAGTCTAGACCTTAAGGCCAGATATTTTTATTTAACTGCAACATTACCTTGTGTTTGATCATAAACTACTTGTATGGACTGTTGTGTACAAGAAATAATAATATTTTAATCTCTAAATGTTTGTCATAATAATAAAAGTCTTCTCTTACCTGACTGCTCTGTATGCTATGTCCGTTTGCCTTCTCTCCACCGACAACCGTACTACACGGCAACGGCTTCGCTATTCCAATAGTTACTATTCCTGAAACAATAGAAAAAAGTATTAGTAAACGTGACATGTGTAAATACATTTGACTAAAATTTTAAGATAACGAAGTTTTAAGTAGGTCTGTGTTCACCTTAATATTATTACACTGCTGAGTATAAAAAAAACATTCATTTAGGAATCAACTTAGTTTTTGAAAACAGTCACAAATGAATTGCAGCAGACTAGTAGACTTTATGTAGATGTAAACAGACTATCCAGATATTAGTGATTCTTGAAAAATCCTGAAAATGTACAGTGGCTGCAACATAACAATTAATTGCTATTTACTATTTAGATGGCACAAAAAAACAAACACACGTCTTTTAATATGCTGAAATAACACTGGGCTTTTAATATTAAAGATTAGAACAGGCAGGCGTGATGTTATGTTATGTATGTGCTTAGAACCAAATATTATAACTCTCAAAAAGAATCTTCTGATTCTGACTGACGAAAATATAACCTACTTATGTTTTTTTAGATTTACGGGAGTTTTCACTTTAGAGACACTATTAGGTCATTAGCCAAGCCAAGACATAAGAACTCTGTCACCGGGGTAGGCACTAACCACACGATAAAGAACGAAAGACCAGCACTAGAAGTTATCACTAACAGAAAAATCAATCTATCTAATATTATTAAGATTCGCTTAAAATTCGCGGAGACGCTACCGACTAAACTCTCGTATGATACAAGATGATGATCTATCTGTAATGTTTGTTGACACAGCGTTGTGTTATCAATGGGGTAATTACTGATAACGACGTCACTTTAACGAGTGATGATAATCGAGGTAAGAAGATTTCCTTTTTTAAGTAAAATGATTTTTCATTTTAGAGTAGTCGTGATGAAATGAAGTGCATAGACTATTGCCCTGGTTGGTTTAAACCTAAGATCGAAGTCCTCAGACTAAAATAATTTATTTGAACTAGACCTTTACAGGCACTTTTGAATGACACAAAAACAAAGCGAAGCCGAAATCACAATAACTTGACAGTTGACCATTATGAAACGTAGATGGAGAAGAATGAGCAAGGAACTCCATGGATACTCTTTTAAATAAAAAATCTTCGTCTTTGTAAGCCAGGATGTATACCACCCCGTTGGAGCTGCGGGTTGTTTGAAAGAGATACCGCGGTCTCGGCACCAAGGGCTTAGGTGGTTTTTTCTGACCCCAGAGCGGGAGGAGTCATTTTGATGATTTCCAAGGCTCAAAAAAAAGAGTGTATGCCACTATACACTTTGGTAAAGTTTATTTTGAGAGGGATTAATATTATAAAATGTAGGAAGATCAAAAAACTATGAATTAGTGAAGGATGATGTAGCTAGAAAGGAGGTGACTGTTGAGAAGACCAGAAATAGAGGTAAGAAACAAGAAGATATGCTGCGCCGACCCCAAAAGTAATTTGAATAAGGGCAGGAAAATGATGATGATAATATTACAAATGTCCACTTTATAATAATAATTGGTGCATGTTCACACGTTTCTAGCTCCTTGTCAACCACCACATACGTACACCGTGATCACAAGGTAAGTATTTGTCTAAAGTAAACACAATCAGCTCTAGATATCATTGAACTTGCATTTACACATACTTTTATCATAACATTATAACATCGTAGTATTTGTCTGCCACAGCTATACTAACACGTGAATGATAATGATGATGCAAGGATTGTTGAACGAATGTTATAAAGAGCTAAGTTGCAAATTCACCATTCAGTCTGGTATGTAGATTTCCATTCAACGGTTTTTTATATGCAGAACCCTCTCTGAGTTACACGAATTTGTAGAAAATGCAGTGAGTTGTTGGTATAATTAGGTTTTTTTTAATTATGACGTTACATAATACCTTTAGGAGCACTCTTGATAGCAGCAACAGCGGCGGCGAGCGGACTGCGCGCCACCGCCCGCCCGTTGACGGACACGAGGCGGTCGCCGGGCTGCAGGCGCGCGTCGCGGGCCGCCGCGCCGCCCGCCACCACCGAGCGCACCACTATCACGGAGCTGCCCGGCTCCGACGGGTCCTGCAGGCAGAGGTTCACCCTTTATTACATGGGACTTCAACATAGGCGAAGAAAGTAAATGTGGGGTTTAGGTCTTTTAAATGATGAACCGATTTCGGCCACAGATGCATTCGATGATTTTCTAGGGCGGTTGTCGAGAGCTGCTTTGGTACGGTGCTCTTTAATTAGCTCTTAATCGGCCAGCATATTGCTGTGCTGCTCTATCACTTGCTCTAAATCGACCGGCATAATCAACTTTTGCCGAAAAAACTCCAAACACAAAGCCAACGTGTCAATCCACAATTGACGACTATATTATGTGTATATTGCTATTTACATAGAAAAACCGGTGACAAAATTAGAGCACTGTAAAATAAAATAAAATAGGCTGAAAATATTAAAACGGACGTAAAACTCTAAGACCACACCTGATTGGGCTACGCCTACGACCTTGCAGAACGCCAAAGATATTTAACATCAAAACAAAAAATTACACTTCCAAAAAGAAATAAATATTCTCACCAAGTAGTCCAGTATGGAGAACCCAAGCCCCCGATCTTCCTTCACAAGCTGAATGTAGTCTACGTGGTCACTCCACATCGCCAACCCACTCAAAGGCTCTAGTGAGCGCGATCGAACGCGTTCTAGGTCTTCTGTGCAGAATTCTGGAAAGGCAAAAGTAAAATGAATAAATAGCGATTAAAATCAATGACTTGGAACTTGTAGTGGCAGGCGGCATCTTTAAATTAAATATAGCGCTCGAAATTGATGCTTTAGAACGAGTAAAGTTTTAGAAATAATACTGTAGGGTCAAAATTTGAATAACAGGAAACCTATTCGCGTAGAGGTTAATACATTATTCTAAGTATCAAGGTCACCCTTTAATTGAAAAAACATTTCTTAGCATTGCACTAGATCCATTCACACATCCAGTCAGTATCCATTTTACTTTGGTAGGAACACGGTTTCTTTCGTTGTATTACAGAAGTAAAATAATAACCATTGAAATAACGCTCCTTTTCGGCTTCGCCGCAGTCGGGTAACTAAACAATTAATAAAATTCCTGTAATAATCTCACCATCATGATCATGTGAAGCCGACATAACAGTGGTAGCACTACAGAGCGATGCGACAGAACTCTCCGACTTCGCCTTGATCAGCCGCTGTGGAGGAAGCAGCAGGTCTTGTAAACTGCCACCGAGGATGTTACTCTGTAAAGATACGGACATACATAGTATGAGTTGAGAGAAATTATTAAAGATCTTCATCGGTCTGCTTCCTCGTGTTGGAGTAAGTTTGCATCAGTCAGCTAAATACCATTATTTTACGTTAATTGCCTACCTCTGACCGCTACAACCGAATAACACTTTACCCCATGGTAAGGTTGGGCGTCTGACTTTAAGGATTTTAGGGTTACCTTCAATGATCTACGAATTACTGCTGGGACCAAAACAGTTATGATAAAATAATGTACTACGTTACAGTAGAAATTTTCGTACTGTGCGCTAAACGTTCATGATATTTATTTATTTATTTAAGGATCTCCAACAAAAGAATACACAAAGCAATGAAAAAGAAGAAGAAAAAAGGAAAGATAAGAAAAAAAGAAAAGAAGAAGATGATAAAGAAGAAGATGAAGGAGATGATATTGAAGAAGTAATAATTTTAATTAAAAGTAAGCACAGCAGCCGCGCGCCATCTATGTTATAGTATTATAAACTTTATAAAGTATCAAAGGTAGATGGCGTTATTTTCATGAGTGATAGTAAATCAACAGAGATGGCGTTGCTGTTCTGTTGAAATTAATGAAAACATTACGGAACTCACATTGGTTTGTTTTTTTTTTATTTAAGCCTGTTCAAGTCTCTGCAAATGAAACGTATAATACTCTGACTATGAGTATTCATTGCAGTATTGTGTTTCATTTGCAGAGAATCTTAAGGATAATGTCATTTATAAAAGGTATCTTCCCCTCACCCTAGCAAATCCAGCATCTGGTTGTCGTTCATTGATGACGTACTGTTGGTCTCTTTTCCTCACTACTACAAGTATGACTGGTGACGTCACTGCTCGTAGCCTCGTCACCACCTCGACGTGGTGGGCGCCTAGTACTCGCCAGCCGTTCACCTGAAATTAGAAAATAAGTAAAACTCTATGTATTTTAAATTCTCGTGTCACAATGTTAGTTACCATACTCCTCAGAAACGACTTGACCGTTTTTTATGAAATCTTATATGCATATTCAGTAGGTCTGAGATTCGGCTATCTATTTTTTATACCCCTAAGTGTTAAGGGTGGTCCACACCAAACATTTTTTTAGTCACACATCAAAATTTCCACGGGGACGAAGTCGCGAGCATCAGTTAGTTTATAATCTTTATAATTATGCATTTCTTCTTCTTCCTTTATCTGTATGATGTGCTAGTATTTTCTAGTTTCAATGTAAAATTGATACGTTCCAAGGATTCGTGTGAGAAACAACTTTTTTTTTTTTTTAATTTTGGACCTCACTGCGACCTCACTAACCACAAGCGATCAAATTGCCAATAAATCAACCAATAATACCGTACCTCCAGCAGCTCGTCTCCGACCCTGTACATCCCAAGCCTGGCCACAGGTCCGTTAGGTGCTATCGCGCGGATGTAATGTCTCGCCTGCACCTCCTTCCCTGCCACCACGCGCACCGTGCCTTCCAGCGAGATGCCCAGACCACTGTCCTTCTCTTTTATTATTGTGCTGACCTGGGGAACAAGAGATTGATGGTCGAATTATTAAGAAAACGAGGTTTTTAGACATTGATTATGGAAGGAAATGTAACTTCGCATCAAAAGGATCTAATTTTACGGTTTCAGTGGGGATACTTTAAACTTTGTGATGTGGAGTTACAGAAGTTAATTTATCTCCATTTAATTTTGCACACTGAGGAGTTTCTTGCTGCAAAGTAATTGGCAGCTTAAAAATCTTCTTTAGCAGCATGAAGCCAAACATGGTATAAAAGTCAATGTCTGCGTTCTATACTCGCAGACCAGTATTTCTTAATCGTCTTGCCTCTCGTTCTAACACTCGTCATGTAGTCTCACTCTCACTTACCACAATATCATATTGGTACTGATGCCCCGGCCAGTCGTTCTCCTGCCGCAGTATGTCCCGCCACTTATCCTGGATGCGTCTTGCCTCTCGCTCTGATACTTCGTCGTCTCTTCCTATCACGATCTCTGCCTCTTCGGAAGGAGACATCGGTGATGGCAAGTGAGGAAGGATCTCGGATTCGGGTTCTGCTTCGATTACCGTTGATTCGTCGTACTGCGAAAATTATATCGACGATTTACTCAAGGGAAATCGGAGTGTAATTGTGGTGTTGTTCCAAAAACGACGAGGCACTTGGCACTTTAGGTCGTGTCCTGTTGTTTGTTCACCACAGAAGTGATGGACGCTACTGAAAGCGACAAACCAGTAGCACAGTTCTGGCCCGACACAATTTAGATAGCCATCAACACGAAACGACGACGACCGACGAACGACGAGTAGAGGAAGGAAAATATTGTGAGAAAACTAAGATTTACTCTGGTTCTAAAAGCGAATCGGACGTTTGCGTCAAATCTTATATCAAAAGGCATCTGCTGCTGGACAACGAATTTCTTCTAAACAATAAGATTGGTGGTTGTTAGTTGTTAACCAATCACAGAAACTTCTAACATTCAATGAGCTTCTGACAAAGCTCATAGGCCTCATCATGCATCTGCATCACGCGGCATCCCATCGTCTGCCTTCCGTATCCAGTCCGTTTCACATTCGTCTATCTTCTCTATACGATAAGATTCATAATTCTCCTTCTAAAGAGTATCAATAACAGGTAACTTACCACACTAAAGCTATACTTGGCAAGCGAGGTGACAGAAGGGCTCGGCGGAGCAATCGGTGATCTCCGCCCATCCTGAGCAGCCAACGCTTTCTGGAGTTTCTCAAACCCCGCCCCACGAAGATACCTAGAAGATTTATTACTGAAATTAGAAAGGAATTAAGAACACAAATTCTCAATGTAAATTCTAGAAATATTTATCCATCATAGTCAGTGTACTCTTCAAAATATCGACGGTGCATATTCGAAATGACGTGAAAGTGTGGACATCGAACGTGGTGTTGATGATTATAAGAGTAGAGGAAGAGCTATGAATGAACTATGTGAAGGGTAATATAGTTGGAAAGGAGGTGACTGCTGAGATGACGATTAATTGACAAGTATGGAATAAGAAGACATGCTAGACATGAAATAAATTGGGATTAGGGCAGGAGAATGATGATGAGTCAGTGAACTCTTTAAAATAAAGACAAGTGCGGACACCGAACGTGCAGTTGGAGTTGCAAGAGGCAGCGGCTATAGTTGAAATACCAATAGCAAGCTCAAAGTCTCTTAAGACATTAATTTCACTCCAGCATATTATCCAGTGGTGTCACATCTTACCTCAATGCTTTCAGTCGTACTACGGGCCCCTTCGCGTCTCTTAGCAATGCTACTGCGCGATGATTTGTTACTCCGTGTAGAGAAACACCATCAACCTGCAAAGAGGAAACAAAATCTTTTAGGACATAATTATGGCAGTAGGGTAATTGTGCCAGATACCAAACCAAACCTTTCCTTTCCGTGTCCGTTACGTTTATAGTTTGATTTTTTCTTTTCTTTTCTTGCATTTTTTTATTTAATAATAAACAATCTATACACGTACAAAATCAGACTAGCATGTTCGACGTTCGTGCCATAATCCACCAAGTAGGCCCCGTACGGGTTGGTAGTTGTCAAGCATCTGGGACATACTAATAATAATAAATTTATTCAAAGCTAAGTTTGGTAGAATACAACATAAATCTTAAAAATAATCTTAGGTATAACAAAGTTCGATGCCTGTACTAGGATGTTTCCTGTATCACAGGCGATAAGACTTCAAATACTATAAACTATTTGGACACCAGATTTCCTATAATACTATAATAATTAGCTAATTTACACCGATAATAATATGTCTAATTTACTTAAACTCTATTATTTATACTGGTTTCCTCATGATGTTTTCTTTTACCGTTTTGATTATTGTACGCATTGGTAGCTGTGCAGCTAATCACCCTCGTTTGCGGCGGGGGTACTGTCTATTATACCTACCTAACTATACCTAAGGGACCGCGTTAATATGATTAGTGCCCATTAAACCTGCCTTGATTAGCATAATCAGCCTATAATGTTCCCACTGCTAGGACACAAGGCTCTTCTCTATGAGAGGGAATAGATTGGTATTGCACGTTTTCAAACTTTTTGGTTCTAGAAAATGCCGGTTTCCCCACGACGTTATCCTTCGCCGTTTTGAGAGTAGTGGTGAGGAAATAAACACAAAGCAAAACGTCTGGATGAGTTCGTACCCAGGACTTCGTAATTTAAACCACCGTCACCACTTGCAAAGATTCCAATTACCACTCTTCCTACTAATTAGTACCAAGCAGTACCAATATACATACCTATTTCTCACCTCCGCCCTTACAAAGCGACCTCATTAAATTGATTAGTGCACATTAAGGTTGCCTTAATTACTACGATCCAATTGATCTCGCTAATTAAGAGGCAGCTTCTAACCTCTGCGGATAATTGGAGATATAGATGAGGAAGGCATTGTTTGGAAGTAAAGCAATTTGGATTATAATGTTAGAAATTATGGAAAAACAAAAGGTGTTTCAGATGCCCTAATTCGGGAACTGCACGTGATTTCCACTCAATGGAAGATTTAGGGGTACGAAGAACCCGTCGGGGCTGCGGGTTGTTCGCAAGAGATACCGCGGCCTCAACATGAAGGGCTAAGAAGGAACATGGGTGGTTTTTAGTCAGTAGAAGTCTGACACTCCCTTTCGCTCTGCCCAAGAGCGGGAGGGGTTATTCAATGATTTTACAAAAATAAAAAAGGGGTAGGAAGAACAGGGTGTATAGTTTTTCATCCCCTATAGAAAAGGGAGGCCGACGGGTATTATTTTTAGTGGACTTCTGCCCGACTGCTGTTGTAGTCGCCTCATTTTTAGCGTTTTGTACCCAAAGGGTAAAACGGGACCCTATTACTAAGACTCCGATGTCCGTCCGTCTGTCTGTCTGTGCATCTGTCACCAGACTGTATCTCATCACAGTAATCCTCGAGATTAAGATATTGAATACACCTCGGCAACAACCGGGAGGCAGTAGCCCACCAAACAATAGGTACCCCTCTGGTGGAGGATCCTCTCTTTTCTATTGGAGATGACAAACATCACGAGTCATCATCATCATCATCATCATCTTCTTGCTCTTATTAAATCCCATTTTATTTGGGGTCGGCACAACACGTTTGCTTCTTCCTTTTTTCATAATTATACTATACTCAGTAAAATGCTCAATTTACAAAATAAAAAAAAAACCCTGATTTCCAACCTCAGTCTGAATTTAAATAAACTTCAATGTAATTTTCAACATCTAAGTTACTCTTGTCGTCTAGTTACGTTAGTTGAACTTTTTGACTTACATCTCCATTCCTACTGCATAAAATTATGAACTTTTACTATTTTCTCAACGTTCTCATTTCTCTGAGTGCACTATGACAAAAAGGCGACATTAAATAACGCCGTAGTTTTCTGGAGTAAATCATGAAGGAGACGTGACGACAATGCGGCGAACGAAGAATATTATATTAGAGCAAATAATATTCAAATGTACTTACTGGCTTTTATAATGGTTTGAAAAAAGGCAGACGATTGTGCAAGAGACAACATTAGATTCCAGCTGGGTTGGATGGTTAGACATCACACTATTTTGCGAAATCAAATAAATCTACAGTGAGGAGTAAATTGACGAATCCTGGAACCTAAATATCAAAGACTAAGGAAAGCTATGTTATCCCCGAATCCCTCAGACTATATTTAAAACAATTCTATAGGATTACTTCTTTGCTTTGTCAGAATTTTATATCGCCATGGCCACTTACTTGACTTGGCTTTAAATGCAGGCAACTTGGTATCTTATAAGTGGTCTGCACCCATCAACAGATCTAGGCAAGCATGACTTAACCTGAAGATTTATCCCAGCGGCTGTATTATTTACCCACAAGCTCCTTCGTTGTGTACCTATATTTGTAATGGGATATATAAAACCGAATGGACAATATAATTTGTAAAACAGCACAATAAATGTGCGGATATTAAAACGGTACGAGCGTGTAAAGTAATGCCCCAATTAAGTCTGTAGTCGCCAGTCTCATGGGGCTGCTCAGTTGGTACAAGATGACAGTGTAAGTGGAAGAGCGTTGCGGACATGTTATTCTGGTATATTATTCTACGGAAAGGTAGAGGAGCTCGTGGCTAGAAAGCTCGTTAAACCGTCGGTCCCAGCTATAATTTGTTAACGTTTGACAGTCATTATAGGTAGTCAGTAGCCTGTAAGTCTGAAAACCAATCTTTCTTGCCAAGGGATGGTATTGCACAGTTACTAACAGGGTTGTGGAAGTCAGATAGGCAGTCACTCCATGTAAAATACTGGTATATAGCCAACATACGTAACATAACTTAACTAACAAGTTGATAATGTAAACAGCAATTAACAAAATCAGTATACGCAACACTTACAAACTAAATCTCTCGTCGTAACTTTTGGAACAAATAAGAAAATCAACGAAAAGTCACCATAAGCCAAGGATACAACGTTGTATAAAGTGAAACCCCGAAAGGTTTGGCAAACGGCAGTCAGTACGGCGTGTCAATGTAATAAGAGCAAACATATCGACACGTACTGGGCACGGGGCCAATGTTGCCGCGTCCCGAATTACCGAAAATTCAATTTCTTTAAAATTGTAGCCAAAACTGGGGGATTCTAATGGATTATCTAATTTTGGCTGCAACGGTAATGTTTGTGTACCTGTTTTTATTGTACATGGACTGTAATGCGAACATAGGGACTAAAGATAATTATGCTTCCGAATAATTATTTTACACAGGCTTGTGCAAAATTAGGCCTTATGAAGGAAGTTTATAGCAGTGATAGTCTAATGATGTGACCGCTGGACTGCCAAGCATAGGTCTCGAGTTCAAACCCAACGCACGCACGCGCAACGCACGTGAATCAGAAAAATCACGCACTTCTGATTTTTCTGATTCACGTGCGTATTGTGTAATTATCACTTGCTTCGGTAAAGGAAAACATCGTTTGAAACCAGCGTGCCTGACAGATATTTTTCCACGGCATGTAAAGCCAAGTAAGAGGTCCATGAGCGGCATAAACAAGTGACACCAGATTAGGCACTAACCACACGATATTGAAAGAAATGGAAAATACAAGGTTTGCGACAAACAATTAGAGATTATTCAGCAATTCGAGAGCCAGTGGGATTTCTCCAATTCCTATAAATCCCACAGGATTAAAAACGCAGAGCTGCAATCCCTAGACGCGATTGGATGGCCAGCTGGGGAACAAGGCAATGTTTCTAGCTAAAATGTTTTGCACAGTTGATCAAGTTTTGACGTTTGTCCAATATTTTTACTGATGCCAAAATATCTCAAAGTTTTTATATCTACAAAGTTACAATTTGATAAGCTAAGAAGAAATATTACGAAGAAACTGGATCTAGATTTTAGTTTAGACAAGTACGAGTCGGAGTCCCGCATGAATGGTTCCGTACCCATCGTAATAGGTGTGTCCTCTTTAATTTTTTTAAATTATTTGTTGTTACAGCGGCAACAAATAATAATTAAAACAGTACCTGAATTTGCATTACCAGTACATTTGTAACACTTTCAAATTAGGCCTCCCTCCAATACGATTCGAGCGTTGATCAGAACCAGGATATCAAACCAAGGCCCCCGGATCAGATAAGTACACCCCACGATAATCCGCATATTAATATTCGCGAAAGGAGGGTAGGACGTGACGTCATGAAATAGGCCAAGGACACGATATTAGGGAAGTGTAATAAAGACTCGTTTGACGATTCCGCCTTTAAGATCGTTCGTCTTAAAGGGATTGAACGTTATAAGGAGATGGAAGTTATATCCGTTATGCTGTGTACCTTATGATTTTGTTTCTGTTATATTTGGGACGGGATTTGCATAGCTTTGATATTGGTGCGGCGTTTTATGGGATGGCTGTGTTTTTTGTTAATCATCATCAGCGTATAA
This sequence comes from Diarsia brunnea, assembly GCA_949774965.1. Taxonomy (NCBI): domain Eukaryota; kingdom Metazoa; phylum Arthropoda; class Insecta; order Lepidoptera; family Noctuidae; genus Diarsia; species Diarsia brunnea. Next base: position 14,150,853 of record OX459020.1, on the reverse strand, counting down.
TACTCCCACTGCAGGGACTCAGAGCTCCTCTCTAGGAGAGGGATGGGCTATAATCCACCACGCGGGCCCATTACGGGTTGATAGATAGCGGGCCCAGTACGGGTTGGTAGATCGTGGGCCCCGTGGGAGTTGGTAATATTGGAGCAGTATTAACATAAAACATACAACAGCGGCATATTCTTCAGTACTTAAGTCTGATTGCCTTGTTGGTCTAGTGGACCTGAACTTGATGGGGTGATGAGGTTCGATTCCCGGGTCAGCCAAAGTTTTATTGGTACTCGGAATTTCTCAGTAGTAGCCATTGAGTTTGGATTTGTACCCGGTTGATGGGAATAAACTCGTTCTGTATTATATAAGACTTGAAACTTAAACTGGCAAAATGGGGATGTAGTACACCTCTGCCTTACCTTTTTGAGATTACAGGCGTGATGTTATCTATTTAGGGACGCCTATTACCTCTTCCTAAACCTTCGCGGCCTTTTTTTTGAATTAATGGTATGATAATATGATTTTACTATCAAGATCCTATAAAATATGACCTTATACATTTATAGGTTATCAGTACACAAGCTCTTTACCATCCCAAACACTCTTTACTTAAAAGTATAAAAGTAAAACGCTGTCGAATACAGCAAAACCAAGAATACTTTAGACCAATCAGAGCGCAAGTGGAAAACTCAGCTGTATCAACCTCTCGTACACAGCGGAGAGGTCGGGCGGCTTCGTTACGAATTCATGGATATACAACCCGGAATATAACCGTCAATCTTGCTTGACGTTAAAACTAGCCTTCTTTTGTTTTGTTGTTTCTAGGTTTTACATTGTAGAGGAGCAATTGTTCGGATCAAACTTCAGGTTAAGCTGCGCTTATCTTGGTTGGCCTGTATATGGGTGATTACCCATTTCATACTGAATTTTTTCCGTGCCTCGGAAAGCAAGTTCAGCAGTTGGTATCGGCTGTCATTTGTTGATATTTGGCAATCACGGGTTACAGGTAGTCAGTAGCCCAAAATTCTGACAAACAATCTTCAACCAATATAGTATAGTAGTAGGGTATAGTATTACCCAATTAGTACTGATTGGGTTGTGGAGGTCAGATAGGCAGTCGCTCCATGTAAAATACTGGTATTCAGCTGCATCCGGTTAGACTAGAAGTAGACCTTTAAAATATTTGGCAAAAGAAAGAACAAGAAGCGCTTGTACTGCACACACATTGAAATCTGTACTCATTCTCACATTCGCCACGTGAGATGTAAAACAGAATTTTCATATTCCATTGTATCAATTTCTAACCTAAGAACTCTATGAATATTATTTCCATCTAAAGTAACTGTTGCGTTTCATTCCTTTTCATCTTCTTATACAATATTTATCCCGGAAGATTTAATCTTTCTTTCATCAGCAGCATTGCGAGGGTACTTCCTACTAAATATTAAAATGTTCGGATGATCCTACAATGGGATGCCTTCAAATGTATTCTGTTGTTGTTTTCTCTATTGTTTTCCGAGTATTGTTTTGATACAAAAGCTTCTGTTTTGTGTTAGTTGGGCGTTTACGAATATGGCAGATGTTGGTGTGTGGTCGAAGAATTTTTTACATGTATTTTTTGATTACAATGCTGATTGTGCATTTTTGATTATGTTGAAACAGACAGCAGGACTAACGATGGAGTTTCAGTCAAAGCAGTACGGCTATGGAATAAATTGGTTGTGCCAGTAAGGCGCGCTCAAACCTTCATCATCTTCCTGCCCTTATCCCATTCTATTTGGGGTCGGCGCAACACGTTTTCTTCTTCCATTCTTCCCTGTTACACGTCAAGGTGGCATTTATTCCTTTCTCATTCATATCATAAGGCGCGCTCAAACCTTGTCCACTCAAATATCTTTTGCACTCATCCCAATTTATTTAGGGTCGGCGCAGATGTCCTCTTCTTTCATACTTCTCTATTACTCGTCACCTCAGCAGTCACCTCCTTTCTCGTCATATCATCATTTACACAGTCCATCTGTATCTCTATCACTACATTTTCTGCAACACATTTCCAATTATCCATACAACGACAACTGATTACAACACAATGTTTCAGTCAACAACTTCAAACTTTGTCCACTTTAAAATAGGGTCAAAAATCACTACTTGTCTCTTTAAAACCTTCTGTTTCCTGAAATTAAGAAGAGCAGACTCTACCTAAAGTGGTAAAGAGCTAGGAAGAAAAAGAATGCTGCGCTGCAGCTAAGAAAACCACAAAGACTGGATCCTACAGAGTGAATGAAATCACAAGAAAGTATGGATATAGTATATTATATGTTTGCCCAAAAATGAACATGACATTCAATTTGTTTCAATCCCAAACACTGATACTCGTACAACAACCTAACGTCGACGCCTCGAAACAAAAAGATTGTGACTTCGGTCAACACCGTCGCGGGGCAAATGGGTGGCAAAGATTGCATAGTTCAACGACAGAATAATACAGAAGTACGGTTTTTTATAAAGCGAAAACGTACACACACAGACGGGGACATCGTAACACATCGTAAGATATTATAAAAAAAAATGTTTTCTATGTAAGGCCCACAAAAAGTACTAAGCTTACATAAATTCAAGGAAGCATTCATTCTAATATTCGCTCTCGCGACCGTCTTTTGTTTAAAATCGCCTTACATACGTGTCTGTGTGTGCATGCATTTTAGCTCGTTAGGTTAGGTTTTGGTAGTATTAGATTTGTTTGATTAAATGATTAATTTTGTGTAGTTTTAGAGGTTTTTTTGTTTTAGTAAATACAACTTTCTTTTTTTCTTTCGTTTAGTTGTATATTCCCAAACTTCTGATATCTATCCCTACAGTGATTGCAGATTTATAAAGCTGAGCGTGTAATCAGATTTGACATCTAGACGACTGGAGGTCAGGGAGCTACTGATCGAGTTATAGCGAGTGATAGTGAGGAGAAACGATACGATTCATATCGATTGGGAAGGGTTGGGACCGTATTTGTTTAAAGATGCTTGTTGGGATTTTTTATTTTGTATTTATTTTTACTACTAGCTGTTACCCGCGACTTTCGTCCGTGTTTTATCGGATAATTCGTTTTTTTAACAATTTCGAAGGTTTAATTTTTGCCTGGAACCCTAATCTCTTTTCCTTAACAAAATTATCCCAAGTAACTCCTTATAACATCAACTATCTACCAGTAAAACTCCCGTCAAAATCGTTCCAGCAATATTAGAGATTAGTCGAAACAAACAGACAAGAAGAAAAATGTTGTTTTGAAATTACAAACAGACAATTCAATTTTATTTATTAGAATAGATATTACAGACGAGATAGAGATTCGAGAACTTTATTTAAAAATACACACTCCGTAAATTGAGAACCCTCTTTCAATTTTCGGAAGTCTGTTAAATGCTTGTCTTGCCCCTCGCCTTGAACCGTTCGCGAACTCCAGAAGGTAGTTAAGTTTTTGCAGACGCACTACTTTCCTAATACCATCAATCTTTCCTACAAGAAGTCCATCATCCATCCATCACACACAGCTCCACAGTAAAACGGAGCAGACATGTTCAAATTCGTCAGTCACAAAAACTAGCCTTTCCGTTAGGAAAATTAGGGGTAGGTATATATCATTTCATACCATTGGCTGGGTCAATGAAGCTAACGGCATCGTCATAGAACGTAGAGCGAGTTTCTACATCTGGTGGAAGGGCAGCCTAATCCATTCACGGCATATGCGACTTGGCCTTTTTTAGTGGCGACCATAAGAAAAACGCCGTGACAATGAAGCTCGACGAAATCCCACAGAAACAATTTAACTGTTTTGGATTCCGCAACCAAATGAATCAGAACAGAATAGTGGAGGAGTAGGAAAACATAATTTTCATGTAATCATTATTTTATATGGGACACAAAGCGCCCTGTGATTAATGTCTCTTATTTTCGTCGTGACAAAATCGTCACGTAGCAAGACACGGCGCACTGACCGCAGCAAGTTCTAAACTACACTAAAGAAAAAAAAGAAAAAAATATTTATTTGTCGCAGAAACATCGCATTACGTTTCTTCGCAGGAGTTGTCGCGACCCGCGACTTCAGCGTTTGGCTCATATCCAATAACATCACGTTAAAACACAGTACGCACTTAAACAATCAATAACGTCGCGTTTAAGAACGTAGCACACATCAGTCAACCAATGACATCGCGCGTAACGTTCACTCACAGTCAGTCTTCTTCTGATTTGCATCACTGTCAAATTGACAGTGACGTTTATAATCGTTACAATAATGCTGCTACTAAAAAGTCTGTCAATTAACAGTAATTTTTATCGTTATTGAAATTAAGTTATTGTTAGATTACCGCTGTCGCAGGTACACTTACAATGAAAAGACTATATTATAATAATTATGTGTTAATTCTGTCCGTAATCATTTCCTACCGCGGCCGTTACAGGAAGACATGTGTTGTCACATGCGTGTCCGGCAGGAAACACGTGTGCTAAGGAAAAGGGAAGGGACATTCAATTAAGGGTTATTGTTGAAATAAGGGGAGGTTAAAGGTTTTCAGGGAAGGCCATTAGAAATAGCTGAATATTTTTAAATTATTTCGAAATTCCAGGAAGTGTAGGGTGAAGAAATAAAATATTTATACACTACTTCCTCATAGTATGGGTCCAGTTGACCAAAGACACAAACAGTCTTTGATCGCGAGATCAGTCGAACAAATCACATTTTAATTTGTTTTTTTTTTTTCTCATTGTTTTATTGTGGGTCCAGTTGCAAGAGGGTCCAGTTTTCCAAAGACTCAACACAACCGTACTTAACTTGCAATGATATATATAGTATAGACTCACCTATACATTAATAAGCCTTACAACCCCTAAAAGCTACCCCGAAGGGTTGCCCAAGGCAACGGATGTGGTATATTATGTTAGTAAAAGAAATGAAGTACTTATAGCTGTTACAGACTAGCGTATTTTTCGAAAGACACGGTTACACGCGCGCCCTATTTTGCGCTTCAAACAAACGAACACGCGTACGCGGACTTATTACAGCGTATTCAATCGAACCGTTTTGGGTTCAGTCAGTAGCGATAAGCTCGCGCTTAATGAGCTTTAACGCGCGTCAACTATTGTACACACGTGAAAAACCCCAAGAGCATTTCCTTTTTTACATTTTAACGTCAGCTTGTAATTTCACAGAAAACTCAATTTTCTTGGCTAAGAAAATGTAATTTAATCATTTCGAAGGCCACGAAACTTTCGGTATCCACTCTGAATTTGCAACGTTGAGCAATTTTTTTATAAACCAAAATGTTGCAAGTATCAGGGGACTTACTCTTATACAGGGAGTTCTCCTATTGCTAAAAGTTACGTCGCCGTACGATGTCAATTAGAGAGGCTTAGCCCTGTCGAGGCTGCGGGTTGTCCGCAAGGGATACCGAGGCCTCGACATGAAGGGCGAAGAAGGAACATGGGTGGTTTTTAGTCAGTAGAAGTCTGACACTCCCTTTCGCTCTGCCCAAGAGCGGGAGGGGTTATTTGATGATTTCCCACCCCCCAAAAAAAAAAAAAAAAACAAGAGGCTTAGCTGTAGGAGTTTCACTGCGCAACTTTAAGTTGTCAACGGTTTCTAGGAGAAGCTTCGAGAAAAAATTGAATTGCCACGGTGAAATAAAAAGAGGTTAAGAATTTTGTTGCAATCTAACTTTGTCAGTTTAAAAACTTGTATTCCAACACTTCCGTTTATCCGTGAACATGGTTCTTGCAACAGTGGCGAAATATCGAACCCTCAAATCAAAAAGTAAATAAGGTATACATATATCCCGTTTTTAGTGTTAATGATACTTTTGGTACAGTTCGGAGTTGAGCCCGGTTGATGACAATTTTATTGGCAATAGAGTCGACTTCAAACAAAACCAAATATTTTTTTAAGTATGGGAAATCATCAAATGAGTCCTCCCGCTCTGGGTGGAGCAGTAGGGAGCATCAGTCTCTTACTGACAAAACCCACCCGTGTTTCTCCGAATGCCCGTTGCGTTTCGAACAAATTCCGAAATTTGATTTTGATTTTTTTATTTTCCACTACTGGTAAACAAAAGCAAGCTTGCAGAACACAACACGTCACCCGCCGTGAACCAACAGTATCGACGTGAAACTTCACCAGTGCATGTCGTGACGCGTGACAAATTAGTCGCACTAATGGCTGCCCGATGTTCCTCTCTCAGCGGGTGATCGCGATGGGTAATTTACGTTTATTTCGGAAAAATAGGTTTTACAACCGTTTTTTACACGATTTTTTTTTAAGTTATCACTTTATGTATTGCATTCCATAATGTGTAACTACACGTGTTAATTGTTATACATTGGAATGCAATAAATTCAAAACACACGATATCATAACTTGCGATGTCAAATAATCAACCCGGTCTAGTCACACTATAAAATGCATTTCCAATCAAATCTCAATGTGACAACAAGCAGGCGTGTTCCCAACAACATGGTGGTGGCAAATGGAATGAAAACATCAATAGTCAGCGACGCGCCGCGTGACAAATCAACCGAACTAATAGTTTCCGAGCAGGGGACGGCTGTTGGACGGTTCAGTTGCAGTTGCAAGGGAAAAGTCGCGGCTTTTGTGACAGTTCTGAGTCTGACGTTTTTAAATGAAGAACTGACTGTATACTTTTTGAAGGTGCGGTTGGCGCAGTGACTGAGCGATTTACTGCTCCGTCGTATGTCCCGAGTTCGATCTTGCCGCACAAATATTTGTATGTAAGACCTCTACGAAACAAGCCTCTTAGTGTAAGGCATCGTTATATTTTAAATAAAAAGTAATACTTTAGTCATAAAACGACTGAATTACGTCATTATGACGTTCCCGAGTGCTGATTTAGAGCCTTCTGAGTTTTACTGTTATATATTGAAATGACATCTGATTTTTATCACTGGTTTCGAAGACTTGTGATATTTACCAATAATGGGTCCATGTGGTGGATTAAAGTATATTCCCTCTCTTTGAAAGGAGGCCTGTCCCAACAGTCGTTGGTAGGCTGATTATGCCTATGCAAATTTTCAGTAGGTACCAAAATATAGTGAGACGATGGCAAAACATAAATCCACATCAGTAAACGAAAATTCAGGTCAAAGTAGTTGCGAAAAAGATAATAAAAGTGGTTCTGTGTTTAATAGAAGCCATATCTAATTTAACTACAGTGTATATTATTTTATTGCTTTCCTCCGTCGTCGTAAACATAGTTTTGTTGTTAAACTATATAACGAGGGGATAACTTTGTCACTTGACATGGATTGAAATGGAGTAGCTTGCGAACATGTAACTAACTTATATGTGGACACTAGAAGGATCTGTTTCGCTTAATTCGGTTACTCAACTTGAGGGGATAGTGTATTTTGGACCGCTTTAGACCACCAGTCTAGAATTATTGGGGTCGGCTTTCAAATAACCGGAGGCAGTTGCAACCAACATTTTACATGGAGCGACAGCCAATCAGACCTACACGATGCATGCCCTGGGGTGGCTTTAGGTCCCAGAGATGGGCGAGATAGAGTTGTACCTAATAGTACACCCATTTCGCCAGGTATGTTTTAGTCCCATGTAATACATGCCCATTGACATCAACCGGCCTGTATCATAATTATTACTCTAAACAAGAACGCCTGTCACATACATCCTAACGCCAAAAGATCCTTACATCCCTGCAATTAAGAAGATGAAGTTTCCATTCAACCTACTTTATCAAACTACCCACACATTCATTGTTTACGTGCAAAGTTTGTAAAGGATGCCCACACTTTATTAAGAAACATGAGAGCATCCTATTTTCCTGTGTTGACTGTAATAAATCGGTGTAGAAAGTGCAGCAATGAATTTCCCGCTTCAATGTTTTTCTTTAACGTATGAGGACACTTTTCATTTGTAGTATCCCTGTTGGGCGCCATTTGTCAGTTGGGCGCCATTATTTTATCAGTTGGGCGCCAACAAGAAATTCATTTTTGAAACATTGAGTTTGTATTATAAAATCACCACGGAGAGGAGTTTATTCGAAAGTAGACCTCAAACCCTTATTTAAAATTGAATTTTCCTTATAAAACTCGCTGATCCGGACATTTTATTACCTCTTAAATAGTTTATTGGTTGGCCGACAGATCGTTGGGGGTCGACATTTTTTATATATATTTTATATGGCTCCGCAACTTTTTATCCAGTCCAGTCCACTTTCTCATCCCCTGAGACACTAGCTTATCGCTAATGACAGACGCCAAAGCCAGTGGCAATCAGTTTCTGTTTGTACAACGCGCAACGATTTGACAAAACTGACAAAAGTTTTTCGTTATCTTTGTCAAACCAATACATATTTTTAATCAATCACTATTATCGCTGATAGAAAGCCGCCTTCTTTAGATGCTATGGTTTTAAATGATGATGCGGCCGACCATTCACGCTGGCCTAATAGTAAACTATGTACTAGGACTGTGAAGCCATCCTGTTTATAAATAGTCGTTTTTAGAACTTATAGGCTCCGCCAAAAGTTCAACTCTTCTTCCTATTCCAGTGACAAGACAACAAAGCTCTCAACCTCAGAGCGAAAACATCACTATCACACTGCCAACACGCCTCTAGGCTGTGTTATTCGCAACGTTGCCAGCTAGCCGATACTGTCTATTCTGCGGCACCATCTACGTGAACCTTAACAGTACCGATGTATGCTAGATAGGGTACAACTCTTACCTCTACGATCCTGTCGTTGACTTGTATCTTGCCGCACAAATCTGCGGAGCTACCCTCGCTGATGCTCTTCACGAAGATACCACTCAGCTCCTCTGTTGACAAAAATTACAATTAATAACATGATATTTGGTACCGGTTTGGGCTGAGCAAAAGAAAGTGTCACTCTTTCTGACATGAAACCCATCCGAGTTCCTTCTCGCTCAATGCCCTTTACGCTCTTTCGAACAAATGCCGCAACTGTCTCGTTGGTCTAGTGGTCGCGAGCGTGAGTGCTAAGCATGAGGTCCTGGGTCCGATTCTCGGGTTGAGCAGTGTTATTGGAATTTTCCAGCAGAGCTTTCTCAACTGTAGTCACGAAGTCTGAATTTGTGCTCGGTTGATGGCAATAAGGCGCCCCCTATTACTGGCGAGACGTGGGTGTATCATTAGGTACGCCTCTGCCTAACCCTTCAGAGATTATGAACGTGATGTTATGTTATGTTACAAACATCTAGAACCTCGACCAAACTTTAAGCAGAAATACGACCAAACTTCCACCAACCATTAGGATGTACTATCACTATCGGCTAAAGCTTAGGGAACGTCTAAAAGCTAAGTTAGACTATTTAGATAGTACGGCAGCCATCTTGGATATCCATCGAACGTTAGATAGCAGGGTAGTTTATGTTGAGGGTAAATATGTTGTGTTAATGTGTTTAGGGGAATGTTATCTGATTAAGATTACTGCTGAGAACGGTAATCGTATTTGGATGGTTTGATTGTATTAGAGTTTTACTGGTAAATAACAATCTGGCCTGGCCCACGTGGCGGATTAAGTAGCTAAATTATATTTTTTGCAATTTTAATCTCAATCATACCCTAGTTTTAATCCAGTTCATTCTAAAACTATTATAGAGCTATAATTCTAATTGACTTAGCACAAGGGATTATTAAGGGTTTATCCATCAGGAATTTTTAGTAGTAGTCATGGAGTCTAAAGTGCCCGGCTGATGGCAATGCGCTCGCCCCTATTACATGGAACTTTAATTTAATATAAGTGGCAAAACGTTGGGGTACTAATGGGTACACCTCAGCCTTACCCTTCGGGGTTTATGGGGATGATGCTTTGTTATAATATATATACTAAAATAATAATATTTTTTTTCATTTTCTTCCACAAAAACACTTAAAACTAAAACTTAAAAATGGAAAAACTGGAATAATAGAGATTACAATGTATTTGTGGGTGAGTGGTCCCTAAACTAAGCCGCAACTTGTATTTCAGGACACCAGGGATATGTTGGCAAGAAAATATTTTCATTGAATCGCCATTAACCATTCCACCACAACCAAAACTTATTAATAGATCATTTCCTCGTGGAGCTTAATATCCAAACCAAACCTGTTAATAATTTGTTGATTGTACTTTAATACCCCTCCAATGTTGGTCTACCCGCACGATATTAATTAGAAAGATATCATAACGATACCTTCACACTACCCTCGTTTTACGAAGCGGTGAAACCTTGGTTAATTGAAATGGGTATATTTTGGGCTCGTTGACTGTTGGGCTATCGGCATTTATGCCACCAACGCTTTAACAAGAAGTAAGACAAATTAAAGAGGGCCTCCCTACTACGATGCGATAGTACGGAACCCTTCATGTGCAAGTCCGACTTGCACTTTGCCAGTTTTTCAGTTACTACCTTTATTTCCATGTTAAATTATATTATCTGTACGCAAAATTGAGTGAGTAATAACTCACATGCAGAAATATCTGCATTTCTAATATTAGTAAGAATCCACGTGATTCTGACACCTTCAAATAAAATATCCCTCTAGACAAAGATTCGACCTTGCCCTAAAATAGTAGACCTACCTTATTAATATTCCACCAACACACCAAATTGGCCGAGAGTAATCAAAACTTGGGGCAAGCCCTTTCACATAAACACTGCTTCTGAGGGCACATTGTTTTTCGTCTAACCCTTATTCGCTACACCCTTCATATACCCTTATCTCAATCCCTTCAATACATCAGGGCGATAAGGGTTAATTTCGCGCGGCCGCTCCTATATTAGGAAACTTCGGGGACGCGTGACCTGTGCCCGCGGGTGTACCCACGCTCTTATTGTTTATTAGAAGTTGCGTACACCCGGTAACACAAGTACTGTTATTACTTTCTTGTGGGCTATTGTTGACTGTTATATTTGCCTAACCAGTCTGGAGTTGAATTGAAGTGGGTTTAGTGGAATGTTTATAGGTTTTGGTGAACCCTTTCTCTATGTAAATAGGTTTCATAACACAACGTTTATAACATCATGACTATAATCCCTGATGAGTTAGGTAGAGGTATAGCTAGAAGTACACCCACAGTAATAAGTCGACAAATCTAATTAGTCCGTCAGATAGATTTCCAAAAAATATTGGATACATATTTTTTTTCTTATTTCACGTAAACAAAAAAATTTAAGACGATACAGCGCATCGAAAACTCGTGTGACGTCACATTGCAGTACATTTTTTACCGGAAAGTAACGTCAAAAGCCCCCACTCTCAATCTTCAATCTTCGTCAATTTTCATTAATTTGATAAAACAAAAACACACATCCAATATTTTTCAATAATCTAACTGGCGCACTAAACAGAATCATATTTTTTTTAGTCAGGCGAATAGGGATTCGCCAGTTATCGAACGCTGTTATAAGCTGTTACGCTGTGTTAAACTAATACTGTCACTTGCGGGATATCCGGAATTACGTTTTAAACACAATGTAATATGGTGCGTAGCCTATTGCCATTAACCGGCCATAAAACCAGACCCCGTAGCTAATAATAAGATATTCCGTAGAAAAACTAATAACATTTTGCCCGACTAGAGAATCCAACCTAGGAACTATTTTTCTTTTTTTTTGGGGGGTGGGAAATCATCAAATAACCCCTCCCGCTCTTGGACAGAGCGAAAGGGAGTGTCAGACTTCTACTGGCTAAAAACCACCCATGTTCCTTCTTAGCCCTTCATGTCGAGGCCGCGGTATCTCTTGCGAACAACCCGCAGCCCCGACGGGACCCGCAGCCCCGACGGGATCCAACGTAGGACCTTATAATACAATCGTTTGACAAAAGCAATCAATTAGGTCGATCTTCATTAAAAAAAAATTAAAGTCAATATCTCTCATTTATTGAGCACAAGGCAATCAAAAATCAGCCTATATATAAGAAAAAAGTTATGAAGTATAAAACTTTTAACGATGTAAAAGACCCAGATTCATCCAATAAAGTATGATGAGTTTAACTGAAGACGTGTTCTAACATTGACCTTTATCAGTAATCAAGCAAGTTCAAAGAAAAATCTCGTTCAATGAAATTCAAGTGAAATTGATTTTCCAGATCAAAGAACGGCGCAGAATGAACAATCATTAAAAAAGTCTTCTTTCGTTCTTTTTAATTTAAGATAGGCTTTTGTAACTTTAAAATGTTTTTTCCAGTGTTGTTATTAGAAACGCAAAATGTTATGTGACGAAATTTTAAGAAGAGGTTATTTATTCGACGAGTTTCTAAAAAAAGCTTAGTTTAGTTCCCACTGCTGGGACACACAAGTTTCCTCTCTATTTGAGGCAAAGGGCAATGAATCCACCACACGGGCCCAGTGCGGGCAGATGTGTCTTCGAATTTTTATTTCTAAGACAAACCGATTTCGCCCAGATGTTATCGTTCAATGTTCAGTGCAGTGAAGTAGTAGATCAGTTATGAAATAAATTGCTTAAAGTAATGCGTCTGCCTGTGCCTTTTTGTTAAAAAAAAGTAACAGAAAAGCACTAAACTTATTTGAATGAAATTGAACAAACTAACGTAGGTATAGATCATGACCAAAATAAGGATATAGTTATTAATCAGGTACGTTCCGATGTCTATTTCTGACATTTACGAGGGCAAAACCGCGTGCAAAGACAGAAAATCTTCCCTAGAAGTACTAGGAGTTTAGAGATCACGAGGAATATTAAAACTTAAAATACCATTGAGAAACCAATCGAAGCTTATCTATTTTTTCTTTGAGATCAAGTTTTTGATCTATAGGCACTTCAAGGGAAACTTTTGGGTCATTTCCTTGATATATGCAGACGTTACGAGTATTCAGTAAAACAATGTTTGAAAAAATCGAAAAAACTTCGTCGTTCTCACAGGTTTTTTAAGAGCATTATTCTAACTTTGGGTGTAAGGTAGTGACTGAAGATCAGATAAAATAGAACCAAACACACCGAAATATTGGGAACTCATACATAAAAAATGCAAACATGTTATATATCCCGTTTTCAGTGTTTTCAGAATGATAATGTTAACTAGTGAGTTTGGAAACTTAGATGATTCATTAATTTTGCTTACAGCGTTTCGTATTCATAAAATGCTTTTACGCCCAGTGTAACTCCATTGGTTAATTGTTTGTTAATAAAGTATTGACCGACTATTTCCATACAAAATGACATGTTCTTTCTATTTAAATAATTTAGGTGATATGCAGCCTAACATCAAAAATATTTCACTCTCTCTCTCTCATGGGACCACCCTGATAGAACCACTTGCTGTCCCTAATAGAACCACTCCGGTTCATACACATTTAATTCTAAAACATTACGACCCTCTTAAATACACCCATTCATCTTAAATGGTCCCCCTCTACCCTATTCGTAACACAGAAAAACATACAACATTACTTTATCTGTACACCCATAATTACCGCCATAGAATACCAGGGCACATTTTGGCCTGTAAGTACAAAAAAAAATTTTACCTGCAATAAATGTTTTCGTCAAAAAATGTTTCGGCATTCATTGCCTGCCTACGGTATCTAGGGCAGTCAAAAATATCAGCCCCTATTATTCCGTCTGTCTCGTTCTATAGATGTGCTGCTATTTCTGAAGCCTTTGTATTTTTGGTGCTTATTTGGTCTAGTGTTCGTAACCACAACTCAAACTGAAAGCATTTATTGAAAGCATTTAAAAGAACTTTTGAATGTCAGAAAAACTAAGAAAGCAAAGCTGCAGTCACAAGACAAAGACATACTAACATGTGAAAGTACTCAAGTTGTCCATTCCAAAGCGTAGATCTCTATGAAGAAGAATGGGCTAGAAATTTCATGGACACTCATTGCTGAACTGTTGAAGTTAAAGTTTAAAGATAACTTACTTATCGCGATTGAGGACAAGGAATGACAGTTCCTAATGTACCTGTCGCCTGCTTGTTAACTACATTAATTTATTATAGCAAAGGTGTCAAAAGGAATGTCATCTTTAATTACCAAACATTTCGAGATATTATCGTTTGGGACTGTTTTGAAATTGACAAACGGTAAAGGTGAGATGTCAAGGGATGTAATCCAATTCATACCAATATTACGTCTAAATACGAAAACGTACAAAGGTTTTCGGTATTGGAAATTGCGTTACGAAACTCAAATGGAGTTGGGCAGGACACCTTGCTACGTGTCCTGCCCAACATTTTTTTTCGCAGTAATGACAGGTGGACTAAGGCAGTCACCGAATGGCGTCCAAGAACTGGAAAAAGAAATGTGGATCGTCCGGCGGCGGGATGGGTACCCGACATAGTTGCCATCGGGAGAAAAACCTCGATGAGGCTAGCACAGGACACGTGGAGATTGCCGCATGAAGACTGGAGCTGGTCTTACTACTACATCATACTTTAAATCGAAAGTTTGGATGGATAGATTTTTGATATTCAATTAAGGCAAGCGGCTGAACAAATCGAGATGGGTCAGAGATAGATAACAGTCTAGAATAGAACATAGGCTTTTTTCTCTTTCACATCAATATTTCCACTCGAACGAAGTCTGGCGGTATGTTGTGTATTATACGATATTTACGCTTCCTTCGTAGCATTTTCTCTCTTAACGCCAGCGTCTCTATTTTTATTTCAGTAAAGTTTAAGGTTAAAGTTCGATCTGATTCAATATCAGCTCGTTTATTTCGAACCTTATTCCCGTCTGGGCAAAGGATAGGTCTAAAAATATAGCTTCGTGCAGACAAATCGATAGGTCGTCCATTCTTTATTCAGTTGCTTACCGACTGTCGGTCTGGCTGTAATTTTGTTTGATCACGCGAGTGCTTTGCTAGGTACTACAAGAGTTCCTAACTTATATTCCTAATTACTATTATCGATTACCACCGTGGTGGTACCTATTTAAAGTCAAATATACTGCAAACATTTTAGCGTATAAATGAATAAAGTTTTTTGATTGTACACTTTTATGAAGTAACCTTATTGCCAATCTCACTATCTCATTGAGGTTTGCAGTAATAGAACCAAGTTTTGTTTGTAAGATAAGCTAGCTAACTAGACTTTCAATACCAGCGGAAAACAGCTTTTTTATATTTGATTTATATAAAGAAAAATAAGCCTTACCTATCACCATTTTCAGTCTTTTTTCAGTCACTGCCTAAGGGCCAATCTAAAAGGGTGAACACCCTTTTAGATCATTCTTTATTTACGTCCATCTCACCACAAAAGTTTTTCGGACAAGATTGAGAATGTCAACGACCCATCTGTGCCTTCAAAGGTGATTTGTCGGCCACTGTCCATTCTAATTCCGTCTCAGATTTAATTTGTCTTTTTTTTTTTGGAGGCAGACATCAAATGACTCCTCCCGCTTTGAGCAGCAGCAGTGGGTCAGTCAGACTTCTACTGACTTAAAACCACCCATGTTCCTTCTTAGCCCTTTGTGTTGAGGCCGCGGTATCTCTTCGAACAACCCGCAGCCCCAACGAGAGATTTCATTTGTCTGTTTACAGAAATATAAGAAAGGAAGGAGGAGAAGCTTAGCCTTTTTACCCGACTGCAAGGAAAGGGTAATGTTTTTTACTACTGTGTTGGTGTCGGGTTTTAGCCTAACTGGATGCAGCATACCAGTATTTTACAGGGAGCGACTGCCCATCTGAGCTCCACAACCCAGGTAGAAAATATAGTATGTTAGGTTACACTTTTTCCAGAACAAATACCCACTCGATGAAAACTGTGGGAATGAACTAAATGCGTTCCAACTTTCTAGATCGATGGTCTATCCTACGTAAATTATTTATTTATTTTTTCATGTACAAAAGTGGTACATAGGCGGACTTAATGCCACAAGGCATTCTCTACCAGTCAACTTTTGGGTCAAATAGGACAGCACTGTGGTAGAGTACAAAAAAAAATAATAAGGATAAAACCATTTTGTAAACATAATACATAAACAGGTGCATACCAGTACATATATATACAGATAGAATTAAATAAACTAATAGATATTTTAATACATACAGTAACAAAAAAATGAGAGACCTTATAATAATTACCTACTGAGACTAGTGACGTAGTAGTCGTATTTCCGAACTTTTCTTTTGAAAGCCAACTTGCTTTCTGCTTTTTTAATGCCAGAGGGTAGCGCATTCCAGAGCTCTATGGTTGAGACAGCGTAAGAAGAGGACATAAAACCAGTACGGTGTGAGGGAATTTCAATTATGAAAATATTATAATAATTGTCATTCATATTAGACTATTACAAGGCAGATGTAAGTGGCAACGGCGGGAGGGGCGGCAATAGAATGACATACACTGATTTTATCGGCTCACCGATAAAGTGAGCACCTGTCTTTCTGAAGAATCTCAGTTCTTCAGAAAGGACAGATGCGTAGTGCTCGCAACCGGCGTGCGTGTATGACCAGATGTATAAATGTAGACGAGGCAAAAGAAGTATGTAAAGGAAGGAGCAGGTAGCGTTCTGTGGTTTCTGCCTATCCCCATGGGAAATCGACGTGAGATTATGCATGTATTTGTGTAATCTAAGTCTAGATTTATAGCATTTTTCTCTAACATGTACTAACCGCTATAGATGATCGATCCGCCATGACATCCGGCGTCCACGTCAACATAACGAGACATAACGAGACGTCGATGTGCAAACACCAGTCACCCATGACCGGCACAATGTTGACGTCAACTGATTGATATGCGCCATAGCCGCCATAACCGTGAACTCGGTGAGGTCAAGCGGTTTATGGGAGGCATGAATTATAGTTATAGCATCTATCATAAAGACACACTGATATCGTTAATTGTGGCCAGCAGGGCAATAGCCCTGCAAGATACGCATTAGCGTATCTTTTTAAATGTCAGTGGCTATCATAGTGTCCATCGAATAACTGTCAGTTTGGTACACAATGAAACCATTTGACAGTTAATCGATGGATACTATGATGGCCACTGACATTTAAAAAGATATAGTCCATTTCACGAAAGAAGTCCCGCAGACGCAGCGCTGTATGTCGCGCGACATAATGTTGTTTCACAACTTTTGGCATCGTAAATAAACCTTATAACGCACTTATCCAATAATAAACTCACAAAATATCTGCCACAACAAACGCACCTTGATAACATCGACAAACGACAACATGGCCGATCTGTTAAATTTAGTTCCACAAATTGTCCGCGGGACTTCTTTCGTGAAATGGACTTTACGCAATAGCCCTGCTGAACTTGAGTCTGACTTGACACGCCTACATTTCACCCCATTAGACATTATTGACAGCCACAATTGTCCCGGTTTTCAATACAGAATGACATTACAGACATCTTTAACATTGATTACAGTAATCTTAATTAACCTTTACGACTTGAGTCGGCACTATAAATATGGGTGTAAGACCATCAAACTGAATAATTTTATCCACGTAACCATCGCGAAAAATTTGCTTACTTTCAAAGTAGCTGTACCAATCTATTCAGAGTGGCAATAAATATAAAAATACCCTAGTTTTAATAAACACTTAAAGAGCCAAGCAACGCCTGGGCACAACGGTGACACTTTTGACTTTGCAACGTCTGCTGTTATCCATTATAATAATTATTATACTATTAAATAAGCAATATTTGTGGATATAATATTCGAAGACGATTATAACGATTTTGATGAAAATTGCTTTATAGGAAGTTATTCAATCTTATTCAACCTAGGATAAGGTAAGGTTAGGGTGATAAGGATAGATGAAAGCTTACACTTGGATACTACATAATAAGTTCTACCGTCAATTTCTGCTGACCTGACCGAAATTTATACCATGCGTTGTTTTACGGCCTCAACAACGTATCGAGTATCTTGTATCAGTTATGAGGTTCGAATTGATCTCTCCATTATTAATGCACTGTGACTTGCCATTCATATCGGGAATTCATTTATTTTCATTTTAAATTTAATTTTATACGAAGTTATCCCGAAAATTTGGGGTAGCTGAAGGTCTCCAGTTGTATAGGACACTGGAAGATGTAGAACATTTCTGTCACATACCTTGTTCACAGACGTATCCCGCGACGGTGATGCCCAGTCCCAGCGCGGAGTCCTTGCTGAGCTCCACGTCGTAGCTGAGGGTCTCCGGCTCGCCCGTGCCACGCACCGCCATGTCCAGGGGTAGTCTGGGTGATGGAGAGGATATATCATTAGTATTCACAGGTTCTACTTCCAATCTCACCTATCGGTATCTGAAAAGGAGTTTCGGATCGTTCTTCAGGTTAAGACGCGCTTGCGATCTTCAGGTTGGTCCGGGGATTGGTGAACATCCATAATAACATAACGATTTTCCTCCGTGCATCGGAAAGCACGTTAAACCGTTGGTCCCGGCTGCCATATATAGATCTTTGGCAGTCGTTGCAGGTAGTCAGTGACCTGAAATTCTGACATCCAGTCTTACCAAAGAGAATCGTATTACCTAGTATTAACTGGGTTGTGGAGGTCAGATAGGCAGTCGCTCCATGTAAAATACTTGTATTCAGCTGCAGCCGGTTAGACTTGAAGTCGACCCCAACATAGTTGGGAAAAGGCTAGGCAGATGATGATCAGTATGAAGATACTAAGATACAATCACACACAGTATTACACAACAAAAAAGGCAGACACATGAATACAACGAAAACTATCAAAAACCTCTCGACCTCATTTCACCTCACCCATTTTTTTTGGAGGGTGTGAAATCATCTGATGACTCCTCCCGCTTTAGGCGGGCGAGTTTCCTCCGTGCATCGGAAAGCACGTGGCAACCAGTCTTACCAAGGAGTATTGTATAACCTAGTACTAACTAGGTTGTGGATATCTGATAGGCAATCGCTTCACGTAAAAAACTGATATTTAGCGGCTACTGGTAAGACTGGCTTCCCTGGCTACTATGTTGTGGTAGCCAGGGAAGCCAGTCTTACCAGTACGGAAAAGGCTGGGCAGATGATCATCTCATTATCGTCACTCATACATGAATTGCCCCTTTTTTTTTGGGGCGTTGGGAAATCATCAAATAACCCCTCCCGCTCTGGGCAGAGCGAAAGGGAGTGTCAGACTTCTACTGACTAATAACCACCCATGTTCCTTCTTCGCCCTTGCGCCGAGGCCGCGGTATCTCTTTCGAACAACCCGCAGCCCCGACGGGCGACGGCCCTTGCGGGCCCCTTCCATGTTGCTGACATCTCTTTGAGGCGCGCGTGGAACACGAACGCGCCGTCGACACGGCCTGTCGTCGTCATGAGATGGACGGACGGCGAGCTAGACATGAATTGCCCTCGGTAACCGTTGCTTAAACTTTTCTTTTTTGGCAATGCTATCTTTCCCAGTGCGTCTTGTTTTTCTCGTTCATCCAATAAATAAGTAAGTCGATTGAATGCAAGAGTGTACATATTGGTTCGAATAGCTTTTGGAACTGAATTGTGTTTGTGTGTCAGTCGGAGACTTGCCAAGTTAGGGGTTGAGATATAACTGCCAAAATTGGGTGAACGATTTTATTTTTATGTTGAAAGACCAACATAATCATCATAACATCACGTCTGTAATCCTAGAAGGACTAGCAGAGGTGTACCCATTATTACACCCACATTTCACCACTTATATTGAAATGTGTTATTGCCATCAACCGGGCAGAAATTCAGACCCCGTGGCTGCCCTTTGCCTGACCTGGGAATCAAACCATGGACCTCCTGCACAGTCGTCGTGCTTGCGACCACTAGACCAACGAGCCAGTCAAAGTGAACGACTAACATGAAGAACTTTCAGACTTTCTCTCACAGCATTCTCATCTTAGCCATAGACAATAATCATTGCCTTCTATTTATCCTTTTTACGGACCAACAGTGGATCATTCCCATTAGTTCTACTGATCACTCCCACGGTAAAACTAGTGGGAATTATTTTTCTCACTAATTCTACGATTCGGGGTGGTACAGTCAGCAACAGAAATAGCTTAACATTTAAATTTTGAATTGTTTGATTTACAGGACTCCAGCTATTATTTTTAACGTTTCAGAAGACTATTCTTTAAAATATTCTTTGTTCTTCAATAACTTGTTAGTAACGAGTACAACCTAACAAGTTTTTATTTAAAAACCCGCTTTGAAACTTTCAGTAGTGTTAATCTACTTCTGATGCTGACTGTATTAAATCCTTCCTGTTATTTTCGTTACCTGAGTGGTGGAGGCTGCGTCTGTGGCGGCGGCTGCACGAATGCTGGTGGACGAGGGGAAGGTGCCAGGGCTCCTCGTGGTACTACCGCCACTATTGATGCCACCGGCTGGGGACAGAATACTGACGTTAGCAAATGAACCAACAAGGACAAAGTAAATGTTCTTGGTGCATTAAAGGCTTTATTTGTAGAGGGTAATAAAGAAACAGAACTACATGCAATTAAAACAAACATTTTAATGCAGTGCTTTGCCGAGGTCAATTACTCAACTACCTTTCAATAAGTTTTGTGTTGCGTTGCGGAAGTGGTTGTTACAAGTGTTTTTGTTCGATAGATGAGTTTTCCAAAAGTGTTTAAAGCACAGACATATTTAGCACAGACTTATAATCTTAAGTGTAAAAACTTGTACTATTGCATACTATATATTGGCCAAATGTGTGTTACTAAACCCTTACTAATATCATAAATGCGAAAGTAACTCTGTCTGTCTCTCTGACGTGCTTTCACGCCAAAACTACTGAACCGATTTAAATGAAATTTGGTATACAGATAGTCTAGAGCCTGAAAAAGGACAAAGGCTACTTTTTATTGCGAAAAAGGGTTGTAAGGGGGGAGGGGGGGGGGGGGGTTGAACCTGTCGAGGCTGCGGGTTGTCCGCAAGGGATACCGAGGCCTCGACATGAAGGGCGAAGAAGGAACATGGGTGGTTTTTAGTCAGTAGAAGTCTGACACTCCCTTTCGCTCTGCCCAAGAGCGGGAGGGGTTATTTGATGATTTCCCACCCCCCCAAAAAAAAAAAAAAAAAAAAAAAGGGGTTGAAAGGTGGAAAAGAAAAAAAATACTTTTGGTTGCGATAACCGACATCGTAGCGATAAACGACATACACGCGGGTGAAGTTCTGGACATCAGCTAGTATTTTATATAAAAACTTCATATTTGATGCAATAAATTAATGAAATTTAATTAAAAATAATAAAACTTCTTTCACACATAATATTGACTTAGTTAGACTTTATTCATAACTAGATACTTAATGCCGCAAACATGCTATAATGATGTAACATTTTATGGTGCCAATGTTATAAAATCATAGAGAATGCAATTTAGTAATTTTCGAAACGTTCCTTTGTTTTGTTTATTGTCTGTCGTGTCCTGTATCATCAGAGATGACAGAATTATTGTTTATCAAAAGACCTTTGTCTGAAATAGTTGTTGACGTATGACATCCGACGGTGTTAGGAAGCAAACATGAGCACGGCAAAATTTGGATATGAATGGCATAATTTTGAGGTCAAACTGGATTGCGTCAGATAAAAGAAATATAATATCGAAAATTGTTTACCGAAGCACAGTTTTAGGTGACAATATACACTAAAAAAGACAAAACTATCGGGCACAATCCCAAATCCAAGTTCTGAAGGATAATAAAACAAAAGAATGAACACTTTTGTTCCCACGACAAAACTACTCCTACATTTCTCCCGTGTTTAGAAAAGTTTAAAGGAAACTCTACCTACCTAAGTGCAATTTAAAGTTGGAAATTCTTTTAACTGCGCCAACTTTTCAAAGAAAGCACTTCAAATAAGCCGTCTTATTATGTAAACTTCACCAAAAGATGACAACTTAAAGTGTAAATTATACAAAGGAGAATACAGAAATAGGGGACTTTATATTTTCTCCGTGTTTTATTTTTTTGTTGGATTTAGAGCCACTCTTTGTCAAGCCAGCAATTTAATTGCGTCTTGAACGCAATAAGGTAAAGCAATTATGAAAGTTTTACAGAGTAGAATATTGCGTTTACGGGACTTTGCGTTAGCTGGTATTCAGAGACTGAATATCATTAGTTGATATTCAAAGTCTGTGCAAGTCGGGTAAAGTTTATAAGTTTGAATTTAGAGGTAATCTGCTAAACTATTCATCTGATTTAAAACATGATTTCTGTGCTGGTTTCCGAATTATGTTTTCCTTTACCGAAGCAAGTGATAATTATAGATGCGCACATGAATCCGAAAAATCTTGTGTATGTCTTGGGTTTGAACTCGTGACCTATGACATAGCAGTCCGACGGTCACATTACTCATCATCATCATCATTTCAGCCATAAGACGGCCACTGCTGGACATAGGCCTCCCCCAGAAGGGGGGGGATTTGCCATAATCGCCACGCTTGGCAGGCGGGTTGGCGATCGCAGTATGGTTGTTACGAAGGCACAGAGAACGCTGCTGCCCATTCTCTGGTAAGTCCCTTAGTCGCCTCTTACGACACCCACGGGAAGATATGAGATGGTGCTATTCTTTATGTCCGACACCATAAGGAACATATCTACTAAATTATCATTAATTTGCCTCTGACAAACACTCCGCTGAATCACTGATGGTAGTAGTTTGAAGGCACGATTGGCGCAGTGGCTGAGCGGTTGACTGCTACGCTGTGTTTTGGGGGTCGATCCCCGCACGTAACAAATATTTTGTATGGCCTAAAATATTGATGTTCCAGGTCTGGGTGTTTGTGTGAGTGAGTCTAACTCTTTGTAAACGCACTCACGATACAGGAGCAATTCCTAGTGTGGGTTAAAAATTACCTTGATGCAATTCCACTCGGAGAACAGTAGTGGCCCAGTGGGGAGAGCAGTGGTGGCCCAGTAGTTGCGGCCCCGACTTACGCACAGTAAGTCTTGGGTTCGAACCCTGGCAGGCGCATTACTTTGTCTAATTTATTTCATCACCATTGCTCTCAAAACGGTGAAGGAAAACGTCGTGAGGTAACCGGCATGTCTTAGAACCAAAATAATCGAAGACATGTGACATCTACCGACCCGCACTGGGCCCGCGTGGTGTATTATAGCCCATCCCTCTCCTAGAGAGTAGGCCTGAGTTCCTGCAGTGAGAACATTAAAGGCTGATGATGATGAATTCCACTCACCCTATGATGCAGCCGCTCCTCGATGATGGTGGGTGGCGGAGAAGGTGGAGACGTGTCTTCACACAGTGCGCCGAAGCCATCATGTCCTGCCTCCGACAGTCGCCGCTCCAGCTCTATGGGGTCTGTTAGCAGCCGAGACGGGACTACTGGGGCTGGAGTCGCTCCGAGAGGCTGTGGAGGAAAAGAGCTGTTTAGGACTTTAAGAGAAAGTCTAATTTTGTATTGAATAGGTCAAAATTGTGCATAAGGTGCTATTTGTTTTTAGAGTTAATATTTTTTTCCGTGATTTCAACAACAACTTGTCGGTTAGGTAATGCAGCTCTTAAAGAAAAATCATGACTTTTAGTGAACTGCTATCATCATTTATTTATTCCTATTTTTTTATTTAATTTATTTCTATTTAATTTTTAGTTTATCATCATTGTAGTTAATTTAAATATAATCCCTTGATCAGTTCTAAGGGCAAATACACAAATGGCAATCGCGTTTAAAATATTTCGTATATCTTAAAACAATAATCACATGCTTTTTGGTTGCTTGTGGCTATCCATCAAGCCAAAAACAAAGAGATGCTCTATCTATATTGAACTCGTTCGTCCGTCTCGTCTCTCGTTCGTCTCTTTGTATGAGTTTTTATTGATATCTACTTCTGTCGTCTCACAAAATCTTATGCTTAATATCTCATGCCAGTATAGTGTTTATAGTGTACAAAATAGTGTGCCATCATTGACTTATATATTACTGCGTAAGGACTGGGCGGACGGCATGTTAAAATGACGCCTCGAACGTGGTCCCAATATGGTCTCTCCTAAGCCGAAGTGAACTAGTCCACGATCGGCTAGCTTCGGGTGCGGTCGTAAATTTTATTAAAAGCTTTATTTATGTTCTTTATACCTCGAAAATACCACGCCGCTTATACAAGGTTACATTAACGAGCAGACTACACCGATTCTCTGTATGACGAACGCGTCGAGCAAATGTTCGGACGACCGTATCTTTAGTTTTTATATCAATGTGTGCCATCTATCTCACTTACCCACTTAAATAACTGTCAAAAACATAAAAAAACACAACGACGCAAACAACACCCCAACCCTCTTTTATCTCTTCATAATTCAAAAGCAGAACATCTCAGCGCCGGGCTATGAAACCAACGTGACTTGATGACGTCACATCCGTCCGGAACCGGCGTCGGTCTGAGACGGACGTCTCGCTAATAGCTACTACGTCTCCTCAATTGAACGTCTACCTTAAGAGGTTGCTTAAGGCGTCGATCTTCGTTAGTGCGAGATGTGTTTCATGATGAGGCTTTTGAGTGCATTTATTAATGTTTTTAAGTATTGAAATTGTTAATGAATTTGTATGTTTACAAGGCAGCGGGTTGTTTGAAAGAGATGCCGCGGCCACGGCCGCAAAGAGCTAAGAAGGAACATTGGAGGGTTTTAGTCAGTAGAAGTCTGACACTCCCTTCCGCTCCGCCCACAGCGGGAGGAGTCATCAAATGATTTCACACCCTCCAAAAAAAATGGGTGAGGTGAAATGAGGTCTAGAGGTTTTTGATAGTTTTCCTTGTATTCATGTGTGTCTGCCTTTTTGTTGTGTAATAGTGTGTGTGATTGTATCTTAGTATCTTCATACTGATCATCATCTGCCTAGCCTTTTCCCAACAATGTTCGGGTCGACTTCAAGTCTAACCGGATGCAGCTGAATACAAGTATTTTACATGGAGCGACTGCCTATCTGACCTCCACAACCCAGTTAATACTAGGTAATACGATTCTCTTTGGTAAGACTGGATGTCAGAATTTCAGGTCACTGACTACCTGCAACGACTGCTATATATACTACAAGTCTATGACCCTTTTTGGGGAGGGGAGGGGGGGGGAAATCATCAAAAAACCTCTCTCGCTCTTGGGCAGAGCGAAAGGGAGTATCAGACTTCTACTGACTAAAAACCACTCATGTTCCTTCTTAGCCCTTCATGTCGAGGCCGCGGTATCTCTTGCGAACAACCCGCAGCCCCGACGGGGAGTCTTTGTAGCCTCAAATTATTTTAAGAAGCATACAGTTCCACTGGGAGTAAGATGAAAATACAAAGATATACAAGACCATATCGAGTGCAAGTGGATGCAAGGATGCGGGTTTATGGAAATTCTACGTCCATTTTAGTTTATTCAAGCCGAGAGGTAGGATGTGACTTAACTATGAGTGGTTTTTACTTTAAATAAACTTGGCTTTTACATTTCCTTGAGCTTTGAGAGTTTCAAATTAATATTGTTACGAATTTATAATGTTAGCTTCTTAATTTTGGGGAAGTTCTTTAGGGGAATTTATTTTAATCACTCGCAGAGCTAGATTCTTTTTTGACTTAAATAATTTTCATTGTGCCCGCCCACCTGTGTTGTGGTCGGCTTCAGATCTAACCCGATGCAGCTTAATACCACTATTTTACATGGAGCGACTGCCTATCTGACCTCCACAACCCAGTTAGTGCATGGCAATACCCCTTTGGTAAGACTGGTTATCAGATTTTTGGGCCACTGACTACTTGTAACAGCTGTTAAAGATGTTCAAATGACAGTCAAGACCAACGACTTAACGTGCTTCGCTACCTGATCCTCCAGAGATACACAAGCGTGATGTTATGTGGCGGCGAATGGTGGAGCCACAACACAAATAGCTTAAAAACACCGCCCATTTTATCTACAATATGTACATTCAAAAACTCACGTGTATTTCCCGTGGGATAAACAGAAATGAAAACCTATTTACTCGAACCTCACACCATTCACAGTTCACGACATAAAATAAAGACCAATATAACATCTTTGACACGAAAACATACTAAACCAATAAAAAGACAAAAAAAATATCTCTCCCCAAAATCAGTTCGGAAACAAAATCATCTCGAGAAATGGGAAACTGCCTGCAATAAAATATGATCCACTCAGCCGAATTGGCTATGAAACCCGTACGTTTGATAAACGCCCTTCTCAAGGTATGAAATAACAAAAGGTGCCGCGTTCAATTCAAACAAATATGTTCAATCGAATCAAAGAACGCCGTCTTTTATTCTAAACGTCGAATGTTACCTTTGAAAAGCCGCTCGGCAATTTTTAAAGATATAATGTCATTTTAAAAGGGATTTATCGTAAATATATACATAATTATTTCAGACGTTTTCGGAAAGGAGCTTTGAATCTTACACAATAAGATTGTAAATCAGTTAATTAAAACCCAGTTGTAGCCCAGGGACCGGTACCTAATAAGGACCAAAATAATATTTATTGAGGGAAGTTATTATTACTTTCCATGCTATTTTAGGAATTTGGTTACCTGACTAAAGGTGGTCACTTCCACGAAACCAAAATAGTCTGCAATAATCGACTTCGTTATAATGTATAACATAATATCACGCCTGTTTTCTCCAAAGAGTTAGCCAGAGATGCATTTGGAACACCCACCTTTCGCCAGATATCGCGTAACATTGTCGCCACAGTGACTACAATGTTGTCTGCTCATTACCATCAACCGGTACAAATCCAGAAACTAAAAATATAATAATATCGATACAGTAATGTAGACAAATAGACGTAACACCCAGCTGCTTTCCCTCTCCACACACAACCCCTGTTTATTTAAACAATATTTAAAAACACATCTGTCAAGATTTAATAATTTCGACATGTTATTAAATCTTTTGTGAGGAATGGCGGACGCCTACAACGATTCAATTCGGAGTTGAAAGATATTAGAATAATATACATTTTTATCTCGCTTGGGAGTTCGCAATTATATTCTTGACTAGCTGATGCCTGCAGATAGGCCTGCGTGGGGTTTCGGTTCTTTTCACGGAGTCCAGGACGTTAGATAAACTAGCTGTGTGCCAAATTTCATCCAAATCCGGTGCATGAGTAACAAACAATCATACATTACACACACATCCTTACAGACTTTCTCATTTATGAAAATTTTAGGCTGAGACAAGAAACACGTTTTTATTTTCAAACACACATTGGCTCGGATTTTTTAAATAAGCATAACAAACGCCAATAACACCCAGTTCACGACCTCAAGCGAAGCATCTTACGTCAAACAACCCGTGCGAACGTCATTTGTTTCCAAGGAACGCAACCTGCGTGTCGTTTGTACGTGACGTGTAGCTCATAGCCAAGTGGTAAGGAGTATCCTAGACAGACCTGAATGAACAGTTCCTCTATTTCAGATAGTAACCCAAAAGCAACCTTATTGCAATGACGATATCAATCTGATTTTGACAGTTATGCAAAATTGAAAACTCTTACAGAATCGTACTACTCTTTCAAATCTTATGTTATCCGTTGTGACGCCAGTGTTCTGAAGAGCCATTTCACAACTATGTTGAGGTCGAATGCAATGTCGAAGGGTTAGTTAAAGATGTACCTATTAGTACACCCACATTTCCCCAGTTTTATTTTAGTTCCATGTAAGAGGGTGAGGCTTTTGCCATCAATCGGGAACAAAACTAGACTTCGTGGATGCTACTGAGAAATACTTGATGGCAAAAAAAACACTTTGCCCGGGAATCGAACCCAGGACCTCATTCTCAGCAGTCGCGCTTGCAACCACTTGACCAACGAAGCAGCTCCACAACTCAGCCACGAGTCAGTGAGTTCGGAAGGATGCAAACCGTTACATAAATCATTACAACCATAAGACTTAAATTGCAAAACTCGTTCACCAGCTCCTAATCCTACTAAACACAACTCTTTGAGTAAAACCCCGCCACTCTAGCTCACACCTGGTCTATTTAAAACGTCACTTAACATCGACCCAGTTACTTTAATTGGAGCCGGCAGTTTCTTAGCTTTTGTGCAAGGCTCACCAATTAGTGCGGAGTCGCAGAGGGCGCGGCAAAGTTACGGGCTGGGAGAAGGAATGTGGCAGTGGCAGTGTCGTGAGTAAGTTGCCGTAGGCAGCTACTTATTGACTGACTATATAAAATAATGTTGGTTTGTAATGGCCGATATTATCGGTATTAAACTTTAGGCAAGTTTACTTATAAGCTAATGTTAGATCAGCTTTTTCTGGTGCCTTTGCTCCTTTTATGTACGGAAATTAATCTACGGGAACGTTTAAAATGTAGTTTATATAACACTTAGGGACAATGTAGCTTTTTGTTAGTGAAAGAATTTTCGAAAACGGATTACAAGTTCCGGAGATTACCCTTTATAAACCAACTTACAAACGTACATGGAAATTAACCCTCCTTATAATATTAGTTTAGATGGCCACTGAACAGAATGCCAATTGCAAACATACACTTTTCTTTCGAAAACCAGTTTAGGTGAAGATATGGAGATGACTCTGACCTGAAGTGGAATTGCGGTGTTACTCCTCAAACGATGGGACATTTGATATATCAACACTACAGGTTCCTGCCTGCCCTGTTCATTGTTACTAACTCTTAGATATATTTTGGTATCGATACGCTAAGAAGATTGCATTCCAAACCATTTCCTTTCAATGTTAAATCTTGAGATACCTACTTAACTTTCATAAACCAGAATGAACGAGATCTTAAGAGGCGCGTGCTCGTGGCTTAATAATAATTGCCACTCGGGTTGATCTTTAGGTTAAACCACGCTTGCTTCGGTACCTCGGCAAGCACGTTAAGCTGTTGGTCTCGGCTGCCATATACAGGTATTTAGCAGTCGTTACAGGTAGTCAGTGACCTAAAAGTCTGACAACCAGTCTTGCCAAAGGGTATCGTATTACCCATTATTGACTGGGTTGTGTAGGTCAGACAGGCAGTCACAGACAGGTACAGACCGGTATTCAGGTGCATCCGGTTAGACTGGCGGCCAACCCAATATAGTTGGGAAAAGGCTAGCCAGATGATGATGGACGGCATCTCCAGACGATCAAGTGGATTTGGAAACTCCTGCCACAATATCTCACCTGCATGGACTGCCGTGTGTCAGGCATGGGCATCCCACTGGAGGCCGCCGGTCTCGCCACCAACAGACGCACGCAGGCCCCACATTGCCGAAGTACTGCCGCTGCCTGCCTCGCACACATGCCCACCACTGAAACTGCACCGATGCGGAGGAGCATGTCCCCGCTGCGGAGACGGCCATCCTGAGGGAAGAATAGAACATGAGTCGTCAAGCGTAAGGAAATGGGGAGATGATGAGGAATCTTGCCAAAAGAGCGGTGAATGGAGAAATCCTGTAAGCCCTGAAAGGTAGCTTATAATGTCCCGTAGCTTTATAATCCGCAAATAGCCGATACGACTAATCTTCTTCCTCACGGCTTGGTGTTACCGGTTGTGAAATGAGATACTTTAGGGATTTGCTACCCACATGTTCTGTTCAGGTCGACCTGATTCCGTCATAATAATTATAGTCCGGACACAGGTAGGCCGGAGCAAGGAAAACCTGTTCAGGTGGAGATTCATAAATGAGTCTGCCTTGGAGTGTAAATGTGGTGTTGCCCCACAAACTATGGGGCACTTGATATCGTGTCCAGCCTGTCCTGCTACTTGCACATCACAGGAGCTGATGGAGGCTACTGAAAGTGGCAAACTCGTCGCCAAATTTTGGGCTGAGTCAATTTAAATTGTCATCGACACGCTAAGAAGAATAATTATATTTATGCATTTGAGATTGACAGGGCAAATTAAGTTGACCCGATCATAATCAAAATCAAAAGTCATTTATTCAAACTAGGCTGATAATCAGCACTTTTCGAACGTCAAAATTTACTTTACTTTACTTATTTACAAGTGACAGTCCCCCAAAACGCCCACCCTTCGACACTTCCTAGTGTTTTTGCTGGAAAGAAGCACCAAGCATTGTTTACATCAAACTAAGTATAACTAGTTTGTTATTAGGTGAAAAAAAAAACATTTAATCTAACGACACGGACGAACAGCAGAGGTTAAGTAATAGGGTAGGTCCCGTGGTTACACATCAGTAACGGAAATCTAAGATGCTAGACTATAATATAAATCTGACCTGAAAACAAGAAAACATAGCCAGACCCGTACTGATTGATAAACCGACCCGATTGTTTGCAGACGATGTATTACGATCGGTGCTCGGACCAGTCTTTAATACAAACTTATCCGGGTCACAGGCTGTCTTTTAGTGTTCGATTCACGACAGCCCGAACGTTGTGATGTCCAATGAGGTGACACTTCAAGTATTGGTCATTGTATGCAGAAAACTATGAGAGTATGGAGTGGATTCGATATACAAGATAAAATAAAATTTGCTGACTGCGTCGTCGGTCTGGTGGTCACAAGTGCGACTGATGAACATGAGGTCCTAGGTTCGATTCTCGATTCGGAAAAAGTGTTCTTGGGTTTTTCTATCAAGAATTTCTCAGTAGCAGCCACGGAGTTTGGATTTGTTCGCAGTTGATGGCAATAGGCTCGCTCCCTATTACATGGGACTTGAAAAACTGCCAAATTGTGTGTTTACAATTTATTAGGTGCACCTCTGCCTAACTCTTCTGGGTTCACAGGATTGATGTTGTTTAGCTTTTAAATGAATGCAACCTTGTAGAAAGTTCCCACAAAACCAGTGCTAAAGGAAATCCTATTTTACATTAACGTCGCTACTTTAGCTCGCGCTTTAAAACCTTAATTGCAACCTCTTTGCGTTTCGCACGTGAGCTCACTAACATGCTGCTTGGTACCGTACACTTTTACTGATCGTTAATGGAATGGTGCAAAAAGAAAAATAAGTCGTCTTGAATATATTATCGACTTTCAAAAGGAGGAGGTAATGAGTTCCTTTGCGTAGGTAGTTCTAAAAACAGAATTAGATCGACATTAGTAACCTTTCCTCTTTGGGGGGGATGAGGAACAGGGTGTAAAGTTCCTCATCCCTCATAGAAAAGGCAGGATCCTCCGACCAGACGGGTGTTGTGTCTGGTGGGCTAACTGCCCAAATGTAAGTAGGGATTTTTTAAATAGGCTAATGTCGCGGATAAATTTGATACCGCGATGTAGGATTAGCCAATTAGTTCGCATGTGTTGCGATAGATGTCGCTGTCGCCACACCTCTATGGGAAAAGGTTGATTTTATATGGCAAAGATGAGACATTACGCCATGACAGCATCAGGCCATCTTTCGGCACGGTAAACGACTCGGTTTCACTGCCTAGGCATCACATATCATTTTATTATCATTTATAAAACCGCGATATAGGTACTAATCAATTAATGTATTGTCAGAGTGTTTTCCAACAGTACTCGAGGTCCTATTTACCTACCCACAAACAACATTAGTTCGCCCCCACACACACGCGCCTTAATAATAAATTGTAACTCGGTTAGTACGCCACTTACCGGTAATTAAGTACGTGGCAGGTACATAGCCTTCCTATGTTAATTATACGTTACGTTATCATTACGTATTGTCGACTTAATTATAAGCAAAGCTTTCTCATGCTGTGAGGTATATAGTTACATAGGTACACAATGTGTCATGAAATATACTGTTTTCGAAGTAATGACTGCCTCGTTGGTCGAGTGGTCGCAAGCGTGGCTGCTAGGCAAGAGATCCTGGGTTCGATTTGGGGGTCGTGCAGTACTATTAGGTTTTTCCATCAGGAGTTTCTCAGTAGCCGACACAGCTGTGTCCGGTTGATGGCAATCGGCTCGCCCTCTATTACTTGGAACGTTCTAACATGTGAGAGTACTATTAGGACACCTCTGCCTAAACCATTCGCTATTAAATATACTTCTACTAGCTGTGCACTGCGACTTTCGTTCGCATGAAGTTACTATAAAAATATTACGTCCTTCTTATTTAAATCGGATATTGTTAAAAACTTTTTTTTTTTTTTTTGTAACCCTAATCTCGTTCCCAATGTAAAAGTAGCTTAAGTTAAATAACATCAGCTATCTGCCAGTTAAGGTCCCGTCAAATCGGTCCCGTTGTTTTGGAGATTAGCCGGAACAAACAAATAGACCGACAACAATTAAAACAAAATATCTGCAAAGATGTTTTTTTTTTTCAATTATAAACGGACACTTCACTTTAATAGTGTTTATTTGTACTTATAGATTTAAATCTTGCCCTAATAGTAATTACCTTCAAAAAATAGTGCAAGAAAAATCTTAACATCACACCAAACTTACAGCAAATATTTCGTCAAAAAAAAAACTCTGTTCCACATTTCACTCCACAATCACACCTACACAATTACCCCATACAAGGTTAGTTACAACTCCCCGCACACTTAACATGAACGTTCCACTTTACAAGTTCACTCGTTGCGCCTGCCGTGTTGTTGTGTGGCCCACTGGGGTGTTCACTAATATGCTATGGGAGTAGTTTACGTTTAAGAACCATGGTTCGTGGTACGTAGAATGAGCTGTGAAGTTACAGCTAAAACCATGTTTTGCAACCGTGTCTATTATAAACCTACAAAGCGAATTAAATGTCACAGGGTTTCCAAGAGCGGGAGGGGTTATTTGATGATTTTCCCATCCCCAAAAAAAAGGGTGTTTTAAAACGTCGACCTCGTGGCTAGATAATAATAACCACTGTCGATGGGTGATTACATACCGAGTTTCCTCCGTGCACACGCACGTAACGTGCTTTCCGAGGCACGTGCCTCGGAAAGCATCTGTCTGCGATTTCTTAGATGCTGCCGAAGACAGAGTGAGCTGGCGCAAGACAGTCCGGGAAAAAGTGATCCAAGGCCACGACCCTTAGCATTGAGGAAAAACGACGCAAGGAGGACACGAGGAG
This sequence comes from Diarsia brunnea, assembly GCA_949774965.1. NCBI lineage: Eukaryota > Metazoa > Arthropoda > Insecta > Lepidoptera > Noctuidae > Diarsia > Diarsia brunnea. The sequence goes on along the minus strand of OX459020.1, from coordinate 14,117,980 downwards.
CATTACAAGTAAGTAGTCAGTGACCCGAAAGCCTCAGAACCAGTCTTACCAAGGGGTATCGTATTATCCAATACTAATTTGGTTGTTAAAGTCAGATAAGCAGTCGCTCCATGTAAAATACTGGTATTCAGCTGCATCCGGTAAGACTGGAAGTCGACCGTTGGGACAGTCTAGGCAGATGATGATATGAAAGTGCTACGTTTAAGAACCATGGTTCATGTTGCGTAGTATGATCTACGACATAATAATAATAATAATAATAATAAGTTTATTAATGCTTCAGTTTACATAATTGATAGTGTTTGGAGCCTCCATTTAAGCAAATAATGCCTGTGTTAGGAGACTCCGCTCTTCCATAACATAGCAATAATTACATGTACTAATGCTAGAATTGAATTACAATTTATACACTTAAAACTAAAAAATTATAATGAGAACGGTGGGTGTTGAGAGTATATCTCGAGTATGGATTGTAGTGTGAGTGGGTGTGTGTGTAAGCGCGTGTGTGTGTATGTGTGTGTGTGAGCGTGGATGCAGGTGTATAGGTGAGGGTTGTGGGTGCGCGTGAGTGTGAGAGTGTATATGGCGTGGTGGTGTATTTGTTAGTATATATGCTCTAGAAGTGCCTCTGTGTCATCATAGGTAAGTGTTTTAATATAATTGGTTAAGATTTTTTTACATTCAAAACTTGACATTACAACCAAATTCATATTTTGCAGTCGTGTTTATTATGAACCAGCAAAGCGAATTTAATAACACAGTGCGTTTAGAACCTCGATCATCCAGGAAGATGCTCCCTGGTGTATACCGTTTGCCGACGACATTGTGTTTGTCGCCGAGAATGGCCTATAGGTCCAGAGCAGATTGGAGGTGGCATAGACTGGAGGATGTTGAACTGAAATTAAGTAGAACTAAAACAGAATAACTGTTCTGTGATTTTGGTGGGCCCATGCCGATGTTTCGATGTCGCTTGTCCAAGGAAATCGAAGAAGGAGAATTAACTGTCTTGATAAGAACGTTTGATTTATTTGAAGAAAAACATGTAAATACCTACCTACAATTTTACAGAAAAATCCTAAATACTGTACAGGACAAATAACAATAAATGTTTTTTGTAAGAAATAATATATTTATAAATGTACTAAATTTGTATAAAAATAAATAAAATATAAATTAACAGGAATAAAAGAGTGATGAATATAAATGTTGAGGGATAGGGAGAGTAAGACCAAAGAAACGATGGTTAATATTTATCACAAGTGCAAAGGGCCTGCAATATCCTATGACGAAACAACACCACATTCCGCATCTATCACCCGATTGGCCCTCCACCACAGCTCGCTTTGAAACCTAATCAAGTGAAGCCCTCCCAGTTTTCATTATCAGTCACAAAGTAAACAGGCACACAGCGCAAAGCTTGCTGTAGTGTTTGTTGAGCTTTCATTTGTTTCTTTTGCACAAATACTCGTACATACGCGTATACGCTAATATTGGAATTAGTTTACCAACGCCATAATAATAATGTTTCATTAAGTGTGTTGTTTTTTAAATTTACAGTGATATTTTGCGTCTTTGGTGGTTTTATGACATAAACAGAGGGTGTAGCTGATAAATGTGTGAATGAAGTGCTACATAATTTTTTTTGTTTTTTTTTTGCAGAAATCCTTACGTTTTTTGATGAGACAACAATCATTCAAATCTTCTTTGCTTAAAATGTAGCCTATATCAACATGACCCTAATACGGAATCGATTGACACCGCATTTATCAAAATCGGCTCAGTAATTTAGACGCTACGCTAGAACATTAATTCTTACTTTCTTTTCTTTTTTTAAAAATCATTGCCCCGCACTAGGAATTTCTCCTGTATCGTGGGTAACATTAAAATGATATAACATTCTTACTGCAATGTTTCTGTACTTGAAAGTATTCCTAAAACCTTTCCGATTTATTATTTGATAACAAAAAGGGGTTTTCTTTCGTATACTCTTTATTTTGAAATTTGATAAAGTACTTTTTTACAGCATAATCGTGATTTATGTTCCTAATGAGCATAAAGCAATACCAGTTTTCTGTAAATCAGTTATAACATCGTGTTGCAGTGGATGAAAAGTGGTGTTATAGTGAAAACATAATGAAATATAGAAAGAAAACATTTTTAATAATTCCTTCTCTGTTCTATCTCACAGTCTAAAACTTTCATAATTAGCTACAATAATCTCACTTCTGCACACTGCACACCACCCACATTGAACACCCAGATAATTTTTATTCCCCGCCCTATCATAGACAGATCAGTAATAAATTCTCAAAACTTGCAATTCCCTCTTCGGATCTTGACCCAGTTCTCAATACTTTAACGACATTTCCACACATTAAGGAGACGAAATGTATTCCCACTTCCGCCCCTTTGAGAGCCCATCAATCGGATTTACACTTACATTAAAACGATTTTAAAAAAGTACTTTCAGAGAGAGATAGATTTATATGACTTCATCAAAGTTTATATATGAGTGAAAGAGATGTAACGATGTTTATAAAGACCATTAAACAGAGCATTAAGTGCTCTTAACGCTGCTTTTACTGACGGTGATAAAAATGTGATTTTTTAGATGTCGATGCTAACTGAGGAGGAAAATGGACATTTTTTCCTCTGGATCAGCTATTAGGGACTCAGTTTCTCCTAATTAGCGATAGAAGCGAGAGTTTAAGGTGTCAATTGATTTTCTTTAATACTTTTGTAGGTGGCACAAAGGGCCATGGAGCGAGCCATGCTCGGCATAACTCTATTAGATCGAGTGCGTATTACCGAAATCCGCCGTCGGACGAAAGTCTACGATGTCGGGGACCGGGCGGTGCGCCTCTAGTGGACCTGGGCAGGACATCTGGCTAGACGCGGAGACGGCCGATGGAGCAAGGCTTTGACCGAGTGGTGGCCAAGGTTAGGCCATAGGAACCAGGGCCGTCCTAAAGCTCGTTGGGTTGACGACATCGTCAAACTCGCGGGAAACACCTTGATGAGAGACGCACAGGATCGAGACATGTGGCGGAAGAAAGGGGAGGCCTATACCCAGCAGTGGGTGATTCCGGGCTGATATGATGATGATGACTTTTGTAGGAAAAAATTGCGTTGAAGAGTTCTGAATAGATCTCATCATCTGCCTAGCCTTTATCCAACTATGTTGGGGTAGGCTTCCAGTTTAACCGGATACAGCTGAGTACCAATATTTTATATGGAGTGACTACCTATCTGACCTCCACAACCACTAGTACCTACTGGGTAATGCGATACCATTTGGTAACGGCTATCTGACGACTGTCGAACATCTACAAATGACAGCCGGCACGGAGAAAAATCGGTGTGTAGTGGGTTATCCACCCACAGAACAACTTAGGCAAGCGCACTTGCCCCATAGTCATCATTTTCTTACCCTTATCCCAATTCATTTGGGGTTGGTGCAGCATGTCTTCCTCTTGCATACCTCTCTGTTTCTCGTCATCTCATGAGACACCTCCTTTTTTGCCATATTATTCTTAACACAGTCCATTTATCGTTTCTTTGGTCTTCCTCCACTCTTAAACGCATCCACATTCATATCCAAAACCTTTCTCACGATATTTTTCTCATTCCTCCGCATCACATGCCCATACCACACTTGCCCCATAGTATCGTGTCGGAATCATTCAAATATCTATATTTGTAAATACTATGACCAAGTTCCACCTCGACAATAAGACAAATAATGTGATAACAAATCTCCTCAATAAGTGCAACTCTCAGCATCCATTCAAGTTCTACCTTCAGATCTCGAACAACAATCTGTTAATTGGCCACAAACTAGTTTACTGATGTTCCGAGATACGAGCAGACATCTGAAAACTTGAATATTTACATGAAGGGGGAAGTTTGTCCCGTCGGAGCTGTGGGTTGTTCGCAAAAGATACCACGGCCTCGACATAAAGATAAAAAAGGCATAAAGGGCTAAGAAGGAACATGGGTGGTTTTTAGTCAGTAGAAGTCTGACACTCCCTTTCGCTCTGCCTAAGAGCGGTACGGGTTATTTGATGATTTCCCACCCACCAAAAAAAAAAAAGAGACAAGTTTGTGGCAGGGATATCATTGCGTCGTTGGTCCGACTGGGTACCGACATCATGATTATGTCACATATTCACACTCCGTGGCTGCTACCGAGAAATCATTGATGAAAAAACCGAATAACACACAACTAACCCGGGACTCGTATTCAGAATTTTATCCTCGGCAGCTGATACATGTTGCGACCAATAGCGACGAGGCTGTCAGCAAACAAAAAGCAATGGATACATCAAATAATCCAATATTGAAACGAGAAGCAAAAATTGATAGAGCTGTGAAAATCAGAGGCAAGACAAAAAACGTTATTGCACGGTTATTGTGTTCAAAAACTTCTCTTTTACGGTAAAAACTGTGCAGCTATGATATAGCTTATTCAATTCACATTTCCACGTCCGAAATTCAGTCTCAATAAGAACGAATATATTCGATCCAAATATGAGAACTCGTAAATGATGAGCGATGGACGCCACGCAATATTCGAAATGAAACCGTGAAAATTGACAGCACGTTCAATATGCAAACTGGATTACTTGGATGTTCAGTAACGCCATTTTTTGTACCGCGAGTGGGAAATTCTTGTGGTGGACGTTAACCATTATGAATGAGTGGATTCAATACTTCATCTGCCTAGCCTTTTTCCAACTAGGTTTTGGCTGATTATTTTACATGGAGCGGCAGCCTATCTGACCTCCAAATTGGAATGTAGAGCAGCCGTAGTTGTGAGTAATGTGTTATCCTTTGGTAAGACTGATTGTCAGACTTTTGGGCCACTGATAGCCTGTGCTTTCACAGAGGTACAAATGACAGCGACCAACAGCTTAAAGCGCTTTACGCGCCACGGAAGATACTCGGGTGAAGTTTAATCCGAGCGACTATTATTATCTTGCCATGAGCTCCTCATAAAGAAATAGTGAATTACGGGATCCACAAAACATTAGAACAACAGAGTTTCACAACCAGTCCTCCCAAAAGATATCGTATCTGGTGAGGCAAATCACGTTCGATTGGTGTGTTTGCTTGAAAGTTTTAGCAACTACAAAAAGCAGCATTTTCTACAAAGAAAATAATGCTTTAAGAAGTATTCGTCCAAAGTCTAATATTTCTCCTACTTTCTGAACTCAGCTAAGTGGGCCATGCTTTTGAGAACTTACTATATCCAGCCTCGGAAACATAACAAACAATAAGAAAGACATACGGGTTCTGTTTACTTAGACGTAGAGTTTCTGGCAATCAGCCAGAATAACACTAGAAAGAAGAAAAATATTAAGACGCATAACAAACACATTCCGATGAGAAAGCACGATAATTTTAAAAACAAATCTACCAGTTTCCCACTATTGACTTAACGAATGAAAATTTCAACAAAAATGGAATGAAATAAACTAAAATGGAACTCAAACAACATTTCCATGTAGTAGTTGGCTTCAAAATTGAATTTTTTCAGGACAGGCATGCATTACAATGAAATGCAAAGGACGCTGTGCCGTTGGCAAGATTACCATTTTAATCTGAAATACTGCGGACTCGTGGAGCGTGAAATTTTTGTTCACAACGTTTTGCGAACGCTATACAAGAGAGAGGAAATTACCGATATTATATCATAATATCCGTAATGCTATCATCGAAGATTTAGGGGATCACGTCGAGGTCACCAGTTTAGAGGTATTGTAGCGTTCCGTTACATGAATCCTCCTTTTTTTAATTAATTTAATTAATTATTTTTCCTAATTTTAGTATGTCGTATCAGCGTGGTAGGCAGAGGTGTAAGTAAAAGTCACTGCCTTAGTATAGAACTCACGGTTGTAATCGGGTACAAAGTTCACACATACAACATAAACACAAGAAGGAGTACAGAGGGCAGTTAGCCCACCAAACACAACACCCGTCTGGTCGGAGGATCCTCCGTTTTCTACGGGGGATGAGGAACTTTGTACCCTGTTCCTCATACCCCCAAAGGTGTACGAGTATCTGATGTGCATCCATATTTCACCAGATATTTTGAGGTCCCCATTTCACCAGTTATCTTTAAGTCCCATGTAATAGGGCGAGCGTATTGCCATTGACAAGGTACAAACCTAGTCTGCGAGCTAAGAAATTTTTGATGCAAAAACCGAATAACACTGCCAATCCGGGAATTTAAAAAAATTTAAAAAAAATATTCGCCTGCCCCTATCCCAAATTGTTTGGAACGATGCAACATATCTTCTTCGTCCATTCTTTTCTATTTGACGATGTCGTTATCCCAGTAATTGTTAACCCCCTTTCTAACTATATCATCTATCATTCAGTCATTCCTTGCATTGTTTCATTCCCTATTTTTATAGACTTCCACATTCATCATCTGCCTATATAGCCTTTTCCCAACTATGTTGGGGTCAACTTCCAGTCTAACCGGATGCACCGTAATATATATCAGTACAGTATTTTCCACATTCATACTAAAATTTTCCTCACGTTATTTTCCGACATTAATCATGATAAAGTACTAAATTATGTTTGTATTAAGCACTCGAAAGCTTGATTACAAAATTTGCTATCTAATCTTCTAATAGCTGTTGTGATACGTTGACCAAAAGAACAACAACCAATAATGTAGGTTCTGATATCTTCTGTGGCAGTTGATTTGATTAACTAAGCTAGATTTTGTAATCGAGGCTGAATCGAGTCGCAAGCTTATTATTTATGCAGCTATTTCTTATTTATTTTTCGTTCAGTTTAACTTATTTTTTTTAGCAACAACGCTTTCCTGACGAAGTCAGAGGAGCTCGTGGCTTAATAAGAACTGCCACCCTGGTCGATCTTTGCGTAAAGCTGTGCTTGCCTAGGTAGGTCTGTGGATGGGTGACCGCCCGACATACCGAGTTTCCTCCGTGCCTCGGAAAGCACGTTAAGCTGTTGGTCCCGGCTGCCATATATAGATCTTTGGCAGTCGTTACAGGCAGTCAGTACCTGAAATTCTGACATCCAGTCTTACCAAAGAGTATCATATTACCTAGTATTAACTGGGTTGTGGAGGTCAGATAGGCAGTCGCTCCATGTAAAATACTGGTATTCAGCTGCATCCGGTTAGACTGGAAGCTGACCCCAACATAGTTGGGAAAAGGCTAGGCAGTTGATGATGCTTTCCTGACGAAGTTCAAAGATCCTTGTAAGTTGAGTTAATGTGGTCCACAGGATCCTAATGATTGCATTTTGTATGATTTGATGCAAATCACTTCTTCTTCATGCTAAGACTGCTTTTTGGCCTCGTACAGAACCAGTTCAGTTTAAGTAGTATGTCTTATTTATTTGGAAAGTTTTCTTTTTATTTCATTTTTATTATTGTTTAGTCATGTGCAAGACAAATAAAAACGTTTTCTTTCTTTCTTTTAGTCATTACGTTACCAAAAACTTCCTCTTCGGTATTATGTATCACTTTCTTGATAAGATCTGTACCAAATCATCATCATGGGGAAAGTATGGGTAGACGAGGGTTAGTATTTAGCCCCTTGGTATGATATGAACATAATAACCATCACCCCTTCTGTACGTTATGTTGGGGTTGGCTTGCAGTCTAACTACTTCAGCTTAATACCAGTATTTTACATACTGAAAAATTTCTGAACAAAATGTGCTCAACTTTTTCAGCTCCAAAGGCCCAGTTTTATAAAATGCAACGTCCTTCATTCCGATATGCAAGCCACGCGGCGACGTTGACGCGATTACCATGGTAATCTGAAATACTCCACGAAGCGTGAAATTTCCTGCATGCCTTACGTTTTACGCGACGGAGAAAATGTAGGAAGCACTGGCATGGAAAAGATTTTGCAGACTTCACTGGTCAGTTAGTCTCAGTTTTATAGTCCCCACACAAGAGTTTTTGTTTAGCTTTTACTGACATACTACAATGCAAACGCCTCCACGAAAAATAATTATTAAATTTATAATTTACAATAAAAAATGTATTAGACATAAAATAAATTGACCAATAGCATAGGAGAAAGATCTGCAGTCCTTTAATTTAATTTATTTCATTTACAATTATTTTCAACAAAAAAAAACTAAGAAAGAGGGAAGCCAGAATTTTCCGCATCTAAAATTTATTTACCATCCACCCGCATTTCCAGTTATCCCGTGACCACGCTGGCAACAGCGGCGAAATACCGGAAGCTCATAATAATTAATAATCACGAAAGATGTCCCGTAAGAAGTTTGGTTATAAACCGTGAAAGCTTTAAAAAGGGTTATTTCCAAAAAGGTTGTCAACCAAATAAAGCATAATAAAGGCTGAAACCTGGGAACCTGTATCTTAATGCAAGCACCCTTACTAACCCTGTTTTTCTTTGCTACATGATTATTTTGCCGTCAGTCCTCTCGGTAGGATTCACACTCATTCTACCCCATGGATCTACTACGTAAAGACACTCACCCTGTCAGCCACGCCCCCCGGCAGCACACTCTTGACGACGACCCCCGAGGAGCGCCCCCCGACGATCCCGAAGGCCAGCCCCGAGCCATCGTTCACCAGTTCCACCACCTCTACTTGTGCCCACTCGCCAAACACCTGCTGTGGAAAGGAAATGAGGGTTAGGAGATTTGGCAGGTCATAAAGTTACTGAGACAAAGTGATTAGTGATGAACTCCAAAAAATGTTTAAGTGCTATCCTGAAAGGAAACCAAGAGAGGGCAAAAGGAAGAGAGGATGTCCGATACGAAGGTGGGATGATGATCTTAAAGCGACGGTGGGGTCAACGTGGTAGGCAAACCCGAGACCGAGAGACGTGGAAGAATATGGGGGAGGCCTATTGTGCAAATCTGCCCTAGGCTTTATGTTTTGAAGCCTCTTTTTATACCTTTTGTCTATTTTTTGATACTTATTGTTTATGTATTTCTGATTGACTTATTACACTTTTTTTTCACTACCAAGAACCAGCGATTTATTTATTCGGTAGTTAATATTGGTCCTTCGAGCCGGATATGAACCAGCGATTTATTTATTCGGTAGTTAATACCTATGCTAAAGATAAATAATCTGGAGAAGTAATTAATATGGTTTACTAGATCGTAAGATTGTTAATAAAGACTATCATTATAATCACACGGAATCAGCTTCAGTCAGTGCGAAAGAGCTCATGGAATAAAAATTATAAAGACGTTATGCGTAAGTACATCACATTGTTTTTAGGTTGAGTGTTCGAGACCTCTTCGCATTGACTTTGAAGTAGGTACTAGTCACAAGAATGCAATACAAAGGAGGCAACTTTTGAAACAAATTTTAATATTGTTGCGGTTTTAGAAGACGCTGTTGTAGGTAGGAAGTAGGTACTACATGAGGCTCTTTCTTTCCCGTCGGGGCTGCGGGTTGTTCGCAGATACCGCGGCCTCGACATGAAGGGCTAAGAAGGAACATGGGTGGTTTTTAGTCAGTAGAAGTCTGACACTCCCTTCGCTCTGCCCAAGAGCGGAAGGGGTTATTTGATGATTTCCCAACCCCAAAAAAAAAAAAGGCTCTTTCTTTTAAACTTGACTTTGATTGCAATTTTGGCACTCATCGCATACAGACGTGCACATTAATGCAGTACAAAAATAAATAAATTAACGTTTGCTATAAATTGTGACCCAGTTTAAGTGTATTAGCTTGATATACAAATCAGCGTAGTAAGCGATTTCATGTCGAAAGAATGGACTAAGTGGATTATAAAAAGTCTATTCTAATCTGGAAAATGGACAGCAGCCCCTTTAACCACCGGAGTGGGATGACGCCACGCAGCCCGCCGTCGACACCAACACCAAGACCACCTCAACAACCCACGCAGTACCAAGAAGAAGCCGCTGAACCAATTTCTACGCCGGAGATTCAAAACTGGTTGGGGACTATTCATCAATACCTGAATGAGGTTTGTGCAATTTCTTCTGAGGGAAAACTTAATTCTGAGCAGAAGCAAAGAATTAACAGTCTCTGCCGTAAAGTTGGACATGGTGTTTCACAATTGGCTGTTCAATACCAGTCACTAAAATCCAGAGCCTTACAAACACAAACAGCCCTGAAAACGATGACTGAAGCTCGAGACCTAGCGGACTGTCTCTCAGAGATGAACCGCACCATTCAAGAGTCCTGTACTAAACAGGCTGCAACCTCTACGTCCTCTACATCTTTTGCTGATATGGTGAAAAAGGGATCCAGCAGTTTTATTCGACCCAATAATCTTAGCTCCGTGGCGATTTTTCCCTGCGACAACTCAAAGACCAGTGATGAGACCAAGAACATGATACAGAAAATCGTATGCCCTGGCGAAATGAAGCTGAAAGTGCGAGGCGTCCGTAAAATAGGGAAAGGAGGACTTATCATCAGCACTGAGACCAAGGATGACCTAGAAAAACTCAAACAAACAGTCCAAATCGCTTCGTCAGGCCTTACCGTCGACGAACCTCGGAAGCGCAAACCTCGCATTATTGTTATCGGAGTTCCCGCGTCAATGACTGAAAATGAGGTTTTTAAATGCATTTACGATCAGAACATAACAGAAAAACTGCCCATGACCCTAGATACTTTTCTGAGCACAATTAAGCTTAGTCACAAATCTGGTAGGAAAGATGCTGAGAATTGTAATTATATAATAGAAGTTTCAGCCGTCATTCGCAAGGCCCTCATCACTCAGGACAGGTTATTTATAAACTGGACGTCCTGCCCGGTACGAGACTTCACATTAGTAACGAGATGTTACAAGTGCCACCAGTACGGTCATGCAGCCAAGACTTGTAAGGTCGCTGTCCCGGCTTGTGCCCATTGCGGAGAAGAAGGACACTGTATCCAAGACTGCGCAAAAAAAGCTGATGATCCAAAGTGTGCCACCTGTATGCGCTTTAAAAAACAAGCCAACCACAAGACGGGAGATGCCTTATGTCCGGCTAAACAAGCTGCCGAATACAGGTACATTAACTCGATTGACTATGGAAGTGCCTAAGACCGCCAAATATTTGTTTAATCTTAGACGTAACTTATTTATTTTATTGTTGTTATTTTTAAATAGAATAGATTTTAATTTAATTTCCGACATACATAACAATTTTTCTACAAATCAATTATATAAAACTTGCAATGTGCTGACTGTACGCTAGCTTTTAATTTTGCACCAAGTGATTAGTATTAAAACAGCACACCATGCTCACGTACAATGCTGACAATACAAACAGGGACGGAATTACATAGTATGCAATTCTAACGTTAAATCCTAACATGTCTTTGTGGAAAAAAAAATATTTCATTTTTAGGCCCATTTATTGTACAATAGAATTAATAGAAAACTAAGTAGGTACCTATAATATTTAAGTTTAACTATTTTAGCTGTAAAAAATCTGTAATTACCTTTTTTGTCTGCAAATAAACTGCTTACATGCTGTTTTTCTATTTATAGATTGTACTCATAAGTTTTAATTTTAGCATCTTACTTAATATTAATTTATTTGTTTTAAGTAGATATTTATGCACCTTGTAGCTTGAAACACAGGTTCAACCTAGTTCAGGCAAAAAAGCAATTGTTCTCTATTTTAACTTACTGTTATTATTTTATTGTAAATGTGCCCCTTTTTATAAATAAACAATTATTATTATTATTATTATACATGCTCGTGGCTTCGCTTCCGTTATGTGCTAGTTTTCTTTCGGGAACGTTTTCAAATGCAGTCTTTAACAATCGAGGATAATGTAGTTTCCCGTTAGTGAAAGAATTTTAGAAATCGGATCAACGTTTTAACAAATAATAAAGAATATCCGTATATGGATCATGCTCTAATTCCAGACCCTAGGTAGCCGTTCACAAAAGCAGTTGGGTCATGTTCTATTATGAATGGAAACAAAGCAGCTTCAAGATTATTTGGCGCATCAAATGGAAGGGATCCTTTGGGAAATGATGCTTCCTGCATGCTTATGCTCTACTGGATATACACTTTAGAGTTTTGATACTAAACATTAATTTTAGGATGAAAGTTAATCTTGACTCCTTGCAATTTCCTTCGAGACATGTTTTGGGATAATAAATGGAAAGTCCTGCAGTGGGATACATCAGGCTCATAATAATAATAACATGTTTTCTGGGGTATTATGAGGTAGGTACGTATCTAATTTTTTGACTAACACCCCATTCAAGACATCAAGCGATTTGCGATTTGCGACTGGTGTGAAATGTCACGCGCGTGCATTTCGTTTTTCATAAACCTACACACGTTGTCGTATCCTCAACACAATTTCATTATTTTTTTATATAGAGCTGCTTTCGCAAAACGTGACTTTGGTTTATATCTCTCAGGCATGCTGGTTTCTTCACGATGGTTTCCCTTACCAAAGCTAGTGATAATTAAACTATGCGCGTATTGTTGCGTATGATACGAAAAGTCAGAGGTGCGTATCTTGGTTTCGAAACCGTGACGACAAAGTCACACCACTGTTTTTTTATAACCGCCAAGCGATTAGAAACACAAATTGGGATGATTCCCCAATTTTATACTTAGATAGTCTGAAGTTAAAGTCTACTAAAAGCTTATATGTCTCGGCTTTTACCAAATCTTCTTAATCTTTTGCCAAGAAACACACCTATTAGTTAATCCGTCCATTAGCCACTTATAACTTCGACAACTTCCAGCCAACATCTTAGATCTGCCACTTGAACTTTTTTCCGGAGCAAATTGGGTCAAGGTATCAGACAGTTTCTCAATGGCTGACGTCACTGGAGACCACAATTAATTTAATTTGTAATCGGAATATTGGGCCACAGAAAGGATGAATGAAAGAAATTTGCATGCGGCTGAGATGAGAATGCTAAGAGGTTTGTATGGTGTTACGTGAATGAATAAAATAAGAAATGAGTACTTGAGAAAGACTGAAAGTGGCCCAATATTGTATACTCGTAGTAGCCGGTGACTAAAAAATTGTGTGGTAATCGGTTGTCATGGTATAGGTATGTCCCGTCGGGGCTGCGGGTTGTTCGCAAGAGATACCGCGGCCTCGACATGAAGGGCTAAGAAGGAACATGGGTGGTTTTTAGTCAGTAGAAGTCTGACACTCCCTTCCGCTCTGCCCAAGAGCGGGAGGGGTTATTTGATGATTTTCCACCCACCATAAAAACAAAAAAAAAATGGAGGAATGAGGAAAATGTGAAAGCGTATAGGCAGACCAAAGAAACGATGGATGGACTGTGTAAAGAAAGACAAGAAAGGGGAATATGACAAGACAGGAGGTGTGTCTGGTAAAATGACTAGTAACATAGAAGTATGGAACAAGAAAACATGCTGCGCCGATACTTAATGAATTGGGATAAAGGCAAGAGGATGATAGAAGTAAAAGGAGACCGACAAAAAATATTCCTGTGACAAGGCAGGTCTGTGTGAAAAGGTCAGAGGAAATGTGCCGGGACGATATTCGTTGACCTTATTGATGATGTTCTTCAGAAAAGTCAGATGCGAAGTAACTGGAGTGAGTATGTGAGTAAATATACACGATGTAAACGGAATCTTTACGAAGTCTATCAAGGATTTTGTACATCCACAGGGAATCCACTATTTTTGGGGTGAAAAATCAAGTTCTGTTAGAACACAATGTAACGCACACAAAACATTGTGTCTATGGATGCATTGAATAGTCGTGGAGGTATTTAAAGTAAAGTAATAACAATAAATGATTAAAAAATATCTGCGTAACCAGAAGATTTCCCAAGTATGGTCTACAACAATAAAAATCGCAGGAATGTTCAGAACAAATTTCTTTTGGATTCGTTATGGGTATTCTTGGATGAAGCAAAAGAAGTATGTAAGCAATCTAGTTACCAGTAAATGGTCATGTAAGTATCTTAATCTAGTATCTTACCATGATGCGCTTAATTCGCCTCTTGCTGCGAGGCTGGCGCGGGCGACTTTCCGATCAGCTGACCTTCTCCGCCATCTTGGAATCTCATTGACAGCTGTCACGGAAACAGCCGAAGGTTACCGAGCGCGCGACGGTGACCGACGATCGTACTGCTGGGTCGCACATTATTCTTTGTTGCACTAGTTTATGGACTGGTTGGAACTGTTAATTCGTTGTAAGGTGGACGCTGAAACAAAGAAAAATGTTTGGTTAGGTTTTTAATTGTACCAAAATGGTGTCATCGTCTGCCTAGCTTCCAGTTGATGCAGCTGAATATCAGTATTTTACATGGAGTTACTGCCTATCTGACCAGCACAACCTAGTTCGTACTCGGTAATTTTCAGGCTGTAATTGTCAAACTTTTAGGCTAACCATTTAACGACTACGAAAGATGTAAAATTCGCACTGTTGTTTTGTATTAGACTGTGTGACTACCTCGTTGGGCTAATAATCGCATTCCATTAGAATGAATCAGTAGCCGCAAAACAGTCTGGATTTATGCCCTAGTTCATAATAAGGTCGTTTCAGATAAAATATGACTTCAAATGACGAAATGCGGGTTAACTATTAGGTACCTACATCTCTCATATCATGGTGTAATATTATGTTTACCTAAAATTTACTTTTTCCTATCCTAGTAGGTGCACAGTATTGATACAAAGCCTTCTGAAACGCATCAACATGACATAGCACTTCCAGTTCCAATACATCAAACAGTTTCGGAAAAGCACTTTGGCATTTAGCGAACAAAAAATAACAATGTTGCATAGTGGCTCTATGCAGCTGCTGTCACTCAGTTATTCTTCCAAAGCTCAAGATTAAAAGGTGCTTTGACTAAACGTGGACGTGACAAAACAACGTTACCGTAAATATACAATGTAAAACAGGCAGCCTGCTGTTAACATGCGGTCTAACAGTAACCTGTCAGTCGTTGGTAACAACAGATTTAAAAAAAATCTTGAACATTGATAATATTACCTTTTGGAAGTCGGTTACTACATATTTGAATTCGTATAAGGTCGACTTCATGCAAAGTTGCAAATGGTTCTTTGTAGTTTTCGATTTGCTCAGCAATAAAGCTTCATGACTGAACAATGCACCACAACCATCATATCATCATAATCTTGCCCTTTTGAAATTCAATTGGGGTTAGCGCAGTATGGCTTCTTCTTTCATAGTTCTCTATTACTTGTCATCTCAGCACGCGTAGTATGGCGATTCTATCTCTATTCTACCAAGAATAGACAAAGCTTTTTCCATACAATTTGACATAAAATTTTGCGACAATCTGTCATTTTGTCGATTCTTCCGTCGACAAAACCCGTTTCTTCGGTGGTCATGCTAAGCCGGCTCAGTCACCTCGTTTTTAACCATAAAATCATTCCTCACACAGTCCATCCATCGTTTCTTTGGTCATTCTTTACTCTTACACTCATATTCTACATTAAATAATCAACATTTTTGTCACTACATTTTCCTCATTCCTCCGCATCACGTGCCCATACCACGTTAACTGATAACCGCACAACTTTTCAGTCAAAGGCGCAACTTTCAGACTTCCTTTTAACAAAAAAACTCCTCGAAACTTATCTATAGCATTTATTTATTTGAATTCCTTTCCTCACAGCCCACACCAGAGTACCTAAACGTCAACAAAACATGCCGACGTAACCCAACCGTGGCACGAAACACAGTGAGTTTGTAAACTGAGACAGAAATACACCGACATGGCCGAAATACGGCGCTCAGGTACCTCCTTCTGTTATGATTTGTTGTGAAAAGCGATGGAAGAATAATACACGAACTGCGGGCTTTAGAAAATTATGCAGTCATGTTTTTAGTTGTAATGACGTTAAGAAGCAGTAACCTCTGAATACCCTTTCGAGGAAACGAGGAATGATGTTTATGTAAGATTTTAGGCAACATTGTCGTTTCCGTATAAGTGAAATTCCTAGTACCGTCTGGAAGTAGTAAGTCCCACACTTAGTGTTTCACATAAGAAGCTTTGCAGTGCTCTAGTTACTGTGCGATACAAGGTGCAGTGGAGTTGCACTATTACACCATCGGAACTCCTCTCAGTCGTTGTAATGGCTCCTCCGCTTTTCTTTTCTGGTTAATTTCGTTGCGGGATCCAAGACAGCCAAATAGTTTCTCTGGGACTTCATCGAACTGCATTGTATTAGCATTTTTCTAGTGGTCGACACGATTAATTCTGGCTTTCTCAAGAGTTGCAGTGGTTTGGGAATATACTGGCAGACATGCCCCAAAAAAAAAAATGAAAGACATGGGTAGGTCTCTCGGTGTAAATACAAAGCTACCGACTTCAAACAGTTGTGTTATTTTACGCAGTTTTTGGAAGTCCATTGTTTTTTCAAATAGGTTGCTACCTTATTCTTCCCTACACATAACTAACAATAAAGACAACTCTAAATAATGAACAGTCCCAACCTCTCACCCTTTCAGCACAGTATCTACATAATTATTATGTCTAAAGAAGCCTGCACACTACCCTACCTATCATAGGTATCTAAAGCAGCCTGCAGTGAGTGAAAGGTCGCCATTGCCCGGCGGCGCGGCGCTGACCCACATCTGGAGAGCCGCCACGACAGGGGATCGCTGCAATGTGGCACGGATCGGTTGCGATGAACTTATCTCTGCATATTTTGTGGAGTTGGGGAGGTTTGGTTTATAGTTTTTGTGGATGTGATGTTTTTGAAGAAAAAAGTACTACTAATCATTTTACAGTACCCGGCGATAAATATTGCACATCAACCTTTGAATTTCGGCTTCGTAGAGCGTCGCACGAAATATAAACAGTCCGGTATCTATTAGGAGCTGTTAAAACAATTATGATTTGCTTCTTTTGATAATTCTTTTTATTCTTTGTATAAAATACACCAATTTCGAAAGGTCGATGTGCAATATTTATCGCCGGGTACTGTAATTGATACCCTTATTATCATCATGGAGGTAACCGTGGAAGGGGCCCGCAAGGGCCGACGCCCGTCTGAGCTGCGGGTTGTTCGCAAGAGATACCGCGGCCTCGACATGAAGGGCTAAGAAGGAACATGTGTGGTTTTTAGTCAGTAGATTTTCGGTGATTGTTATGTTTTGTCGTGTGTGTCGAAAATATTTATTCTATGTTTTTGGACTTTGCTGTAAATATTTTGTAAAGTTATTTTTACATCCTAGGTGTTTGGCATATTTTGAAACGAATTTCATGTATTTAGTTAAATTAATAACAATGAAAAAGAACTTCTCTAAACTGCACCATTTATTTGTACAACTATCACAGAATAACATCACGTGTGAATACCACAAAAGGGTTAGACAAAAGTTTGCTAGTGCCAGAACCTACATTTCGCCAGTTATATTTAAGTCACGTGTAATAGGGGGCGACCATATTGGCATCAACCGGGCACACAAATCCAGACTCCGTGGCTGTAACTGAGAAATTCCTGACAAATCAATAAATTAAATCAAACCATAAACATGGTAAATTCAGTGTTAATAATTACATCTATTATAGCCGCAAAATGATTTGGTATTTACCCAAAAATATTATACTTCCTAAGCTTACAATATCCTACTAATATTATAAATGCGAAAGTTTGTGAGGATGGATGGATGAATGAATGTTTGTTACGTAAAAACTACTAAACGAATTTGGATAAAATTTAGCACTCAGATAGATTATAACCCCTGGTAGTATGACCCTGTGGGATAATTATAAATTATAAAGCTGCGGGCATAAGCTAGTCAAGCATCTAATCCTCAGTTAATTCGCCTTACCTACAAATCAAGCCACATTACCCATCAAAGTATCCGTACAAACAGACCACAACATTAGTATTCACCACAGATCCTCAGCGTCACTTGTCACACGCGTTACGTAACTAAGTGGAGCTTCCTATCAGTCACGTGATATTGTCAGGCAACGGTCCCACCGACCGCGACGGCGAGGAGCGGGAGAAGACTCCTGTGGAGCAGCAGTGGCCCAGGGATGGCGGCCTAGACATAGTAGCTGTCAACCAGTAAACTCGTGGGTTTGAACAAAGTCAGGCGCATTACTTTGTGTAATTTATTTTATGACCACTCAAAACTGTGAAGGAAAACATCGTGAGAAAACCGGCATGTCTTAGAACCGAAAATTCGAAGATATGTGACATCTACCAACTCGCACTATTCACGCTCACATAGTTAAATATACCTACTGAACTTCAGCTGCATCCGGTTAATCTAAGAATCAACTCCAAAATCGATGAAAAAATTCTTGGGAGACGATGAGTTCGACTGACGCAGGATCTAAATTATAATATTGAGCGTTTCTTAAGCGATAAAATAGCCGAAATCTTCTCTCTACCTCGTCAATAGTGTGACAGCTACCTTAGCCCTCCTCAATCGCGCTGACGTCAGGGTACGTGACAGACCCTCCCCACTCTCCTCTCAGTTAAATAGACGGTGTCGTCTAACACATTGTCTTTGTCAGGAAGTATTACTTTGTGCTTGATGGAGTAGCGAACGATCGAGGTATAAACCTTGAAGATTGAGTGTGCTAAGTATAGTGTTTTTCGAGTCAGCGCTTTTAGAGTATGTTTGTAACTTTGTAGACTTGAATGTTGATGGAACTACTGGTGTCTAAGGTATCTGTATGCCCTCTGCCTATGTATTTTATTTACTGAAGCTGTTCCATCACTACACATTATAAAAAAAGCCCTCCGTTGAGTCTGTGTGTCTGTCTGTTTCCTATAAACTAAAAAACTACTGCACTAATTTTCATGTTGTTTTCACCCATGGAAAGAGTGGTTCTCGAGGATGGTTTTAGTATAATAATTTGACGCAGGCGAAGTTGCGGGCATTAGCTAGTGTGATATAAACTTAATTTCTTGAATTGAAAGTCAAAGAAAGTCTACTTCCGAATAAAGTTTATGGCCAATTACCGGACACGAACAACGTTGCAACTAAGACTGTAGAAATAAAAAAATACTCATGTTCTCTGGGATCACTTTTCGCGCTTCTGACCACAATACCAAGAAAACCAAGAACTTATAACAACTTAGTGCATTAGAATAGCACTAAACAGTTTTACAACTCTGTTTGTAGTCTATGAAGCGGCCTCTAACCAATTGGCAACAAACTTCATGCTTCACAAATAAATAAACGTGCCATAATTATGTAACTGCGACGCAACTTGCGAATTGTCGGTACACACTCGAACGAAAGAGAACCGGCGGCCCAGTGGTGGCGGTCCCGACTTACGAACAGTAAGTCGTGGGTTCGAACCGAGGCACGCACATTACTTTGTCTAATTTATATCATCACCACTGTTTTCAATTCGGTGAAGGAAAACATCGTGAGGAAACCGGCATGTCTTAGAAGCAAAAACTTCGAAGATATGTGACATCTACCAACCCTCTCTAGGTCCGCGTGGTGGATTATTAAAGAGGAGGCCTGAGTCCCTGCAGTGGGAACATTATAGGCTGATGATGGTGATGATGACTCGAACGAAACAAGTGACACGCGCGGGTTACTTGACGCAAGTCGCATCGCCTCGGATAGTAAACGGAGCACTAGAGCTGATAGCACATCTCCTTTGAACTCAAGACATAGCAAAGCTCTGAACAGTTTTACAGCTCTGTTTGGGGTCTATAACGCTACTCCTAATGACCAACTTATGAGCCTCGTCGGCGTCAGGTCGTTCTGGCTCATTTCCAATTTCCTCTCTTCATAAGAAGTAGTGCTTAAGCTTCTTATCATGCGCCGGATTTTTGCCTTTGTGACATTGAAATGGGCTGATGTTTAATGGAAAAGGGGATTGTCTAGTATTTGGCTTTTATTTCTGTAATTAAGGAATGCTCAAACGAATTAAATCCAGACATATAGTAACTAACTTGTTGGTCAAGTGGTCGCTCTTCGGTCGGTATCCTGGGTTCGATTCCCGGGTCGGGCACAGTGTTATTGGGTTTTTTCATCAGGAATTTCAAAGTAGCGACACTGGGCTTATCCCAGTTGTATACGTCCCTGTGTGACTATTGATCTTGTTCTGTTCTGTCTCCTGCTGATATGGAGGGAAGTGGAAATTATGTTTTTCCTACACCTCCACTATTCTTTTCTGATTAATTTCGTTGCGGGATCCCAGTTAAATAGTTTCTCTGGGACTTCGTCGGACTTCGTTGTCTCAGCGCTTATCTTGTGGTCACCACTGTTGATTTTGGTTTACAGGAGTTATAGTGGTTTGGGAATAGTGTGGCGGGCTTGTTCCCCCTATTACATGGGACTTAAACATAACTGGCGAAATGTGGGTGAACACCACTGCCTAACACTTCGGGGATTACAGTCGTGATGTTATGTTAGATACGGTCTTAATACCAGTCAATTAATGCCATCTGGCCTTTTTCAGTCACAGCGATGGCTTTCGATGGCTGTCTAGGGTGGTTACTGAGATCGTGTGGTACCAGCATAATTATAACATACTAGCTGACCCACGCAACTTCGTCTGCGTCACATAATATAGCTTAAAACCTTTCTCGATAAGTCGACTATCCAACATAATATTAAATTGAGATATATCGTACGCGCAACAAAAAAAAATCTTACCTTTCCTCTTTATAATACCTATTAGTTTAGATTGGCTTCGATTATACATATTATTAAAGTGACTATTACTAGGTGACTGCCGCGCGTTAATTATTTTTCACCTCAGCACCTCAAACAAGCAGGTTTTGCTGTTTACAGACAGTGAGCAAAATTCGATTTTGCTGCGAGCGTGAGACAAAGTAACTTTTTAATTTTTTTTTTTAATACCGAGAACTGTGCAGGTCTACTCACAAAATTCGAAAGATTTCAACTCCGTTTTGTTCTGTCACTTTCACTTTGATACGAAACAAGCGAGAGATAGAAACAAGTCGATTCGAAATTAGATTTTCAAATTCCATATTTATTATAGGCCTAAAAGATAAAAGAAACAAACAATAAAACGTTCGGATACCGATATTGTAAATCGATAACCGTAATATTGTAAATCACGTGATGAAATGAAAAATTGTTATATTTCGAATAATCGAATTATATTTTTTATATTTAAATCAAGATGAAGAATGTTGAAGAAAAAAATACGAAGTTTATCATGTAGGTATCTACTTATTTATTTATAGTTTTAACAATTTTTAATATTGAGACAGAATACCGCAAGTGTAGTTTCAGAACGAATTTAAAAAAAAAGCGGAATTCAAATTTTTATTGTTTTATTCTCTGTTACGCTAGCTACAAAGTACAAGAAAATTTGGATAATAAAGTAGTAATAATAAATAAATATGAGTGAGTCCAGTGACGAAGTCTGCTATTTAACACCCGAAGAATTGAAGAATAATGTAAAAAATGCAGAATTAAGTTTCCTGCCTGAAAAATCTCGCGAAAAATATCTGAAAGCATACCATGTCTTCAAAGAATGGAGACTTACAAAAGGCGCAAGCAGTTTTTCGGAGACGGTGTTGCTATCATATTTTTTAGATTTATCACAGACGAGGCGATCATCTACAATGTGGAGTATTTACTCAATGTGGAAAGCTACTTTAAAAATAAAACATAACGTGCATATTGAAACATACGCAAAACTCGTATCTTTTCTAAAAAGAATGTCAGTTGGGCATAAGGCTAATTTTATTGAATTGGTACCTCTACCTACAATGTTAATTATTTTGATTCACAATAAATAGTTATTTCAATCTATTCCTGTTTATTATTTTATCTCCTAAAGTGTTCTCGCTGCTGAAGTGAAAAGTAATGTGTGTTACACGAAAGCAAAGTTTTTTTTGCATCTCGTGCCTTTGAATCCCTCGCCACACTCAGGATTCAACTTTAGAATCACTCGCTACGCTCGTGATTCAACTATAGAATCCTTCGCTTACTCGGGATTCAAAATCAACACTCGCAGCAAAAACCCACTTTGCTCTCTTGTTGCACAAATAACTATTGTCGCCCGTATATTTTTATATTGCGATATCTTCTAAGATATTTGTTTAAGCTGTATAGAGTAAAGGGCACAAATATTCTATGTTTTTTCGTGCTAACAACACATTTTTTTTACGGTAATTTCAGTCTGTCAGTCTGTCAGTCTGTCAGTCTGTCAGTCTGTCAGTCTGTCAGTCTGTCAGTCTGTCAGTCTGTCAGTCTGTCAGTCTGTCATTCTGTCTGTCAGTCTGTCTGCCTGTCAGTCTGTCAGTCTATCAGTCTGTCTGCCTGTCAGTCTGTCTGTCAGCGCCGCTTCATTTGATACCCATATTGATAAAATTGTGAAAAAATAAATATATTATGTGATTCGCCATTTTGTGGCGGCGGCCATCTTGGACCGATTTTCATCAAACATAGCTAAGAACACTCGACTAATTCACCTTTCAGCTACGATGCCACAGACAGACAGACACACACACACACACACACACACACACACACAGACACGTGAAACTTCCCGTCGTCTTTGCGTCAGGGGTTAATAAAAATACGCCAACGCACCCAGGTCAATCAACCCCGTGAACTATTCTATAGACATAACAACGGGCAAATCAATATCTGACTTTGAATACTTTAATAGAACTACGTGTCTTTTGCTTTTCATTAAATCAATGAAGTGAAAAATATTGAGAAACACGACTTATTTTATTGCGTGGCAATATTTTCAGCAGATTGTTCTTTGAAATAAATTGAATATGGTTCAGCTAATATGTGTCACCTTTTTACGAATATTAGAAGAATTACTATTGAATTCGGGAAACGAATTGCTTTGAGGTGAACTGATTTCCCTTATTCAACGATATTGGATTTCAGTAATTGGCATTTCCCACTCTCTTATACCCAAAAATAAATGAAAGAAGCAAATAAATGTTCATTCCTGTTATTTACCTATTTGGTGCCGTGACACGAAATGAAACAAAAATGATCAGTGACCCGTGTGTACTGTTCGTTCAAGTGAACCGTCTGAATTCATAGCGTCTACAATAATATTTTCAAGAGGAAAAAAATGTAGGGGGTAATGTTCGGAACTACTGATCTGATTCCGAGAATTCTTGCACTAATAATTGGAAGCTACATACCCTGGGGTGTCAGACTGATTATAGAATCCTACTAATGATGGATGGATGGATGGATGTTTGTTCCTCTTCGCGCAAAAACTACTGAACGGATTTGGTGGAAAAATATCGCATATAGATGGTTTACAACCTTGATTAAAACATATGATACAATTTTATCTTGGTAGTACGAGTATGATCCCGTGGGACAATCATCGAACTCCACGTGGGAGAAGCCACGGGTGTAAGCTAGTTCAATCGAATTTTGATGTTTTATTTCCTAATACGCAATGTATTGTTATAGTGGCATAACACACGTCGCGAACGGCAAGCGCGATGGTGATTTAAATTAAGTCTGTCGCTGGACAGAAAGGGAACAGCTCAGTGGACGATGGTCTCTTCCAGCCTGTATTTATAACGTTACTTTAAAACAATTTCCGAGCATAAAGCGAGCAAAACCGCAAGCAAAAGCTAGCTAGATAAATAATTTGATGTACCGTAAATAGCATCGGTGACATAGTCCAAACTATATCTACCAAAGTATTGAAGGTAAAACAATATTGCTAAAATGACACCCCGCTGAACTACCCTCCAATTACCTCCCTTTTTATTGACGCAGCAATTACCGGAATGACTCGACTCGGACAACATATCGGTATTGGTATCGAGTTCAATTAGTGGAATCGATTCGATTATATTGCACCCCCGTAGTGAGTTTAACTTCGTTACAAGTAATTAGGACAAAGGGCCGTAAGTTTAGCGCGGCTAATTGGATTTTTTCTGGGAAATTGGAATTGTGGGATAGGTAGTTGTGGTTACTGGAATAGTTTTTTATGGGTAAAAAAACACTTTTCACTGTAAAACTCATTGTAGCACTCTTATAACATTGTGCTTGTTGAGGCTTTGTATAACAAACGGGTCATGGAGGTAATTTAAGTAAAGTTATAACCTGAAAAAACAAGTATTTAAAAAAACAGCTATAAAAAAATTTGAAACTTTGACCCCCAAAAATCTCCGGAACTAGGGTTCTGGGTTCCCAGGTACCTATGGTATAGAACAAAAAAGTGATCGTAGTGATGGGAAGAACAAGTCCCGCTCGCCTTCGTTAAGGGTACTTTTACACCCTTTGTAGTTCTCCTGACCGTTTTAGGTCACTGCGGCCAATCTTAGCGGAGAATAGCCATCGGCGCGAGAGATAATTTTATAATGCACAAGTCTGTGCGCAGACACAGGTGCACTCTCTGTTACTCTCATCGACGACAAACCGGCACAACCGGAGAGAGATCAGGCGCAGGACCAATGGTTTCACGTGCTTTACGAGGCACGGGGGTATCATACCGCTATCTTTCAAACTCTGGGCTGCTACAGAAAAAATTCAAATGGAAGAAACATATTAGCACTTTCACACCCGGGAATCAAACCCACGCTCAACACTCACGAGACCAACCAATCTACATAGACGATGACGTCATAGAAAAGACCTTTTTGTTGGAGGGTGGGAAATCATCAAATGACTCCTCCTGCTCTGGGCAGAGCGGTAGGGAGTGTCAGACTTCTACTGACTAAAACCTTACGTGTTCCTTCTTAGCCCTTTGTGTCGAGGCCACGGAATCTCTTTCGAACCCCGTCGGGTCACAAAAAAATATCTAAAATTACTTATTTACCTACATCTTTCCCGATCAAAATCAGATAGTTACCTAAGAAACCGTAGTAGGTGTGGCAGTCATTTCTTATAACATTTTATTTACCCAGTGTAAGACAGAGGCTTATCTGACCTTTTCCAATAATTTGCTGTCGCCATTAAAGTCAGCTTTAAAAGAGAGCGAAGTTCCAGCTAATAAGAAACTTATAAGTAAGTTTAGATCGAACGGGAGCTGCTTTAAAAGCTTTTCCAAATAAAATTAAGGACCAGGTGCTTGTGATAAAAACACATTGTGAAAATAAAAAAAAAACACTCTTCTATGCATTTTCAAAAAGAAAGAAGATTCAATTCGGTCTCCAAACATGCAAGCTCTCCGAAATTTAACTTCGCCCAAATCCAACAGTGACGAAAATTCGCAAATCTGCAGAATTGCCGTCAAAAATTCCGAAATTTAACAAAGAGAAAATTCAGTCTGAATCGCTTTCCTTTCCAGGTAGTTTGTTCAACCGTCAATATTTGAGGGACTTCAGTGCAAATGAACGATTGGTTGGAGGGTCCTCCAAGGTTTTATAGCCGTGCCGATTACTCTACAAAGCTTATTCTGTTAATATTTGAGTTTGGCCACTTGCAGGAAAAGGAGGTTGATTTGATTTTCACCCGATTACACGAAGCAGTTTTTTTTTTTTTTTTTTAATGTATGAAATAAAAGGCTTTTTTATTTTATTTACACGAAGCAGAAACGAGGGGTATGATTTTGACCGGTATGTATGTATACTATGTATGTAATGTAATGTTCATATTGTGTTCTCTCATAACTTCTAGACCTAATTTTATATTTTTCATGTGAGGCTGTTTAGCGGCTTCATACCTTTTGCTTCTCCTCCAACCTGGCGAAATTAAAACGCGAAAATAAAGCAAATTGAATCATAGTCTCCTTAATTGATGACAAAAATTCTTCGACTTTTTTTTTCACAAGAATAAAAAAAATATTAGAATAAACATTACTTAACATCATAATTGAATAAATGAGTAATTGTTGGAAGTTATCAAAACATCATACAACCAGTACTTTTTTGTGTATTTGTATGGTGTATTTCCACAACAAAATCAGACACTGTAATTGTAAATGTGTCAGGGCGAATTTCCACCGCAAACTGCATGTTCACAAATGCGCGTCTACAAATCAATCAGGCTGAAGTATCGTTAATTAGAAACTCGCTTTTAATTAAAATGATCAGCGCACCATTCTGTCCGTTCATTGCATTGTTTAAAAACATGTCAAGTGTAACTGATTGCCTAGGTTTTAATAGTATTAACACGTTTTGGTCATTCTGTCATCAGCTGTTGACTAGATTGTTGAGGTCAGATAGGCGGTAACCCCATGTAAAATACTGGTTCAGCTTCATGCGGTTACACTGGAAGCGGACCCCATTGTACAAGTACTTTGGAGTCGGCTAAAATAATAGGCTAGGTAGACACTGATGATGTTAAAAGCATTGTCTGTATCTATGCATTATACTGCGGGTACACTTCCAAACGCGACTGAAGACCACATGCAGCAGGATATTGCAGTCTTTCACCGCCAGCGACAATGCCGCTGCGTTAGAATTCGATAAGTGGCGTCACAATTTTAGTCTATGTGGCATTTTACAGTTTTGCGATAGGCATCTGTCAAACGAAAAAGAAATACGTCATTTCCCAAACCCAACGGAATATGTAAGCGTTAGCTTTGCCACTGCGGTGGCTTTGGAAGAGGAACATCACGCTCATTACGAATACCTCTGTAGTATCTAGTGGTGCTGTGCGACTGCTGAGCATGAGGTTCTGGATTCGATTTCCTGTTTGGGCAAAGTATTATGTTTTGCCACCAAGAATTTAATCATCAAAATTGGATTTGTGGCTAGTTGATGGAAATAGCCCCACCTTTTAATATAACTGGGGAAATGGTACAAGCGTACTAGGGTCGCCTCTCCCTAACCCCTCAATGATTACAGGCGTGATGTTATAGGACCTTCTCCAAATATATTTGTATGCGAGAGACCTCCCCATTAGTGCAGACATGTATGGGGTAACTCATTATGTATGTACATGGAACAACGCAGTAACGCGCCAATTTGTCTCTGTAGCTACATAGTCGGTACAAGGCTTGTTAGTTTAGCTCATTGATATTACGAGTATTCATTAAGCGGTTCAGCTGGTGTATATAAGTAGCTCCTAATTATAATAGACGTGGAATGCTCTGACTCAAATGTTTTAGGTTCCTACCCTCTAGGTTGTGATACCGGTTACAAAAATAAGCACTATAAAGGGTGTTAAAGTATACTTAACAAAGCCAAAAGGTACTTGTTCTCCCCGTCACTGCGATCATATTTTTGTTCTAGATCATACTTGGGAAGTTACAGGATTGGGATCAAAGTTCCAAATTTATCACAGCTGTATTTTTTTTTATACTAGTTGTATAACTTTACATAAATTACCTCCATGAGCCGTTTGCTTTTCAAACCATCTACTAGCACATTGTTTTAAGAGCTACATTGAGCTTTACCGTAAAATGTGATTTTTGACTTCGAACCCATTCAGGCGCATTACTTCGTGTAATTTATTTCATCACCACAGCTCTCAACACGGTGAAGGAAAACATCGTGAGGAAACCAGCATGTCTTAGAACTAAAACAATCGAAGATATGTGACATCTACCAACCCGCACTGGGCCCGCGTGGTGGATTATAGCCCATCCCTCTCGTAGAGAGGAGGCCTGAGTCCCTGTTGTAGGCTAATAGAGGCTGGTGATGTTTTTACATGGAGCGATTGCCTATCTGCCTATCTGATATATCTCAGGGATCATATCATAAAATTCTGATTTGGTTTTTTGGGGGGTGGGAAATCATCAAATAACCCCTCCCGCTCTTGGGCAGAGCGAAAGGGAGTGTCAGATTTCTACTGACTAAAAACCACCCATGTTCCTTCTTAGCCCTTCATGTCGAGGCCGCGGTATCCCTTGCGAACAACCCGCAGCCTCGACAGGCTGATTAGTATACTCTTTCGAACACAAAAAGAATTTTGGAAATCGATCCACAATTGACGGAGATATACGCGGACATATAAAAAAAAAATGTCCATCCTGTCCATCCTGCACAACCACTTGCACCTTTCAGGACTTACTGAAGCAAATGATAGAGCTGTACAGGTGGCTACATACTGGTCTAATATGATTTGAGCTCATCGACACATAAAGAAGAAGAATAAAAAAAACACACAACAGGACACACTGCCACTGCAAACTGCAAAAAGTATAAAAAAAAAAAAACATACAGGCGAATTGAGAACCTCCCCCTTTTTGGAAGTCGGTTAAAAACTAGCTGTTGCCAGCGACTTCGTTCGCTACAACTCGGAAATTATCCCACGGGAAAATAAAATCGGGATAAAAACTATCCTATGTTTTAATACAGGTTATAAAACTATCTCTGTACCTACCAAATTTTATCCAAATCTGTTCTGCACTTTTTGCGTGAAAGAGTAACAAACATCCATCCATCCATCCATCCATCCATCTATCCATCCATTTTGAATCTCGCTGGCTACTATTAGGTACGCTTTCAGTGTTTGTTGGCAGGAAGATTCAATTTTGTGTATACGCAGGGCAACCAAATAAAAATAAAAGTGTATTTGTTACCGTTTCAGAAGCTAATGGAGAATATTTGTCATTGAGTGGTTCTCGGTGGTTTTCTTGTATGGATCAATTGATGTTAGCCTCATCATCTGCCTAGCCTTTTCCCAACGATGTTTTTTTACAAAGAAGGAATAATAGACAATAGAAAAACAAGACGAAGCTCTTAAAGAAAGAAATATAGACCTCCAAATGATTGACAAAGAAAGGTCGGATGGAATAAATAAAATCTTTTATGTCGATACGAATCTCAAATAATTTCTAGGATATTTTAATGAGGTACTCGAAGTTTATCAAACTATTATTGGAGGTGGTACACACCTACTTGTTCCTAACATAACATCACGCCTGTAATCCCTGAGAGATTAGGCAAAGGTGTACCAGATAATACACCCACATTCTGCCAGTTATATTTCAGCTCCATGTATGTATTAGAGTGCGAGCCTATTGCCGTCAATCAGACACAAATCCAGGCTCCGTGGCTGCTACTGAGAAGTCCCTGATCATCATCATCATCATCGTCATTTCAGCCGAAAGACGTAGCTGGTCATAGGTCTCTCCCAAGTGTCGCCACATTGACCAGTTCCGTGCGTCTCAGATGGCCGATGGGGCCGAAATTTTTGGTCTGATGCCTAGGCTGGTGAACGTTGCGGGGATCCG
Source organism: Diarsia brunnea (assembly GCA_949774965.1). Lineage (NCBI taxonomy): Eukaryota > Metazoa > Arthropoda > Insecta > Lepidoptera > Noctuidae > Diarsia > Diarsia brunnea. Next base: position 14,088,974 of record OX459020.1, on the reverse strand, counting down.
CTGCATGTCTCTGATGGAAAAACCTATCATGACTTATCCCGACCCAGGACCTAATGGTCAGCAGCCAACTAGACGTTACTTTTATAATGTGGTGACAGCGACATCTATCGCAACACATACGAACTAATTGGCAAATTCTACATCGCGCTATCAACTTTATCCGCGACATTAGCTTATATACAAAATCCCGACTTACATATGTGGGGCAGTTAGTCCACCAGATACAACACCCGTGTGGTCGGAGGATTCGCCCTTTTCTATGGGGGATGAGGAACTTTACACCCTGTTCCTCATACCCCCCAAAATACCCACACAACTTAAGCTCGTTTACCAAAATAAAAACGATGTTAAAAACTAAGTTATTTAAGTAAGCGATCCTGAAATAAACTCTCTCGTTCTACCCCAACGGAATAAAAAGTGTTCATAATTTTAATAACATTTCATTTACATGTAAATGTGAGCAAATTGCCCGCGGGACACATTGCCGTTCGAGGATGATGTAATACTCCCCGTGTAGTTAAAACCCGGGATACAATGGCATCAAATAAATATAATTGAACAATAAAAACCCCTTTGAAGTGGAGGTGTAAATGATGCTGCATGTATATTTTGATAAAAAGGTCAAGGAAAAGATAGATGAATTGTGTGAGGAATGATGTGAAAGATAAAAGAGTAAATACCACTGTGAAGGGAAGAATGGAAAAAGATACCGTGTTGCGCCGACCCCAAATAGAATGGGATGAGGGCAGGAATACGATGATGATGTATTTAGATAAAAATGATAGGAGGTCATGAAATATTAAGAGCCAAACAACCAAAGTACCATAACCAAAGTTAAGCAGTGCTCGCCAAGGTAGGTGGATGACCATTTACTTCATATCGAGTTTGTTCTTGCTGTTAGTTCTGCATGGCTGCTATTTGTAGATCTTTGACAATCGTCACAGGTCGTCAGTGGCCTGAAAGTCTGACAACCAGTCTTACCAATGGATATCGTATAACCCAGTGCTTACTGGGTTGTGGACGTTAGATGGACAGTCGCTCCATGTAAAATACTGTTACTCAGCTTCATCCGATTAGACTGGAAGTCCACTCGAATAAAGTTGGGAAAGGCAAGGCATGTGGAGTTGATGAATTATGGTAAATAATCTTTCCTAGAGACATCGAACGCCTCCTGGGATAAAAACCCTGTGACCTTACTTATTAGGTATTTTTATAGCTTGAGATATTCTTACAAAGATCAAGACGATACAAGAAATCGAATCAAAAGATTTGTGGCAAACATTCCTTTGCCGAATAAATTTTAATTAGTAGGCGAAAAAAGGAGGATGTTCTCAATTACATAATAATATGTTTTTATACTGAATTCTTACGGCGAAAAGTCTAGTCAGAAAGTATGTAGAAATTTTATCAAGACCGTCAATAGATAAGAAAATGCTGATGCCAAAAAGCTTGATATAATCTCTTGATCGTTTTAAGCGACAAACACAAAAAAGGAAGGTTACCCCTTTTTTTTGGCGGGTGGAAAATCATCAAATAGCCCCTCCCGCTCCTGGGCAGAGCGAAAGGGAGTGTCAGACTTCTACTGACTAAAAACCATCCATGTTCCTTCTCAGCCCTTGCTCCGAGGCCGCGGTATCTCTTGCGAACAACCCGCAGCCCCGACGTGAAACCTTTACCGGCTTGAAAATAATTGACATAATAAAAGTAACATGACATTACGCCTAATCTCTAACGGGGCTAGGCAGAGGTGTATCTCATAATAATACACCTACATTTCGCCAGTTATTTTTAAGACCCATTTAATAGAAGACGAGCTTATTTCTATATTCCAGCACAAATCTAAACTCTGTGAGTGTTCATGAAAAAATACTGAAGGAAAAACAGAAAAACACTTTGACCTACCAGTGCGAAAGTTTGTGAGGATGTCTGGATGTTTGTTACTCTTTCACAAAGTAATTACTGTCCGGATTGAGTTGAAATTTGGCACACACATAGTTTATAGCCAGGATTAACACAAAGTATACTTTTTATCCCGGTAATAAGATCCTGTGGAAACAATTATTATTGTACTCCGCGACGCCACGGGTATAAGCTAGTAAACGAAAATATTTCTCTTACTACGTAAGGTAGGTACTAAAATAACAAAAACAACCCATTCGCAATTATTCTCAAGTCTAACCAGCGCCGCAACCCTCAAAGAACCCTATTAAATATTACACCTTTTGTTTAGTTGAAATTAAAACCTTCATATACGAGAAACTCCTTTTGTTCTCCTGAAATATTTTTAGCCGCGAGAACCACAAACGAAATTCGTGAGCGCTATGTTTCTAACTTTATTTTAGGGGTCTCGTACACCGCGACCTTTGGCAGCGATGCTAATTCTAAAGAATCTTTTTCCTAACCATGTGTGGTCGGCTGAATATCGAATATAAATGGAGCGACTGAGGAGAATGAGAAACAAACGTGTTGCACCGAGCACGGCAGGAAGGTGATGAAATGGAGCGACTGCCTATCTAACCTCCACAACTAGTTAGATAATATGATACGCTTTGGTTAGTCTGTTTGTCAGACTTTCGGGCTGCTGATTACCTGTAACGACTGTCAAAAAGATCTACAAATGACAGGGACCCGTGTATTACGAGGAAACTATACCGAGTTTCCATTTACTGTGTTTAATGGTTGGTTACCCATCTCCGGACCAAGTTAATTAGTACGACCGGGTTTCTCGGCTGTAGCTGAAAATCCTTCCTTAAGAATTGGAAAGAAGTTTGCGGGAATGGTGAAAGTGGGACAATATAGGCTATTTCAGAAGAAAAAGAAGTTAGGTAGAACACCTTGTGCAATGCTTTTAGGCATTATTAGTTTTGTTCTTCTCATGCCAATAAACACATAATTATTCCTTCTTTACCAGAAGATTGATCCTAAAGCGGCTGTTTTATTTAGCCACGAGCATAATCAAATAGCATCGCCGTGGATGAACCCCCTAAGGTAGGTAAATACGAAATAGCGACAATTACACGGTAATCATACAATAGGTAGGTACCTAATTACGAGAGGTCCTCCACTTTCAGACGGAGCGGACAGAAAGTTGAAACGGAATAAATTAGGAGTGAATTAGAGAAAAAAGGGCTTTTTGTACAAAGAAAATGTTTTTTGGAAAGTGAAGCACGAAATGGCTATTTTTATGGTCTGTTGAGCTGGAGATTGTTTAAAGAGTGTAAGTAATTTCGAGAGATTTTCGTTGCTTTGGCAACCAGTTGCATAGAACACTTACAACTAAAGTTTAAATAAGCAGTTAAAAAAAATATTGAGTACTAGCGGACGTCACGCGATTTCACCCGCGTAGTTCCCGTACCCGTGGGAATACAGGGATAAAAAGTAGCCTATGTCACCCGCGGATAGTGTAGCTTCCCAACGGTGAAAGAATTTTTGAAATCGGTCCAGTAGTTTCGGAGCCTATTCGTTACAAACAAACAAACAAATCTTTCCTCTTTATAATATTAGTGTAGATAGGGATATAGTTAGCAATAATTATGAGTTTAAATGTCAAAACACTTTAATAAAAATATCGCCAACTACTGAAGCCATGTGAGAAAAATCTGATAGGAAAACCCAATAACACTTTGCCCAACCCGGGAATCGAACCCAGGACCTCTTGCATAGTATGCGAGCTTACTACCTCAAGACCACAAAATCCACGATTGCACATAGAGTGACGTAATGTCATTAAAATGATGAAATTCAGATTTCCTCATTTAAAATTTTAAAAATACGTGCCAGTTATTCGAAATATATGTTTATTACGATACTTTACGATAACTCAATTACCAATATTTTCAAAATTATTATTTTACATAATTATCTCTTGCTCTGTAAGTACACCCTTACACCCCTGAATGCCGGGGTGTATGACTATCATTACAGCATAGGTTTTGGAATTTGAAAAAAGAACTGTCATACTCATACTGCACGAAGAATATTTTTTTTTTCTCGGTATCGATTAATTACTCGAATCGGAATCTAGACAATTTATTTTATAAAGATTTTATTTTAAATATGGAACTATTTGTTTCCACATCGTATGTTAGATGGAATCGATTTAAAAATCAAACTGGCCAGCAAGATTTGACGCGCTTGCGTGCGTGAAAAAAAAAGGCAGTCTACTAGTAGGCGCGAAAGCATCGCGAAAATAATTAATTTTCTTGTTTGAGTTCTTTTTCAAAAGTTTTAAACATGTCTAGTAGTACCAGTCAACTGCCGCCATTTACGATGCAAGAACCTCAAGTCACTCAAACTCAAGTCTTATCATCACAAACTCATATTCAAACTATAAATATACCTAAAAAGAACGTGACCATATCTCTTACAAATTGTAATAATTTTACTATTAATTTTAATTAAATACACATTTTTTTCTTCTTAATAAATGTTCATTGAAACCTGCTGTCTTGTTGTTTACTTACCTCACAATCGATATGTAAAGCAGAGTATTTATCTCGGGCGTAAGCATCAATTGCATACTCGGGTTAATTAGCGCCTTCGCTTCGCTCAGGCGCCAAAAACCTCGTGTGCAATTGATGTCATACAGCCCTTGGTTAATAATCTACTATTAAAGCAGAACTTGGAATAATGTTTGTACCTAAGTAAAATCAAACTCATCACCTGCCTAGCCTTTTCAACCTGCTTTCGGAGGAGCTGGTGGCTTAATGATAACAGCTTTCGACCGGGTCGATCCTTGGTTAAGCCACGCTTGCTTAGGTTGGACCGTGCATACGTGACATACAATGAGTAATGTATGATCTTGATCACCAAACAACGAACCGACCTACGCCACCGTAGCTTAAATTGAACATCGACCCATGGAACAATAGGTTTTAATAATTGTAGTAACTTATATGAGGAGGCTTTGTATAAAATAAGGGACTTAGAAGATGAATTGATTCATGCCAATAGTCTTATTTTAAAATTACAACGACAAAATGAATGTTCTCGGGTTAAAGAAACAAACGTCTTGTATAATGAATTATTAAATAGTAATGGTAACCCCTCTTCCTTAATAACTATTGATCTGACTGAAGATTCCTTGGTGAAACATAATTATAAAGTTAGCAAAAAGAAACTTAAAAAATATGCTAAACTGAATAGAATAATTAAAAAATGTAATCAATTTAAGAAACAGCATAAACTCTTTTCCAAATATATTCCACTAAGAAAAGAGCGTATTGATTTAGTCAATAAAGTAAATAATTATCAAATCAAATTAGAAGATAGCATCAAAATTTATGAAATTGATACTCAGCATTTGCAGTCAGAAATACAGGTCCTTAAGGACAAACTCAGTTCCCTTTCCAATAGGTATCTGACTTCTCAGAACCAAATTAGGGAGCATATCCTTGCTGCGAATGAGTTGGTAATGAGTCAATGTAGTTGTCAGTCAGATCCCATATATGATACAGTCCAGCCTGAGGTAATGGAGGAGCCATCCCAGGCTGTGAATTCATTTCAGGACAGTACACTCAACCAAGGAACAGCTGATATTACACAAAATCATTTACAAGTGGTTCAGCCTGAGATATATCATAGTCAGGATTGTTTTCATTCAATAATGTTCTCAGATAGCATGGGAAGAGGTGTAGGTAAATTAGTAAGTAATAACCTGAGTTTTTCAAATCAAAACCATTGTATGCCAGGGGCTACATACAAACAGATAATGGCATCAGTTACTAGAAATGTTTATAATAAAAATACTGACATTACTATATTTGTAGGGAATAGTTCAAAAGTTAAAATAAAAGACATCACAAACTGTGTTACTGAGTTGTTAAAGTTAAAGTGTCGTAAAATAATATTGTGTGCCTTTCCATACCTTGTAAAATTGTCAGACAAGAAAAACAATTATATTCACAGGCTGAATAGCCATGTTCAGTTCTTAGTAGGTCACTATAGTGACAGGCTTAAATACTTTGATATCAACAGTTTTGTTGATAATCTTAAGTCGACACCGGGTAATGTGTGTCTACCTATTAGTTGTAGACACAAAATAGCTAGGCTATTAGTTTATAATATTCACTCAGACATAAATAGTATGTCGATGTTTAGTACTATAATTGACACAGCCAATATTAGTAATTTTACTAATAATTCTTTTTATAATTTTTTGACTACAGAGGATTCTTTAGCGGGGTCCACTGATGGTAGAATTACATTGCATAGTGATAGCATGGGTATCTTGGATCTCACTCCAAATGCTCATTTAAACTAGTTAGTAAGACAACAGAAGGTACCAGTAAAATTAATGTCAAATTAAATAAATTATTTGTACCTTCTGGCTCTCATCAAGCTAAATGTAAAAAAAGAGCTAAGCAGAATTCGTTGCAATTATTTCATCAGAATATTCAAGGCTTCTCCTCAAAGCAACTTGAAATTGAATTGTTTTTAGAGAAAACAAAATTTGAAATTGTCTGTTTCACTGAACATTGGTTGAGAAATGATGAAATGTTAATAAGTTACGCAAACTACAGTGTGGGCAGTTGCTTTAACCGGAAATGTAAGATTCGTGGGGGTTCATTAATCTTAATTAAAAATTCTATTAAATTTAAAACTCGTGATGATATTGTTAAACTATCAGTTGAACATAATATTGAGCTATCTTGTGTTGAGCTGGATAAGCATGTAATAGTGTGCGTTTACAGACCCCCAAATTATCAAAACTACTCTACATTTGAGTCAGTAATAGAAGACGTTTTAGCAAAACTTGTAACAGGTAATAAATCAGTAGTTATATGTGGCGACTTTAATGTTAATATTTTAGACAAAAATTCAAATAGCAGTAGATTTTTGCATCTTTTTAAATCATTTAATTTGTTAAACGTGTTTTCGGAACCAACCCGAATTACTACAAATACTGCTACATGTCTGGATAATGTTTTTTGTTGCTGCGACTACTTGGATAAATTCATTGTAAATTACCTTCCTTCGGATCACAGCGGTCAAATCGTTGTTTTCGAATACTACACACCAGTACAAAAAATCCAAATAAAATCTAGACAAATAACACCCAGCAATTTAAATAAGTTTAATGATAATTTAATTAGTAATTTAGGCATTCCGAGTCAGATTATTGACAATGTAAATCTATTTTATGAGGAATTCTTTTCGGTGATTCACACAGAGTTCAATAATACAATAAAAACGAAAACTAAATCCATTTGCCCTAAGTTCATGTTTAGTGACTGGGCAACTAAGGGTATAAGGAAAAGTAGGGAGCGATTGTTTGAGCTGTACGGTCTTAAGCCTTACATTAACTCAGAAACTTTTAATAAATATGTTGCAACTTACTCTAAAATCTTTAAAACCGCTTGCAAAGTAGCTAAAGCCTTATTCATTAGCAACAAGATTAAATCCGCCGATAATAAAATAAAGACGGTTTGGAAAATTATCAATAGTGAAACGAATAGAAATAAAAAATATAATAATGATATCACTCTAGAGACTTCACGTGGCCTTTTAAGCTCTAAAAACGAAGTTGCTCAAGAATTTGTAGATTTCTTCACTAGTATCCCACTTAAAACTACTGAAACCTTAAATTCGTCACCCTTACTTTCTATTGAGTTATTAAGAGCGAACGTTTCAGCCTGTCCGGTTGAGTTTCAATTTAAACATATAAACCCCATAGCAGTCATTAAAGCTTTTAAGGAAATTAAAGTCAAATTAACCGAAGATCTATGGGGGCTGTCGATTAAAGTTTGTCAAGCTATTATTGAGACTGTAGCTCCGTACTTAGCCTTAATATTTAATTTATGTGTGGACCAGGGAGTTTTCCCGGACCTTATGAAATACAGCAAGGTAATACCACTTTTCAAATCCGGTGACAGCAAAGACACCAATAACTATAGACCCGTATCCGTTTTGCCAGTTTTCAGCAAGGTGTTTGAAAAGGTAATGCTTAATCAAATGCTCGTCCACTTTAACACCAATAAAATCTTACATGAGAAACAGTATGGTTTCACGAAAGGACGTTGCACGACTGACGCCGGTGTCACCTTATTAAAACATATATTTACTGCGTGGGAAGAGTCACAAGATGCCATAGGGATCTTCTGTGACCTCTCGAAAGCATTTGATTGCGTCAACCACGAAACCCTTCTCATAAAGCTTGAACATTACGGTTTAGGGAAACTCGCGCTCAGTTTAATGAAATCTTATTTAACCGATAGACATCAGCAAGTACAAATAAATGGTATCAATTCAATGGGCTTAAAAGTAAGTATGGGTGTGCCACAAGGCTCGATATTAGGTCCTTTTCTCTTTTTAGTCTATATTAATGATCTACCCCATTTATTTAAAAACCAACCTGAAATGGTATTGTTTGCCGACGATACTTCTTTAATATTTAAGGTAAACAGACGTGCCACAAATCTTGACGACGTAAATAACGCCCTACTGCAGGTTCATAATTGGTTCACCGTTAATAATTTAGTATTAAATGGAAAAAAAACGAAGTGCATAAGATTTGCTCTACCAAATGTCAAAAGTACTGATTGTGACATAGTATTGAATCAAGAGAAACTAGAATTTGTTGATGAAACTGTTTTCTTGGGGATAACGATTGACTCAAGACTACAATGGGGTCCGCATTTAACATCTCTTGCAGGACGGCTGAGTTCAGCAGCATATGCTGTTAGGAAAATCCGTCAATTTACTGACGTAGATACCGCGAGACAAGTCTATTTTAGCTATTTTCATAGTGTTATGTCATACGGTATTTTACTATGGGGACGGGCTGCAGACATCGAGTCTATATTTATTCTGCAGAAAAGAGCCATTAGAGCCATATATGGTCTACGAAGGTGCGATTCTCTGAGAGAGCTGTTTAAGGAAATTAACATCATGACAGTACCTTGTCAATACATCTATGAAAACATCATGTACGTTAGGAAAAATATACATTTATTTAGCAAAAGAGGGGATAGACACCACTATAATACGAGAAATAGGGACCAACTAGTTCAGCCAGGTTTCAGGCTAGCTAAAGTAGACTCATCTTTCATGGGGTACTGTTTAAAATGTTACAATAAAATACCCCCTAACATTCTTCAACTGAATGAGACGAAATTTAAATCTTGTATAAAACGCACACTATGTAGGCAAGCATACTATAAGTTGGGGGATTACATTGATGATAAAAATGCTTGGCTCAATGCTGGTCCTGCTCCACAACCATAGGGCAAATAAATCGATTAAATATCATGTGAAGTTATTGTAGAAGCTGATTCAATATCTTAATATTGTACGATTGCATTGCACATGTGTGAGTACTATGTACCATAAATCCACTTTTTACATTTAGTTATTTTTTAGTGACTTTGATCTAGTGGCTGAGAGAATGTCATGCTCACTCAAATGTCTCGCTGATGGTGGCGCGTGTGTCGGATCATTTAGCTCCCTTCAAAATGGTTGAGCTGAATGGTGCTGATCCATGCGTCATGTTCGTGAACGGGCGCTGTCAGTAGAGACTGGTCATCTCTTAGTTGCCATGTTATATTTTTATTGGTTTATTGTATCGTCTATTCTGGACGCTTTTAACTTGCACGTATTTTTACATCGTTCTCACATATATGTAAGATCTCAACATTCAGGCTAGCTAAAGTAGACTCACCTTTCATGGGGTACTGTTTTAAATGTTTCGATAAAATACCCCCTCACATTCTTCAACTGAATGAGACGCAATTTTAAATCCTGTATAAAAATCATGACTGTGAAGTTATTGTAAAGGCTGCAGAAGATTGTAAAAGTATCTTTGCATTGTATAGATTCAATTTCTTAATATTATATAATTGCATGGCACATGTGTGAGTACTATGTACTATAAAGCCACTTTTTACATTTAGTTACATTTTAGTGACGTTGCCCTGGCGGCTGAGAGAATGTCATGCTCACTCAAATGTCTCGCTGATGGTGGCGCGTGTGTCGGATCATTTAGCTCCCTTCAAAATGGTTGAGTTGAATGGTGCTGATCCATGCGTCATGTTCGTGAACGGGCGCTGTCAGTGGAGACTGGTCATATCTTAGTTGCCATGGTTTATATAAATATATATATTTTTTTTTTTTTTTTAATATGTTTATTATATCTTTTTACTCCGGACGCTCTTAACTTGCACGTCTTGATACATAGTTCTCACATATTATACCATCTCAACATGAATGATGTAATGTACCAAGATTTTTTGTAAAAATATTCTGGTTTAAAAGAGTGTCCATGGAGTTTCTTGCCCGTTCTTCTCCATAGTGATCTACGTTAGGGAATGGGCAACTACAGTACTTTCACAAGTTATTATGCCTTGTGACTGTGACTGTAGCTTAGGAGTGCAATGCGTCGTCCCGGGGGTTGCTGCGTCGGGTTGCGCGTCGCCGGATGTCTGCGGCGGCGAGTGCTGTGGGTGCGGGGTTGCGCGGCGGCGCGTGCCGTGGCGATGGGTGCGCGGGGCTCCGGGTCGCGGGGCGGCGGTTGCGCGTTGCGGCGTGCATTCGTTGTTCCGTGATTTGGAGTCTCGTGCATTTGTTGTTGCGGTGTGCATCGCTGCGTGCTTTCGTGCTCGCAGTGTTCGTTGTTGCGGGCATTCGGCGGCGTGTGGCTCGGCGTGGTGGCTTTCGGGATGACGTATTGCACTCGTAGTTTAGTTTTGTTTTATGAATTGTTCTTCTGACATTCAAAAATGCCTGTAAAGGTTTAATTGAAATAAATGCTTTGAGTTTGAGTTTGAGTTGAGTTTGAATAATTCATAGCTACTGTTTCTATTCAATTTCCAACAAATAATTGCCAAGACGATACCAATCTATGAAGGAACGGCCAAAAGGAATTTAATTTGCAAATAGAAATACCGAAAGCAAATAGCTCCACTCGTGGAACCTACAGCTATTAATAATAGATAATAAACAGAATGCTAACTATGCTGAGTCACATTATCATTCAGAAACTTGTTTTATTTATTCGAAGATAGTTTTTGCCGCAACGTGACTCTTCAATATTTGACGCATGGTATGAACTGGTGTATATTGGGCTAGCTAGACCAGCTTTGCCAATAAGGAACTGGCTACGTGTCGCGGGTTCGATTCCCGCACGGAACAAATATCTGTATGGTCTACAGATAGTTGTTTCGGGTCTGGGTATTTGTGTATGTGAGTTTAAATGTTTGTGAACGCACCCACGATACAGGAGAAATTCCTAGTGTGGGGCAACGTTTTTTTAAAAAGAAGAAGAAGAAGAACATAAGAGCGGTTGGATTGGCGTATTATCTGAGCATATGAGCTCATATCGGCTAACGTACGCACGTACTATCGTGGACACTCCCGCCTGACCACCACTAAGCTCATATTTGCTTGCACTTACAACATGAAGCGCTCTCCAGCTCCGCCCCGCCTTTGTATAGAAATAATGAATGAAATACAATACCGTTCCACCGCACTGACGAGTCCGACGCACGCCGAACGAGAGTTATTGTTATTTTCAAACTGCCATTATTAGAAAAAAAAACTTAAACTGAATTTGACTTTCGTTACTAATGGTGCGTGTGTGTTGGTTTGGTAATTGTAAATTAAAAACTCAATGATTTCTGTGATTAATTTTAAATTTATTATAAGAATCTTATGAAATCCCATGCTATTTAACAGGCAATTGTAAGCGTTTTCTCTAAATCGGCTTTAACGATTTCGATAAAATTTGAAATAATGGGGCTTTAGGGGGGTGAAACGTTGATCTAGCCAGCGGGCCTAAAATAGCCGCTTTTGCAGAACATAATATGAATCACGTTAAAAATTTAAAATTCTTAAAATGGACTTTATGTTTATGACTTTAAAGTCCATTTTAAGAATTTAAACATTTTAACGTGATTCATACATATTGTTTTTTGACGTGACAACGTCTTATAAATTGGTTTGCCGGGTGACACTTCAAGAAACTGCGTTACGCTCCGCTCACGTTATGCGCTCACAATGAGAGCGAGTGAGAGGCACGCGTCCAGAGCGAGAGAGAGAGAGTGAGAGAGATAGGCATACACACCGGTTCATGTCTTGCGCTTCTATTTTCGTTGTCACGTAAAACTTTCGCCCGTATACCGACTTTACAGGCAACCAATTTTTTTTTTTTATTTTGGGACTCAGCTCAGCGATTTGACTGATGTTAAATCCTTGTCCATGCAAATCATTTTGTTCTTCGTGTATGAGATTTCTGGAAGACATTATGCACAAAATGTTCTAGCACAGGTTCTCAGGAGTCCAATATTATTGCACAGGTTAACGTTTAGTCAATCAAAGGTCAGGTAAGCAGAGCAATGGTCAATGTTCAAAAGGTCCGGTAAGCGCGCCAAAGTTCGTCCGTAAAATTCGCAAAAGGTGTACAGAGGATACGTCACTAAGCTGCGCAGTGCAGATTGCAACTAATTACGTTGACGCTTCTCTAATAGGCCTAAACTTTGAGGGGCGGGGTTTGGCGCCTACGCATGATTTATGCGAAACAAATTTTAACTGGGCAGGCGGAAAAGACCTCGACTGTACATGCGCTTAATCCGCTTTTTCGTGCACTGGGCGTCTCTAGCAGCTCGCATTTACACGCGCTTCCAAACACCGCCCCAAGACCCCCCGTCCGCAGTATATGGACGATGCGACTTTAGTCAAGCTGTCACGCAATATGTACGTACTTCATTTGTTTCTTTCGCGTGAGTACAGACACTGTGCAAGTCCCATCGCAGTGTCGTGGGTCAAACTCTACACGACTTCTGTCATTTGTTTTCTTCGCAATCTGTCGCAACACACGTGTCGCTTGAGCGCATAGCTCGTGGCCGAGCGGTTACGCGACCTGTCTGTCAACCAACCATTAGATGAATATTTTCCCAAATGACGGTAAACGGATCGCATTAAATGGGGCTTAGTAAAAATAGTTAGATGATACACTCCCTAACCTTTCGTGATGGATTACTGGCGTGATGTTATCTAATACCACACAAACTTGTTATTTGTGATCCCACGAAGATACTCTTGTCTGACCTCTCCATATTTATAAACTTTTCCATAGCTGCCGACTCGTCTCCCAAAACTATCCTCGCAATAAAATTATACGAGAAAGTCTGCCTGTCTTTCAACGCAACTTTTCTGTCTATCTGATTTTGTAATAACAAAGTGATTCCTGGACTATGTTTTTGTGGTAAGAGGAAAAATTTTGATACATACTGAAGTTTTTTGTGTCTATGTTGATGGAGATTTTCATGCCAACACGCATCTCTGGCAGTCAATATCGATCAGTTTTTTGCAGTCGATCTATTTCGGAATTTTGATTATGTGTCGATGATATGTTGACACGCTGTTCAAAGTTTTTCTGTAAACAAATCACGTGAATGCAATTCGTCAAGCTCAAATTGAAGCAACACCATTTCACTGTGCAAATAAAATTGCGAGGGCAAAGAACTTCACGGTCATTCTCGTGTGTTCTATCGTACATCTCTAGTTTAAGATTAAATCCAAACTGTTATTTGGTTAATCCATCAGAAGTTTTACAGTCCACGGGGTCTGAATTTGTGCCCGGTCGATGGCAATAGGCTCGCCCCCTATTACATGGGGCTTATAGGTACATATCTGGCGAAATATGGGTGTACTAATGCAAACACCTATGCCTTACCCTTCGGGGATTACAGGCGTGATGTTCTGTTATGGTTGACATCACAGTAGTCACCTCCTTTCCCGCCATATCGTCTTTCACACAGTCCATCCTACATTTTTTGATCTTCACATACTGGTGAAGCAATGATAGGAGCAGTGGTGGCCCAGTGGTGGCGGCTGTGACTTACGAAGTAAGTCCTCGGTTCGAACCCAGTCAAGCGCATTACTTTGTGTAATTTATTTCATCACTGTTGCTCTCAAAACGGTGAAGGAAAACATCGTGAGGAAACCGGCATGTCTTAGAACCAAAAAAATCGAAGACATGTGACATCTACCAATCCGCACTAGGCCCACGTGGTAGATTATAGCCCATCTCTCTCCTAGAGAGGAGGCCCGAGTCCCTGCAGTGGGAACACTATAGGCTGATGATGATGATGACATACTGGTGAAGACCTTATAGATAATGGCTTAGGTACTCAAAGCCATCCAAAATTCCTCAAGAAATTTAGGTTATAATCACCAAACTTTAAATAGGATAAGCCAATAAGTTAGGGTACATATTGAAACGCCAGGTATTCAATAACCGCTTCACATTTTCATTGACTTTTCCATTGTCTGACTATCTGAAATGAACCCGGTTAGATTGATGAGTGCTTACTCGCGCATACAAAAGCTTTGAAGTCTGAACTTTATCCCAACTGTGCACAATGTATGAGAACACGCTGACTTTGATGTAGCACGTCTTTGGAATATCGGGATATCGAATTCATAGACGATGCATCTTCGTTAAAAATAAAACCAATATTAATTTCATTTAGTATTTTTTCTCGACACTGACGTTTCACAAGGTACAACATCAACAATTCATCATCATCAGCCTATAATGTTCCCACTGCAGGGACTCTGGCCTCCTATCTAGAAGAGGGATGGGCAATGCAACCACGCGGGCTCAGTGCGGGTCGGTAGATGTCACATCATGATTTCGATTTTTTTGGTTCTAGGACATGCCGGTTTCCTCACGATGTTTTATTTACATTTGCATCAGCAAGTGGTAACAACATTTCAGCAGTTATGTTTGGGTCTAATAATAAAAGGGGCGATGCTAATTGCTATCAACTTAGCAGACTCCAGGGCTACTACTGAGAACTTCCAGGTGGAAAAACCGGATTTTTTACAGTCGTTACAGGTACAGTTACAGGTACATGCTTTCTGAGGAGGAAACTCGGTAAGTAATGAGCAATCTATATTACAAATTGAACTTATTCATAGAAACATCCAAAAACGCTATACTAATTCCAATCCAACCGTACAAGATTCATGTTAATAGCGCGATACTAAAGTGTTGGACGATTGCCATTACGAACCATTAACTTTTTGTTTATCCTCACTTCCTCGAGTCAGGGTCATGGGAACGTTGGCAGAGGAAGTCACAGATACTGGATTGAAGTTTTCAAGTAATATTGGGAAAGAAAATGGAAATTAGTAAAAAAAAATGTACGTACTATCGAGTTCAATGAGGTTCGGTCCGTTTTCAACTTTATCTATTAGGGAATAAAGGCTTAAGGGCAGGTAGACCAAGCGAAATAGGCATTTAACGCTACCAAGAGTTGCCCGCGATTGCCGCAAAGCGAGCCGTGCGCTTACGTCGCGAGGAGTGTCACCTGTGTCACATTACAGATAAGCAGGCAGTAGGTCAACTTGTCTTATTGATTTATTTTTAAATTAAAATAAGAGATTTGATTAATTAAAAACTCGTTTTATTATAATTTGTAGTAATAGCGAAGTCTTTCGTTTTTTTGTAATAAATTAATTTGAGTAGATATTTTAAATGGAATAAACTCTGAACTATACTTATTACATTAATTGATGTTTTAGTTTCTAGGTCGGGTGTTCCAAATGCAATAGGTAACGCAAGTACGACAATGCCGCAAAGATCGCGTCATTATTATCATTTACGGAACAAATTAGGGTGATCATCGTAGCTTTTTAGTCGACCTTGTTTAGGGTTCCGTACCCGAAGGATAACCAACGGGAACCGGGGGGGTACCCTATTAATAAGCCTTCGTTGTCCGTCCGTCCGTCTGTCAGCGGTCTGTATCTCATGATCTATAATAAGTAGACGATTGAATTTTTCACAGAATGTGTATCTCTGTTGCCTCTAAAAGAACAAATACGAAAAATTAAAAAAAAAATATTAAAAAAGAACTCGATATTTGAATGGAAAATCGTATATTTTTTAATACAACAACGATAATATTATCAACTCTGTATCTCACGCATATGATAATCACCAAATGTGTCAAAATTATTATTAATGTATTCGGGGGGGTATGAGGAACAGGGTGTAAAGTTCCTCATCCCCCATAGAAAAGGGAGGATCCTCCGACCAGACGGGTGTTGTGTCCGACATAATGTAAGTCGGGATTTTCTATATAGGCTAATGTCGCGGATAATGTTGATAGCGCGATGTAGGAATTGCCAATTTAGTTCGCATGTGTTGCGATAGATGTCGCTGTCGCCACATCACTCCCCTCCGAGACCGGAGGTCGATAGCAGACTGAGTCTTGATGCTTGCCAGGCCAGTGGAAGGTTCCAGTGAGTCGGAATCGGATGCCGCGTAGTTCTCGGTGAGTCGGAACTGTCTGCGGTGATGCCCCAGTGAGTCGGGGTGATGCTGCATTATGCTCCAGTGAGTCGGAGTGATGCTGTGCTGCGTAGTGGCTGGCTGCTGCGTCGACCAGGAGAGAAGTGCGTCTCTGCTTGCTGACCGGCCGAAGTGCAGTGTGCTGTGCCAAGGTCGCTGATGAGGCTGAGGGTGATGACCAGGTATGCGCTTCTGCTGCATGCTGGTGGTCAGGATACCCTTTGAAGCCGTGGTTGGAATTCATCTTTGAGTACTTTTTCTACGATGAAGGAGTCTTCTGTGTCTTCAGTTTCTCTAAAAAAGAGAAATATGGTAAGTCTTACAAGTTTGTCTTACACATCCGAGTAAAAGCATTGTATGTAAAATGCGGTAAAAACATAAAATGTGGTACTTACGTTAATGTTACAGTTTTTTGTGTATCAACAGGATCCAATCCAATAAAAGAGGTTTTGGATACATCAGCCGTGTTTCTACATGATGCATTATCCATGTAGTACCTGAAAACCCACCCACATTATGTTAGTTAATGTACATTATGAGTATCCAGGACTTTAATACAGTAGAGCATCGATTATCCGAACGTCGTTCAACCGAATGACAGACTCCTTTTTCCGTTTGAGGTACGGAACCCTAATCTTGATCTATGGTAATTACATGACGCGGGCTAGCGGACTGCGAGTAAGGGTAACTCGCCGTCCGATCAAGGACCAAGCCCGGGTCCGCGGCGCGTCGTGTTCCACGCGCGCCTCAAAGAGCTGTCAGCAAACTGACGGGGCCCAAATAGGGATGCCTGCCGGGGCCACGAATATGTCTTACCAGGATACCGTGGCCCTGGAACGCAAAGGGCAACCGAAGGAACAGGGTGGATTTTAATTAGTACAAGTCTGACAGTCCCTTCCGCTCCACTCAGAGCGGCAGGACTCATTTGATGATTTTACCACACGATAAAAAAAAAAGATAATTACATACCTATTTTCGTTTGAATCCTCGGGTATCAGATTTGTTGCTGCGGCAGTGTTCATGTTAGTTTCTTCAGGCTGCCCAACTAACCTATAACAAAAAGTAAATGGAGTACCTATTTCACAGATGAAATTGATAGGTAGATATAGTAATTTACTGTTCGTTAGCAAACGCCAGGTTGAGATATCGAAATAGACAAAATATGATTTAATTTTATCAAAAATCTTAGCGTTCTCTAGTACTACTGATATTTTTATATTGTGGCTCGCCACTCGCCAGGCAGGATACCGAACGAAAAGACAAAATATGAATTATCAAAAATCGTAGCGATCCTCGGTACTAATATTCATAAACTATAGTACGATGATCGTAAGTTTTAGACATTTACTAATCAGAGACTGAAGTAAAATAAAAATTAATTTTGAGACCAATTACATTACAATACAAATAAAAGATTTACGTAGGTACTTACTTCTTCACATATCTTTGGAGTGCATTCTTTCTATTTGTGTCTTTTATTGCTTCACACGACTTTTTTCGCCTGCGTTGTTTATTGACCATTATAATTTATAACTAACAAGCAACAAATTCTCAAAAAGAGATAGTATGGTGCGCGTAGTTGTCAAACTGACACAGGTCCGTCGTCCATAAGCGCCAACACGCGACTGAACGGACCTGTCCGAGCCGCCGCGATCGCTTTTAATTCTTATTTAAACATAGTAATTGAGAAAATCATTTTATCAATTCAAACTCTGCGAATTTGTCTTAAACTAATTAGTTTCTTAATTATAGTACAAAAATTAAATGTAAAAAATCAGTAATATAGTCATAATATTGAAAAAACGATCTAAAAAGGGGTAACTTTGCGATTTTTTTCTATCGAGTGAAGTTCATCAGGTCTTGCAACTGAATGCGATTTTGACTAGATAAGATCCTTAACTAATACATATATTTTTTATTAAATTTAAAACACTGTATTTTTTGTCTCAGATTGTTTTAAAAAACTTAAATTCGGGTCCACCCAGCCTTCTCCTAAAGGGCAATGAATAGGGCTATGCTCGGAGTTACCTTGCGTGATCGAATCAGAATGAATAATTGCTGAAATTAAGTGATAGTGGTCAGGGCAAATTGCTCGCAAAACGTATGGAGCTGAAAACTTCTGGAATGGCGATCGCAAACCGAGAGACGTTGCGTTGGAAGGCCTTCCTTCGTGAAGTTTGCAGGGATCCGCTGGATGCGAGACGCACGGGACCGAAGAATCAGCTGTTCCATACGATTTTGCCGTGTAGGTTGCATTTTTGTTGGAAAATGCTGTTTTATTTTAAACAATCAATGAAAACTTTTAATGTGGGGGTTCAGATTGAGTCTATTGAAAACGTGGTAAACTTTCTCACGTAAATCAAAATATTTTATTTTACATAGGCCTCCATTGGTACGTCGAGAAAAAAGGTGCTCGGTTCGGGTTGGTCGTTTTCTAGGGAGAAGAACCGGTAAGAAACCATCATGGATACTCTTTCAAATGGTTTGATTAAACAATATTTTTATATTACAGCATTATTACTTAAATATGGGGGACAACGTAGGCCCAACAATAACTCTAGGATACTACAAAATGTCTACTAATATATTATGTCTCCTTCATATCTTATTATAAATATCTTCTTATTATAAATATACCTATGTATCTTATAAATATATTCGAAGGCTTAGCTTAGGGATCAGCTTCGCACGGACGAATCTATCCCAACGCAACGAGTTATGTCGATGTCGTTTCATATAATTAAATAGCTACATTTATTACATTGCTCGGATCGTAAACGTCTAGCACTAAATATGTGCCACCCATGGGTAGAGGAAACAACATTCCATAACGTCACTATTTGTTTTCATTAGAAACCGATTCAGGGAAATATTATAGTTTCTTTTCTCGTAACTTATTTCCTTGACCGTCCTCTTTGGGGCAAAGAGATCGAGCTCTTCAGGGCGGAGTAAAGACACGAGCTTTGATCACTACATACGCTTGCTCAAGACGGGTTGGCGACTTCAGACGATTTTTTGCATAGAACCCTAATATTTTTTCTAAAATAAAAGTAGCGTAAGTTACTTCTTATAACACCAGCATTCTTCCAGTTAAAGTTCCGCTAGAGATTAGCAGTAACAAATTTCCAAAAAAAAAGTTATGACCGTAAATATTTACATCGGCATTCAGTAACAGCCTGTTATTTTGAAATAACAAACAGATACTTACATTTTGTTTATGTGTACAGACTAGCTGACCCACGCAACTTCGTCTGCGTCACATAATATATCTTATAGTCTTTCTCGATAAATGGACTATCCAACTTAATTTTTTTTTAATTCCAAGTAGTTGCTAAGATTAGCGCGTTCAACAAACAAATAAAGAAACTCTTCAGCTTTATAATATTAGTATCTACAGATAACATAACATCACGCCTGTTATCCCCGAAGGATTAGACAGTGGTGTTCCCAATAGTACACATTCCGTCAGTTATGTTTAGGTTCCATGTAATAGGATGCTATCTAGATGTATAGGTAGCATCTCTAAAAGACGACTCTATTTTCAGAAGGTCCCAAAGAAGTCTTTATCCGTTTAATCCTCTTCTTAAAAGCTTTCATCAACTGAAAATACGTAAAACAATTTCACGAATTTCAAGTTGACGAAAAGCGAAATGCCACCTGCTTGCTACCCCCGGGAAATCAGTGGATAGATCCTTATTGCTTGTGAACTCTTTGAATACTTTTTACTCTTGTGTATAATGAAGGTGACGTTGTGTTTCTGCATTTCCCTCATGGGATTATGTCGTGAGTTCTGTATGTCTTTTAATTCTAAGACTAACCTTTTCTCAATAATTATTTAGGATAAACTTTCAATCTAACCAGATACCGTATACCAGCATTTTACATGGAGCATCTGCCTTTCGGCACGGGACCGGTCAATGTGGCAACACTTAGGAGAGGCCTATGTCCTGCAGTGGACGTTTGATGTGTCGTGATGATGAACTGCCTTTTTAGCCTGCACAGTGGGTAATCGATACCCTTTGGTAAGACTGGTTGTCAGATTTTGAGTCCTGACTATCAAACGGACGGTTCTACGAGTTGTAGGCACAAGGTGTACTCGATATACATTTACTGGAAAATCAGCCATCAAAGTAAACTATGAAAATCATTACGCCATTAAGAGAGGTCCTTTAGAACGTTTAACTTTAAAACAAATTACCTAATTAGACCCGAGTTCACCAACAGATGTTTAAATTTTTAACCGATGTTTAAACCTTAAACGCCTGTTTAACAATATTTTGCTGTTCGCCAAGCACTAACCATTGATTACGACTGTTAAACGCCTGTTTTACTTAAACGAAGTATCGGACATAGTTTAACCATCGGTTATTTGCTTCCCAACGTTATTCATTCGTTTTGAAGAAATAAAAATATAAATGCAAGACGCTTTGCACTACATTTTTGAAGAAAATAATGTGTTAGATGATTTCGAAGCTATTGAGCAAATTTTACGCTCACCCCGTTTGATTCAAACACGGCGCAATTATTTCGACGAATATGGCGAGAAAGTTTTCGGTATAAGATTTCGTTTAAATACAAACATAGTGCCTTGGAATTGCGTTTAAAATTCTCCCAGCAAGTCTTCAAACTTTCGTACGTCCACAGTATGTACTGTGAGCGTTAAATTCTTGAGTCAGACGCTTCCAACCCTTGACTTTTTCGGCATTCATTGTAGCGTCTGATTTTTTATTTTCTAAGGTCCTTGTACTTTGCTACAAGTTCCATTAAAACTGACTTCTCATCTTGGGTGAAATTTGTTGTACGCTTACGTATAGCTTCCATCACTAATTAATTAATTCTGGACCGAAAATAACTTGAATCACTTCGACGACAATAAAATAATAACACGACATGACATTGACATAACAGATGCGGGCGAGAAGAAAAAGGGTGCTAAATAATAAAGACGTTCACGATAACGGACATTCCGTTGACATAGTAAGCATTTCATTTCGTAGTATAATAATGTTACGCTGCCATTTTTCGATGTCAGTCGCCTAAAGGCAAAGTTATGCAGGTACATGACCATCTTTACAAAACAATGTTATACCATTCAATCATTTACGACCCAATCGTTCAAAAACGTTCGTTTAGTTAACCGTTGGTTACAAATGGATGGTGAACATTAAAAAAACGCGGTTCGTTTAAACAACTGTTAAGTATTAACGGGGCGGTTATGTAATCAATGATTATGATGTAGTTGGTGAACTCGGGCCTTAGAATTGATTTTTAACCGACTTCCCAAAAAGGAGGAGGTTCTCAATTCGATCGGTGAGTTTGTTTTTATGTTAGTACACTGATTACGCCGAGATTTATGATCCGATTAACGTGATTCTTTTTTAGTTTGATGCGGAATAGTTGCCATTTGGTCCCATACAAATTTAACATAGTTTGGCCCAGTACTTTTAATTTTATGAACATTTTTTTTTTAATTTATGAACATTTTTCGTTTATGTGTGATCGCTAATAACTTCGTCGTTTATGAACCAATTTTGGTGTTTCTTTTTTTATTGGAAAGGAGATATTTCAAGGTAGGTAGGTACCATGATATAGAAACTAGGACCTGCTAATGTAATCCCAGAGAAATCGAGGGCAACCCTCAAACATAGGCACGTGTTACTTGTTTCGTGCTTTTTCTGACGCTATTCAAGTATTCGCATCTAGCAGTAATCACTTCAAGTTGATGATCTGATGATGGAAGTACTACTCCTCAACGGTTAGGAGTTGAAAGCAATAATAAGGGAATCTTGAAGGTTAAGGGTTAAGGTTCTTGGTTAAATGTTAAATGCATGGTTAATATTTGTATAGGACTACAACTAAAAAAATATTTTTTTTATAAAAAAACAACCGACTTCAAAAACACCAAAAAGTGGAAAAAACTTCAGAAAAAAAATCAGCTTCTGAAGTCGGTGACATTTGTTTGTTTGATTTTGTTTTGTTGCCACCGACTTCAGGAGCTGATTTTTCTTCTGAAGCTGCTTTTGAAGTCGGTTATTTTCTTTTTTAAACCTTTGCCTTTGCGCCTGTTAGCTGCGTTATTTAGCAATCAGCCCCACAGCATTTCTGTGTACCATTATACGTCTTCTGGTGCCAGTGTTACTCTCACAAAAAACCTCATAACTCTTCATCTTAGCGCTATAAAGACACTTATTACAACTTGGGAGGACAAACGACGTTCCCTCCGAAAAAAAAACAAATAAGTCTCGCCTCCTCTGAAATTCTCATTAATTAGAGTCACCGGCTACATTTCCTGCAGTTCGCGTTAAATCTTCGTTACTTAGCTAACTTTTATTTTTATGAGATAGCTCGCTTCAAGTTGTTGTGTCTTTGCGAGATTTTGTTCAGGCTTTGGCGAGAGTTTTTTAATTAGGGTAGGTAATTTTGCTTTGTTTTAAATACCCTAGTAGGAACAACTTTGTGAATCTTCAGGTTAAGCCGTGCTTGCCAAGGTTGGCCTGTAGATGGGTGACCATTCATTACATACCAAGTTTTCTGCGTGCGAGGAAAACTCGTTAAGTCGTTGGTCATTTTGTAGTCTGTGGCCTGAAAGTGGAACCAGACTTACAAAGGGGGTACCGTATTACCCAGTACTAAGTGGGATGTGGAGATCAGATTGGTAGTAGCTCTATGTGAAATACTGGTATTCGGCTGCCGCCAGTTAGATGAGAAGCGGACCCCAACTTATAAAAAGAGGCTATAGTCAGATGATGATAATGAATATTCAATACATTTCAATTTAGTCAACACGAAACAGGCTTCCCACCCGTTCGCATATTTGTTTAAACATTTAACCCAGAATAAAACGGGATACCTACTTCAGTGCGACAAACGTATCATCGAATATCGTTTCTTGGAAAACCTTTCATCGATATCAATATACTGCGACGCTTTGTAAGTTGTTTGCAATGTAAGTTTTCCTAAGTAACAGAACATCTTCCTGTCGAGGCTGCGGGTTGTTCGCAAGGGATACCGCGGCCTCGACATGAAGGGCGAAGAAGGAACATGGGTGGTTTTTAGTCAGTAGAAGTCTGACACAGGGGTTATTTGATGATTTCCAACCCCCCAAAAAAAAAAAAAAAAGTAACAGAACATCTTAGTAACAAGACCTCGATTAAACAAGGCTTCGCAGTATAATACTCACGAAGTAAAATCGTTCGCAGTATAGTTTTTCGATGTAATGAAACATCGCAGTAACAAGGCGTCGATTTTACAAAGGCTCGCAGTATGTTGATATCGATGAAAGATTTTCGAAGAAACGATTTTCGATGATACGTTTGTCGCACTGAAGTACGAGTAGGTATGCCGAATAAAACACCCCTAAGTATTTGATAAATTGTTATAGGTTATACAGAGTAGAATATAAATGGTTCTACAAGCGTAGCAAGTAAATCCTCTGCGAAAGTAATAAACTTTAGACGCACCCATGCGTGATTTTATCTTCGTGTCGGAGCCATTGCAAGCTTGGCAAAGACGCTAGACAAGACAGTTACTAGTCTGCAGACATTTTGTGATATTTTGTAAGAATAGCAGAATTATAATCATGGATAAGCCTTATTATTTTAGCTGTCTGTCACAACAATTATCTAGGTAATAGAACTAACATCACGCCTGTAATCCCCGAAGGGTTGGGCAGAGGTGGACCTGATAATACACCCACATAAAAGGGGCCATCCCATGTAATAGGGAGCGAGCCTACCACTTGACGAACAAGGTTAAAATATAATTTATCTGTCAAGCGTAGGCAGATTCGGAAAATACTCCTGAAAAATGTAAAACCAAGTTTTTCAAATTCATTAGATGCATTAATTATTTTAGCTTACTACTACTGTGGAAGACTTGTAGTTTCGCCGCGGGAGACGCTCCGCGCGTCGGGGGCCTATGGACGGTGAGTAATGGCTCACCGTCAGTCCGTCTTATGAAGACGACAGCAGGTCGACGGCGCGTTCGTGTTCCTCGTGCGCCTCTAAGAGATGTCAGCAACATTGCAGGGGCCCGCAAGGGCCGACGCCTGCCGGGGCTGCGGGTTGTTCCAAAGTGATACCGCGGCCCCGGACACAAAGGGCCAAGAAGGAACATGGGTGGTTTTTAGTCAGTAGAAGTCTGACACTCACTTCCGCTCCGCCCGATCTCATCCTCCAAAAAGAAAAAAACAAAGGCTATTGTAGTAACTGGGCTGTGGAGGTCCGATAAGCAGTCGCTCTATGTGAAATATCACTATTCAGCTGCATCCGGTTAGCCTGCAAGCCGACCCCAACATAGAAAAAGGCTAAGCAGATGGTTAATTAGCCACGTTATCAGACTGGCGGTTCTTTTAATCAGTGTCGGATTAACGAGGCACCACAGACAACGTTGTTTGCGGTTCAGTCTCGTTGCGGACTCATTTCGGGAAAACACCGCGTAATGAGCGGTTTTCCTTTCGTGTAAAAAGTTTAGCTGCAAACTCTTTTGTTTTTGATGAAATTTTTAATTAGGTAGATGAAGTTTCTGGCTGAGGAATGTAGCTCTTTGAGGGTTTTTCTACCCATATAGTTAGGTACCCATATGCCCATGAGGTTAAGTTGTGATTGTAGATATATACTGTAGGTGTTTTCTGTGTAACCATTATGTCCTAAAAAAATCCAAGACGTCTTTTTTTTTTTTATTATTTGGAATGGTATAACATTAACATAACATCACGCCTGTAGACCCCATAGGATTAGGCAGAGGTGTTTTGAGACACATTAGCAGGTACACTCACATTGCGCCAGTTGTGTTTAAGTCCAGACTCCGTGGCTGCTACTGAGAAATTCCTGATGGAAAACCCAATAACACTTTGCCGACCTGGGAATTGAACCCAGGACATCACGACGTGGTAAAGAGGTGTGGTATCTACTTATCTAGTTTGAGGACTAGATACCACATCTCTTGCACGTCTCGTAGACAGGTCAGTATCCCAATTCACCATATTTTTGTCCATGTTCCAGTTATGGAAACATTGTAAGCTGATAATGGTATCGAGGTATGTATGACGCGTTGCAAGCAAGTTAACCATGCAAGTTAAAGGTTTCTTCAATTGAAAAAGTAATTCATTTCTGCTTCATAACGACAGCACTGATGATGCATAACAAATACGATGATTAACATTCAAGCCTGTTATCTAGAACCCTATTTTGGCGCGGTCATAAACAGAGCCGTATTAACAGCCGACGTTTACGAGTTTATTTGACGTAACATACCCAATTCATTAGGGTTTTTCCTCTAGCTGCCTGAGGGTTGGCACGTTCCTATCGGCAGTAGATATTTGTTGAACAGGACAGAACAGTTCAGTTTTTCCTTGCCAGAGTAGTCAGGTAGGAAATCCTTTCTCATCTAATTTGTAAAACGTTGACGTGTAAAAGTGTTTATAATAATATCACGCCTGTAATACCCGAAGGGTTAGGCAGAGGTGTACCAAATAGTACACCCACATTTTACATGTAGATAGTGAGCCAATAGCCGTTAACCGGGAACAAATCCAAACTCCGTGATAACCTGATAACATCGTAACAAAAATATTTATCATTTAATTTTAGGAATAAGCCGATCTGAAGTAAATTAAAACACATCTTCGGCATTCATTTAGCTCACGATGATCAGCTAACTGGGTTCGGTACCTGCTTTCAAACAATTAATTTGTAGTCCTAACGTAAAACGTTTTTCTAAACATTACGACTTAGTTCTTGCCTAAACCAAAAAACTCCTTTGCAAATTAATTCAGTACAATTCAAAATGCTACCCTTAGGTCCCGTAAGTAGGTGCTTTACATTTACAAAGAAAAAACGAAACGAGTTAAAACATCTCACTGGAGTTAGTCTTAATACATTATGTATGAACGTGCTCGCGTAAATTTTCCAGTGACCCAAATATGAGAGAAAAAATACAGTCTTACAACTGACGAAAAGAAAAGTGAAAGATTGTGGAAGCCTTTTGTTTCCGATCGTACCAAGATCGGAGTAATTGCCCGGGTCAGTAACATAGCTTGTGAATGTATTGGAAAATATTGTAGCTAGTACGGAGAATAATATAGAGAAAGTTGACGTATTTCTTTTGGTAATAAAGCAGCTATGAATGAATTAGAAACAGGGGCAATATTTATGCAAAATACTACGAAAAACCCGCACAATTTCAAAGAAATAAAACGCAATGTCGGAATAAAATATCGTATTAAGCTGAATGGATTGTCAGTCTGCAAAATATAAAATGAAAGTCTGGAAAATATTGCGTTCATTGTAGACAATTTATATTCCCGAATATATCGATTTGTAATAAGTGGAAAACTCACCGAAAACAAAGTGGCTGCGATCCTTTTTGAACCGGACTGCTTTGAACAGCAACCAATTTTGGAGTTAACACTAAAAAATTAGAGCAACCACTCAAAATTATGTTAGAATCACTAGATTATAATCATTTTATTATTTTACGAGACACGGTCACAGCTCGCGTGCGGATCGCGTGAGCTCAGCCACGGTACTGGCGAAATGGCGGGAATCGTGACATGCGCCCTGGGAAATCGATGCCGTAAACCCGAATACCCAAAATTCATTCGTTATCTGTGGTCCATACCAAAATTTTTCGCGTGTTCAGCTGTTTTTCCAAATTTTTTGTCACGTTTTCTCTGTTTGCATAAAGGATTAGGATTTGTTCGGCGAGGCAGATGAAATAAAACGATAATAAAAAATGCAAGCCTGTCGGTTTAGTGCGGACGAAATTTTTCACACTTGAATGAAACTTTGGTGTCGATGTTTTTATGGTTTTGTGTGCGAGCGCGTTTTGTGAACGGGATTTGTGAAACTGAATGAGTTGGGATTGCAAATGACTTTGATTGTGATTGAATTATTTAAATACTTTTTCTGATATTTAGCAACTTTCTGTTATTCACAACTACGGGGATTTTTAAACAGTCATAATAAGTAGGAGATTTTGTTGAAGACTTTATAAAAGTATAAACGAATATTAAAATGCCTTTCTGAATGCAAAATAACCTAAGTATCCTTTGTAAAAAATGTGGACCAAGAACTTGACATAACATCTCGCCTGTAATCCCCGAATAGAAAGGCAGAGGTGTTAATAGCCCCGTCGGGGTTACGGGTTGTTTGAAAGAGATACCAAGGCCTCGGCACAAGGGCTAAGAAGGAACATGGGTGGTTTTTAGTCAGTAGAGCGGGAGGAGTCATTCGATGATTTCCCACGCACCAAAAAAAGTAGTGGTGCTAATAATAGGTACACCTATGTTTCGCCAGGTATTTAAGTCCATGTAATAGGGGGCGAGTATATTTACAATTAACCTAGAGAAATTTCTAATGGGATAACCTAATAACAATTAGCCCGACCCAGGAACCGGACCCAGGACCTCATGCTCTCAAGTCGCGCTTACAACCACTAGACCAACGAAGCAGTTTTGTTGAAGATTTCATAAAAAAATACAATCGAATATTAAAGTTAGTGGAAATATTTCTGAATTGAAAGTACCTAACAGATCCTTTATAACCCTCCTTTTGGGCTTCGCCAGAGTCGGGTAAAAAGTGGACCAAGAATTTATATTCGCAAGTGCGACTGCTGAGACTGGAGTCCTAGGTTCGATTCCCGGGTCTGGAAAAAAAATCGATTAGGTTTTCCTTTAAAGTTGGTCCTGCGTCTGGTCTTTCTCCGGTCGTGTCGTATTCGGTATTTTGTGGTGCTATGGGGATTCAAAATGCCTCTACTTAACGTTAAAGAACATTATATCTCTACATTTCACCAACAATGTTTGAATCCCATGTAAAAGGGGGCGAGCCTATAACCATCAATGGGGCATAATGCCAGACTCCGCCGAACTCAAAAACACCTTTTTTTTCGGGTGGAAAATCATCAAATAACCCCTCCCGCTCATGGGGAGCGAAAGGGAGTGTCAGACTTCTACTGACTAAAAACCACCCATGTTCCTTCTTAGCCCTTCATGTTGAGGCCGCGGTATCTCTTGCGAACAACCCGCAGCCCCGACGGGACTCAACATCACCTGACCGGGGAATCGAACTCAGGACCTCATGCTCAGCAGTGGTGCGTACTACTAGACCAACTAGGCAGTTATTTGCATTTCATTGTAGAAAAAACAAATCGATGCTAATTATGACCTTGCGGGTAACGCGGCTATGATCAGGAATTTTTACCAGTCGGGTTGCTAACTTAACAAAAGTGCGGTGATGAATTACCAACACGGGGCTCGGCGCAATGACTTGATAATCTTACAGTGCAGTAATTATGGAATGTAAATCGTTAGTGGTTTTGAAAACGAACATTACTTATTGTACTTTTTCTTAGGTTATATTTAAGAAGTTACATAAAAGTATCTCAAAAATCACTAATTTTTATAAAACAAAGTCCACCGCCGCTTCTGTCTGTCTGTCTGTTCGCGATAAAATCAAAAACTGCTGTTTTCACCAATGTACTATGGATAGAGTGGGTCTCGAGGAAGGTTTTAGTATAATAGGGTGTAAAAGTACCCTTAGATAACGCAAACGAAGGGCATTTGTTCTCCCCACCACTGCGATCATTTTTTTGTTCTAGACCACACCTGGGAACCTCCTAGTTACGGAGATATTGGGGGTCAAAGTTCCAAATTTTTCACAGCTGTTTTTGTAAATACTAGTATTTCAGGTTTTAACTTTACTGAAATTACCTCCATGACCCGTTTACTATTCAAAGCATCCACTAGCACAATGTTTTAAGAGTGCTACTTTGAGTTTTACCGTAAAATGTGATTTTTGACCCCAAAAAAAAAGTCATTTCCCAGCAAAAATTTTTGCGTAGGGGTACTTAGTTTGATGTACAGAATGCTTGGTTGACGGATGCGTGAAGGGTTCGTTTACACCCTGTATAATATGACCAACATACACGCGGGCATCAGCTAGTACTTTAATAAATACATCTAATACCTACTCTACCCCTCATGCTCAACTCAAACTTCAATATAACTCTATCGCTGAAAATACTGAAAATATACAAAAAAATAGGCATAAAATAAAAGTTGCTCCGGTCCTTTCAAACACACTACACGCATAATAGTATGTTCTAATTAATAATATAATAGTACTTACCTTTGCACTGAACCACACTTGTAATAGCAGCTCGGTCACGTGGTGACGGAACTCACCGGTGCATGTAGCACAATCAATCAATCGAATCATTTATTTGTAGCGTTCTTTCTCCAAAATTAGCTTCCTGTTATATTATGTATGTATTTATTATTATCTATTATTCTACTACTATTGTATAGAATCTGGTTCTTCTAACCAAACAGGCAGATGTGTTGCTGGGGAGTTTGTTCCGCCACTTCTTCTTCCCAGCTAAAACAGTAGGAAGTGTCGAAGGGTGGGCGTTTTGGGAGACTGTCCCTTGTAGAATTTGGCGTTCGAAAACGTGATCATCAGCCTAATTTGAATAAATGACTTTTGATTTTGATTTTAACAATGGGCCATATAAGTGTTATAATAGCATAATACACCACCGTCAAACCATATGGACGGACATACCGGACGCTCTAAACTTGCACATCTTTCTACACCGATCTCAGATATATGAAAAACATGAAACTCCGTGGACACTTCATAATTTATTTCCTATTCTTCACCATAATATAGAGATCTACGCTTTGGAATGGGAACTTCAGTACTTTCACAAGTAGGGTTACCATCCGTCCGGGTTTCTAGGGCGTCCGGGGAGCGTCCGGGCGGGGGCTTCATTTGTAGTCCGGGTTTTAATTTTTAGTTTTTGTTTAAAAATACAATTTTTGATTCAAAATTAAACTGAATTTTGTAAGGTTTATTATTACAGGGTTTTGTTTTTATAACAGAGTGTTTTAATAATTTGTGTTTTATTTTTAAAATGAAAACATCTAACTCATTATGAAAACAATTTGTAACAAACTGTAATAATATTCTGTTTTATTAGGTACCTACATATACAGAGTATAAACTGCCTCTCTGTTTACCGTTTGTGAACTACGAGAAAGCCTTCGATTCGATCGAGACTGGGCTATACTGCAGCCTCTCCAACAACGGTGAGAAATCGACTAAAGTCCATTTCACGAAAGAAGTCCCGCAGACGCAGCGCTGTATGTCGCGCGACATAATGTTGTTTCACAACTTTTGGCATCGTAAATAAACCTTATACTAATCCAATAATAAACTCACAAAATATCTACCACAACAAACGCACCTTGATAACATCGACAAACGACAACATGGCCGATCTGTTAAATTTAGTTCCACAATTGTCCGCGGGACTTCTTTCGTGAAATGGACTTTACCGGTACTTCGAGGTGTTGAAGTATTTGTACAAAAACGCCACCATGTCATTCCGATTTCAGCACCAGACCT
The DNA here is from genome assembly GCA_949774965.1 of Diarsia brunnea. Taxonomy (NCBI): domain Eukaryota; kingdom Metazoa; phylum Arthropoda; class Insecta; order Lepidoptera; family Noctuidae; genus Diarsia; species Diarsia brunnea. Next base: position 14,058,269 of record OX459020.1, on the reverse strand, counting down.
CGGAACCTAAGCTTCTGAAGTCGGTGGCAAAAAAAAAACAAAATCAAACATACAAATGTCACCGACTTCAGAAGCTGATTTTTCTTCTGAAGTTATTTTTTACTTTTTTGTGATTTTGATTTTTTTGTGTTTTTGAAGTCGGTTATATTTTTATTTGACCGAAATCCACGAGGGCGAAGCCGGGGGCACCAGCTATATATAACAATATCATAAAGACGAAAGATTTGTATTTTTGTATCATCAGCTTATAATGTTCCCACTGCAGGGTCTGGCCTCCTTTCTAGGAGAAGAATAGGCTATAATCCACCACGCGTGCCCAGTGCGG